>JAGFBZ010000987.1:1880000-2452323 GCA_018398805.1 Hirundichthys speculiger | reverse complement strand
AAGAAGACGATTGTCACCATCAATATCAAACGATTGAATGTTATTGCCATTTCCTTTAACAGAACATTTAATGTTTTTTTTTTTGTTTTTTTTTTTTAATTGGGTTATTCACCTGTTCTCCAAGCATGAAGCGAGAGGCAGGACTCCATGTGTGTGCTCCTGGTACCTCTATGCATACGTCAGCGTGAGAAGGCTACTGACTACAGCCTCCAGTTTTATTTTTCGTCTCCATGTTCAGTCCGACAACTTCCATTTTGAGCTTTGAAAAGAAGCTCAAATTCTCCATGGATTTTCAAAGTTGTTCAGTTCATACAGGAACTTCAGCAGTCTTGGAGGAATGTGTTGCTGTTTTGTTGTGGGGGCAGGGTGGGCAGCTCATGCATGAGGTGAACAGTGGACAAACCCGATGCAGTCATGACTGTCCTCCTCTTCCTCTTCTTCCTCTTTTCTCCCCTCGCAGGCGTGGGCCACGGCAGCTGTCCACGGGTGGTGCGACGGCTACGACGAGGAGATGTGTGGACCTGGCTGTTGCTATTCGGAGGAAAGGGAGGTGGTAGTCGTACCGATGGGTTCCCGGTGGCCACTTCAGCCTGAGCCACCGGAGCTGCAGGTGGCGGCCCCAAGCAACTCAGGCGCTCAAGTGCTGCCACACTCCTCTGAAGCGCAGACACGCCTTGACGGAGGAGGAGGTGTTGTCGCCACATCTGCTGGTTGTGACTGAAGAGACCCCACCGAAGACCACCCAATTCCCGTTCTAGCATGCGGAAGCCTGCCTGCTGGATCTTGAGGATTTGGTGGTCCTCAGGTCGAACAACATTTGTGGATCGGCGGGGTCTCTGCGTTGCTGTTGCACCTGTCACCCCCCTTCCATCGGATCCTCCTCCCCCTCCACGCCACGTTGCTCTCCCTCCATTTCCTCTCCTCCTGATGGTCAGTCTCCCCATCTGCAGGCAGCACCAGAGGGCAGGCTACAAGCGGTTCATCTGTGGGAAGCGATATTACCATTCATCAAATGTATTTTTCATTTGTGAATAAATAATGTTTGGTACATGTGTCCTTTATTCATTTCACATTTGCATATCATATAGGTTACTTGCCACTCGCTCACACATTTGGAATACCTACGCCACCTTTGTGTTTGGTGTTGTTGATTTGGTCCTTTTGCATTGATCTTCAGTTGATCTGCACATTATCACACTTAACCTTTTGAGTGGTATCATGCTACTAATTAAACTTTAAAAATGTGTAATTCAATTTAGGTAATACATGCTGGCAACTTTGACCATTACACACAAGTTTGTATGTGAGCTTGTCGTCTTGTACAATTCTTTGACATTTTTCTATTTAGATTACAGATGTCATGTCTTAGCTATTTGATTTTCATTGGAATTGTGTGTCGACACGACTGGTAAATTGCTCAGTTGGCCATTGTCCAATGCATGGCTGTGCGTAATGGACGACGGTGGCCTATGGCCCATTGTCGGATCATCCATGACTGCACGATGGGCATCTCTCTGCTCCACTAAATGGAACCAGGTGTATTGGCAATTTTGTTTACCTCCTTCGCCTGCGCCAACCTCTGCAGACCCCCGATTCTGTATATGCTCTCAGGGAAGAGCGTGGAGGTGGCGAGGTCCTCTGCTGGAGTGAGGATCTGCACTGCAGCCTGCCCTCCTCCCATGGATAGCCATTGTCGCTGGTTAGCGGCGGCCTAGATTGGAATGTATATTTTATTGACGATCTCAGTATAGCAGTGGCCTATATGTAATGGTGGAGTTCTATCAGATTCATCGCAATAGCCTACCTTACGTTTCCCCGTTCGCTTTGTGGCATCGAAGCGCTTTTTGCATTGGTCCACTGATCTCATGATGCCAGAGAATATGGACACTGCCTCCGCTACCTCGGCCCACGCTTGCCGGGCATCATCCCTCCTGGGAGGGCCTCCGGGGGTGCCAAATATTCTCCCCTGTCTCGTTTTCACCTCATGCACGAGCTGCCTAATTTCTTCCGTGGTGAAGCACTGTGCCCGTCAGGCCCGGACTGGCCATTGGGAGAACCGGGAGGTTTCCCGAAGCGCCGGCCTGTGATTGGCCTGCTGGCCTGCGTCTCTCTCTCTCTCTCTTTTTTTTTAAGTCTGCCGGTCAGCCGGCGCCGCGGCTATCTGACTTTTTTTTTTTCTAAGTCAGAGAGGCAGGCCTGGCCAATCAGAGGCCACTCAGGCCAGTAGCATGTGAGGAGGACAAGGCGATTGGTTTGTCTTGATTAACACCCGCCCCAACAGTCTGTGTCAACCACACAGACAGCTGCGAAGGAAGGGGGGTGTGTGACACTGATGCTGCAGTCGCGCTGTGTGCGTAGCAGAGAGGAAGAGTCGAGGCTTCGACTAAACCATGGACCCCCCAACCCGGGAAATAAAAAATGAAAAGGCAGTGCCGAGAGGGAGAGACAGAAAAAAAGAAAGGCGCTGGAGGAGGATGCGGCCAAATGCCGTAAATTGACAAGTTTATTCACCCCCCCCCCCCCAGCCAAGATACCTCTGCAAGTAAGTTATGTAAAAAAACAACACAACAAAAAAACACTGGTTCTTGAGGTCCAGGGACCTGGGTCCTTGAGGCTGTACACTTTTACACAGTAGACTATAGGCCCTGGCCATGAAATTAAACAAGCCACTTTTTATTTACTGTTATCATTCCATTATTATGTATATGAATACAAGGGCACAATAAGTGAGACATAGGCTACACTATCTTACTATATGAACTATAGTGTATGGAAAAACACTGTAAGCATATGTTTGCTATTCAAAGGTGCTGATGGTGATGACATAAGTCCTGCTGGTACTTCAGGAGAAGCCAGTGCAGAGCAGTTGGCAGAAGGTCCAGAATCATTTCTAGAGCAACAACATGCAAGTTGCAGATATAACACCAACAGGCACTGCCATTTGACATAAATGGCTCTCATTTCTATTAAGTACTAGTGGTGTTGAATTTTGCTGTCTGTTGCTGACTTGCTGTTATGTATCCCAGCCCTATATTAGAATATGAGTCAATATTATGTGATTGCTTATTAGGAACTATACTCTTGGACTGTATTATACATTGGGTCTATCAGTGCGCGCATGTTCTGTGAACATGTATTCAAAGGCTGTCCCCTCATAGCTGATTAATTGTTTGATTTGGACTTTGTTGTCTTTGTTTATTAGGTTATATTGTAGGCTACGCATAAAAATTATGCCAAAGAGGCAGTTGACATTCCACATGATATGATGTTTAAGTAACCTTGGCACTGCGTTAAACCTTTATTCTCTTCTAGTGAGTGTGTTAGTGGATTTTGCTGAGGATTGTTGTGTTACTGTATTTTACCAGCCCGGCCCCAAACACAAAAGTTACTGTATATTCCTAACTTAGTTTGTACATAGGTCCAATATTTGAACTTCTATTTGGAATGCAGTGTGTGTGTGTGTGTGTTCGTGTACATGCGTGCCAATGCATGTAGGTGTGGGCGTGAACGTGTGGGCAAGGCCAGGGTGGCCTGGTTACATGACTGACTCCTGGCCTGAAAAAGTCTCCCAGTCCGGCCCTGGTGCCCGTCCTCCGTCGATGGCGGTTTGGGAACACGGTTTGTGGATGGCTGTTTGGGGTAGTGCAACCTGCTCTTAAAGGCAATGGCTACTGACGCACTGATTGGTTAAACAGGTGGAACGCCCTAACCAGTCCCATGCATAATGTGTGCATAATATAGTGGTTGGCGCAGGTAATATCACAGGTTTCGGGAGGTGGAAGATTGCGTTCTTTGTGGGGGAACGCCTCTCCTGCTACCTGCTATCCCTTAATAGCAGCTTTAGGAGGTTTGGCGCAAGATAGGGCCCTTTATGTTTAGGACATAAAACAAGGAGAAAGTGTAGCTCAAGGCCACAACAGGGGAGTTGATGTGGTCATTAACAACTTCCTGATCGACGGCAATCTTAAATCGCCCATCCCCTTAAACATATAATATATTACAAAAAGAAAAATATATATGTCAGCTTCAGAAAACCACTTCAAATGTAGTCGTTCTTCCATACTCAAAACAATTTGGTTCTCTACTGGCCATATCCAGTTTTTGGTAATAAAAACTGCATATGGTCAGTAGAGTGTAAAATGCCCTGAACAGGTATTCTGCAACAATTTTTTTCTTTCGATATTTTGTTTTCTCAGACTCTAAATTTTACATAAATTTAAAGATTTTGTCTTCACCAAACTACATAGAGCTAACTAAGACATCATCAGCAATGCACTAAAATTGGGCTCCCACATTACTGTTGTCTTTGCAGCATAACAAAAACAAGTGAACAACTATCACAAGTTAGCCGGGGGCAGAAAGCACGTTAATTTGATACAAAAAAACTACAAACCCATGATAAAGACACAGGGGGTGCTTGGGATGCTCAGCCCAGCAGCAGCTGAGTCCTGTTGTTGGAAAATAAATCATCAAATGAACACTATAAATTAGAGGTGGGCGGATCGATCTAAATATTGATATCGATACCAACACTGGTATTGATATCGAATGATACTTGTGTAAAAAGATTGATCCTCAATCTTTTCGTCTCTCTCACAAGCACTGACTGCTGCAAAATGTGAATTCATTGAAGTCTGTGCCTGAAGTCTGTGTCCTCCTCCCCCTCCCCTCTTGTCTAGTCCTTTCACTGTACCGTCATGTGGTGGCAAGCATTCAGGTACTCAGCCTGGCCCCTCCCTCCTGACCCAACCACTCAGCGTTCTCTCCCCCCTCGTCGAAACACACATCACGGAGAGGGACAACAGAGCAGAAGAATCCAGGATTCTCGATATTGGCGTGACGTCACGCACCATGTGATCGGCCATGGTTACACTTCCGGTTTTAGCGTGAGGGGGCAAACAAACTTGCATTCAGGTGTTTTTTTACTCACAGTACCTTCAGTTATTACCCTTTTAGCGTCTTTATTGTATTTTAACTTAGTTTGGCGATCGTCACTGGTGCCTGTGATGGGAAGCCTGGATTACCAATATCAGGATGAGTTGAAGCCAGAGACTTTAGCAAGGTATAAAGCAAAATTGGACATAGTTATATTCGATAAAGTCCTATATAAAGTTTGCTGAAATTCTATCATAGGTTTTAACAAAAAGGTCAGCAATTTCATGACAGAGCTTAATATGAAAAAGTATCGGTATCGGTATCGAGAATACCGGCCCTGTATTTACTTGGTAGTGGATCGATACCAAAATGCTCACTCGCCCAGCTATACTATGAATGTCATGAACAATGTTTCAAGGTGAGAGAGACAGAGGGCAACAGCAGTGCAAAATGGGTCTTATACTGTTGTGCCATATGGACAAAAACTAGTAACAACCCACATATAAAGAGCATTAAAAAACAACTTTTAGTGAATGGAAAATAGTCAATTTTTACTTACCTCATTTTGGTAGAAAAGGTGATCAGGGTTTTCCTTGAAGAATTTCGAGATACCAGAGATCATCTGCACTGGATCGTCACCTAGTTGTTGTAACATTATTCCTTTGGTGTCCAGGAAATCTTTGATGCTCTTTCCTTTTCTTGACAATTCATCTGCCATCTTTGTGTGAGCTGGACACCCGAGGAGGGTACAAGTGTGATCAAACAGGTGAACAACTTCAAAAAGGAAGGGCCACTCTTCCAGCACTGTGTTTACAGTGCTTCCTTTGTTGATAGTTGCACGTTGAATGCGTGGCTCCTGAAGATGATTGGTGTTGAAGGCACCTTTCATCTTGTTTAGATTCTAGTTCTGCTTTGCCCTCAACAGGAGGCTGCTACTCTACACATCCATAACGATCTGAATGTGTAGACTTTTTCCTTGTTGTATCTTCCTCTTCTGCTGGCCTCTTTGCTGAGCTGATGGTTAATGGCCTCCGAACATTTTCAACTCTGTTTTCTAGCTCTATAAGGAGAGCATCATATCCTGTTCCAATGACTTTAGTTCCATTGAGCTCTCTGTCTTGAAAAGAGCAGGAATATTACTCTACAATCTGCTTGGCAATCTCCCGCAGCTTTGCTCTTCCAGGGCGTACACATTCTTTACTGAGCAAATCATCGATGACTACGTGAATCAGCTAAACAGCGGTAGCTTATTGGTGAAAAATCAACTAACGCTAGCTTCGCCAGTTTACGACATGACGAGACCACTATATGCTTCACCGGGGACTAGACAATGTAAAGTTAGAGTTTGTTTTTTTTTTTTTCTTTTTACCACGGACATGTGACAAAGGTTACTCCAATCCCGAAATCCTCTCACAAAGCTTAGTCCGACCGAACTGGGTAATGGCCGCTACTCTTTACACTTTCCACGCCAAGCGGAGGTCCTCTTTCACATAATGCAATGCGCATTTCAAAATATGGAAGAAACACCTGTAAAAAATTATTACGAATAATTCCTTCATAGTGACATGGTACATTGTGCCATATTTTTACGGACTTTTCTTACAGTGTACCAGTCGGGGCTTCATGGCAGAGTGGCCCAACGGAAGCCTCTCCTCAATGCAAGACATGAAAGCCCACAGAGTTTGCCAAAAAACACACGAAGGACTCACAGACTATTAGAAATAAGATTCTCTGAGACCAAGGTTGAACTTTTTAGCATTTATATTAAGCGGTATGTGTGGAGAAAATCAGGCACTGCTTATCACCTGCTCAATACAATCCCAATAGTGAATCATGGTGGTGGTAGCATCATGCTATGGGGTCTTTTTTTTTTTTCTTCCCTCAACTGTGGGGACAGGACAGTGAGTTGCAATTGAAGGAAAGATGAATGCGGCCAAGTACAGAGAGATCCTGGCAGAAAACCTTTTTCAGAGTGCGCAGGATCTCAGACTGGGCTAAAGGTTCATCTTCCAACAAGACAATGACTAAAAGCACACAGCTAAAGTAATAAAGGAGTGGCTCTGGAAAAACTCTGACCACTCTTGACTGGCCCAGCCAGAGCCATGACCTAAACCCAACTGAGCATCTCTGGAGAGACTTGAAAATGGTTGTTCACTAACAGAGAGGAAGACGGAATGATGAAGGATCCCCAAATCCAGGTGTGAAAAATTTGTTGCATCATTCCCAAGAAAACTCATGGCTGTACTAGCTCAAAAGAGTGCCCCTAATCAATACTGAGGAAAGGGTTTGAGTACTTATGACCATGTGACTATTTCAGTTTTCCTAATAAATTTGCAAAAAATGTTCTTTTTTTTCTGTCAAGATCGGGTGCTGAGTGTACTTTTTTAAAATGAGAAATTAAAATGAACGTTTTTGATTTTTAGCGAAAAGCTGCAAGGAAACAGAGTGGGAAAATCTTAAAGTGGTCAGAATACTTTCCGTACCCGGTTTATATACCTTTTTAATAGTCTATACTTGTGCACTGAATGGAAGTTAGGGATGGGCATTTGGTCGAGATTTATTCGTCGATCGTTGGGAGAATTAATGATTAATAATTGATTAATCATTGACATTTTTATATTGAAAACTATCACAAATATTCTCGAATCGGCGTGACGTTTGTTTTCCCCTTTGGCCTGGTTGCTATGGCCCGTGCATGCGCAGATGTGTTCAGTGGCCTGGATGTTGTGGTCGAGAATAACGTGACATTTCTTGTTTCTTTTCTTTAAAAAAACAACGATAATAAAACAAGAGATATCGAGGAGACTACTTAACAATGACAATTTATATCAAGCCGCCAGTATTACAGGCTTTTTGTTTCTTAAAAAGATGCACTTGTTGTGCGCTCGATGTGCACTGCAGCTCCGTCTGGTCCATGCTAACACCAAGTTGAGGCTAGGCTAGGCTAGGCTGATGATGAACCGCCTCCACCGTCCTTTACAAGGCTTGGATGCGCGTTGTTCTAGTGATACATCATTGTCGTTGTCGATTAATTGTATTTTTAATTTGCATTGCAGTGATTGCAGTACACTTGCTCATTTTCTAAACGAAAATGGTTCCACACCACACTTCACCGCGACCGCTTCATGATAAGGCGATGACCTACAGAAGCTCTCATGTAACAACTGAGTCAAGCCAGGGTAGGGTGATGGTGAAATGTTGCCCCCTGCTGCCAAATTTCTATCGGTGGCACAGTGAAATGCATCGCATTGTTTGAGGACGTGCACTGATAACCTACATTCGGATTGTTTAAAAAAAAAAAATGTTCGGTTCATCGACGAAAATTAATTTCTTTGACCAAATTCTTAATGATCAATCATTGATTAATCGATTATTTATGCCCATCCCTAATGGAAGTGAATAGAAAAGTTGCCCTGTTTTATCTTTCCTGACAGGGAAATTATATTGCTGTATAAATAAGAAGAAAAAAAAAACAAGCAGGGAATTTGGATGTGCAATAGGGAAAGAGAGAGAGAATGTGTAGATCAAATCTCCTTAAATGCATCTGGGTGTTGTTTGTTGCTTGGCAGCAGATGAGATGATGTCGTCATATGCAACATCAGCAAGTAACGCAGGTGAGCGCTGTTAGTAAAAGATACTTATGGAATCTCTCAGCTAACAGGTCAATGTCTGGGTGCATAGATGCTCCTTCACAGTACCATGTCCAGGATTACTCCATCTTTTAACAAGTAGTCCAAGCGTTTGTCTTGTCTCTTCTTACAAAGTACTGTGGTGTCAGTCCTATCAGATGCATAGTCACAATCTATGATCTGTTTGTGAGGTGATCCAGGTTAAGTAGTGATCAACCCTTGTTTGCTCCAGCATGTCCCTCAGGAGTAAAACCTCAATGTTATTAAAACACTTCTCCAGCTGAGAAACGGCTCTGTGTAGAAGGAAGTTAATGGCATTCTCTACTTTGATGCCAGGCCAGTATGCAAACTGAAGGGGTCCATTAATTAAGCCACCAAAGGGCAGAGGTTGGTCTGTTCCAGCTTCTCCAGAGTCTTCATCTATAGATGAAGTTAACTTCATCTATATTCATCTTCATCTATAGATGAAGAGTATAGATTTTTATAATCTATAGATTATAAAAAAATAAAATAAAATTACTGGCTCTTGTAGCCTTCATTGATAGTGAACATGGGTAGAATAAAAACTGTAGGAGAACTAATGTTGTTGTACATGGGCCACTTGCTCAGTCAAGTAAGCTTTCTGGTGGACCCTTGACCAGTAGTTTTCCTTTAAGCAGCAGTATCCAAACCAACTGTGAAAAATGTTATTCTAATGACAAAAGGACCATCCATTATTGATACCCTCTTATTCCCTTTTTTAATCACTTTTGGAATCACCAAATCACCTGATTGAATGTTTCTGGACTGTGGGAGGAGAGGTTCCTCGAGAAAAAGCATGCAAGCACAGGTGACTTGATTCTCCTGTAGGCACTTAAGTCAATATTTACACACCTCTGCTTGAGCGCTGTCCATTTAAGTGCATTCAGCCATCTCTGCTTCAGATATGCCCACCTGTGCAAGCTCAAAATGGAGGCGGTGTTATCAAAGAGAGATGATGCATCAAAAATAGGTGGTAGACCTAACCATGGTGTCATCTTTAGTGTTTTTTTTTTTTTAATTACGGAATTACCCAACACTTGTGAATGCCAGACAAGTGCTTGTGAATGTTGCTTTAAATTTGAACAGGCTTCTTGTAGAGTAGAGAAGAGCCTACAATCCTGTAGGCTATTCAAAGATTTTTAAAAAATGTGCTTGAGTTATGACTTAATGTTTGCCAGTCCATCCGAAAATCACAAAGGTGAAATAAATTAGTAGCTTGACCAGTCACCAATTATGACATGAGGCCTAGATGTCCATTAAAGTGAAATATTGGAAATGTGATACCGTTGGCCAATGTATAATTCGGATTCACCTATGAAACACCCACTGAATGTGCAAGCAAAGATGTTGAAAGCAAAGGCAAAGGGAAAGCCTACTTTCTATGACGTAGAGTTGGACATGCTCGTCAATGGTGTTTAGAAGTAATTTTTGGAGGAACAAACACAGACGGACATTGGTTATTGCTTTTTACAGCCACCTGTCAAGGAGTCCTCGGAAGCCAAGCTGCAGCCAGACTCAGCGTACGTACTTGGATCAACACCAGATCCCCTGCCTGAACCACAACACGACCACGGTGCCGGCAATTTGGGTGAGGAGTACCAGTGGCTGGTGCGGATTGAGGAAGGAAGAATGACAGAGGAGGGAGTCAAGAGACAGCAGCAGGAGCAGCTCAAGCGGTTGGTGACTGAGACCTTGACCAGCGTGGAAAACTCCCTGAGGTCAGTCAGTGGGACACTGGCCGAGTTGGTTGAACTGATGCGCCCTCCACAGGCAGCGCTCCACTCTTCAACACAGCACATGCTGCGCTCCCAAAAAAAAGGGTTTATATTGTGGACAAAATTGGGTTGTTTTTTTTTTTGTTTTGTTTTCTGGTGAATTTGGTCTTTGTGTAATGGTTGCCCAAAACCTGTCCACATACCTAGAAATGCTGATCAACAATAATTTGGTGCATTCTTGCTTCCCTCTCTGCAGGTATTTGGCCTTGAGACACTTGCTGGTGATCCTTCTGGTCAGGACCCATTTCCTGCTCCACTGGCACAGTTAGACGCCTCTCTGTAGGCCTATACGTGGCGTAAATTGTAACTGCAACTTAAAGTGCAATTCAATGTTTAACCGTCCAATGATGCTGGACTTACTACAGCCTCAGAGGTGTGTAAGTGGAATGTGCGTACAGGTGAAATCAACAGGGAACACTTACATTTTGATGTCACTCCACCTACTACACGTATCTCGATTAAAGGCACGTAGAGGGCAGACGTCAATCCCAAAATGCGCGCAGCTCAAAAAGTGCACAACTGGCAGCGTGTAACTCTTATGTGGGTGGGACAATCAGACCTTGGAAGAACAAACAAACTGCTCATAGAAAGGCCCCTGCAAGAGTTCGAACCAGAAACTTTGCTCTAAAGAGAAAAAAAAAAAAAAACATGATAAAAGCTACTGCAACAGACTGCTGTCAGTATGATGCTATTCTAAAAGACTGAATTTATTTATTTCTTTGCCATACATCAAATAGTCATCAGTGTATGCTACTTTGCTTCCTTTATGTCCTAGTAGTAGGCAAGAGAGACGTAAAAACAGCCATGGTTTATTGAAGCTCTCGATTAGAATCCTTTATCACATATGTGCTTTAATGGAAAATAGCTCCTGAATGAAAACCTCCTCACAAGTGCAGTGAAGTGAAGGTGTGTTTACCTAAATGTGCTCTGGTTTACAGAAGCATTTAAATGTTTGGCCTATTATGATATAGCAGTTTGCATTTAAAGTGTAAAGCACTGAATGATGACAAACGTGGAAATGCAAATGCACTTTCTATATGTGGGTTTTGTTGCTCTGAAGTGTGTGTGTTCTCTTCCCTTCGTTCCAGTCTTCTGCATCCAATCTCTTTCCCCAGTCTGAACATAGTACATCAGGATTAAAGATGCATGAGATAATCTCCACGTCCAGCAGGGCAGAATGAAGGGACATCATGTTGAGCACACTGACCTTGTTTTAAGGACTGCCAGCCAGCCTCTCACATTAGTATAGGCCTTCTGCATTTAACAATGTATGGTACTAACTCATTAGCACCCTGGTCTACTGCCAAACTGTCCATGGACACTTTTTTTCTGACTCCTGTTCCACTTCTCTTGCTAGACAAACAGTTAATGTACTGTATAACAGGGTTTGTTACACTGTTCAAAGGTATAGAAAACATCATAAATGCTGAACAGATTCAGTGTGGTCCAGCTGTGGTTTGAAAAACAAACAAACAAATAGATTCTCCTCCAAAATTCCTTGCGTCTGTAATGGCTTAAAATTTAAGTCCTTTTTTTTTATAAGGACATATGGGAAAGGAAAACTATAATATTGTAAGGCCTGGGTGACTGTAGTTTTTTATTCACAGTACGTTGACATCTCTGAATGTGGCAAAGCTGCAAAAATAACGTAGGTCTGGTCGGGCAAAAATCATGACAGATCAGACCATATTTAGGTCAATAAACAGATAGTTCTGAAAGATAATGAATATCTTTAGGTTTTCAAAATAAATAAAATAAAGCATCGTAGCAACTTGTCCACTGCATATACAATATATGTATTTTAGTGTTTAAGACTAGATTAAAAAGGAAGCATTGGTTGTAAACCTACTTCCTGCGGTATAACAGGGTAAGTTATCCTTTTATATTCTAAATCTTCAAACTGTGTATTTTTGATGAAATGGCAAAATTCAAACATCCATGCATTTATCCTTCTTTAGAGTTCAGTGTCACCGGGAGCTGAAATTTATCCTACCTGTCTCGGGCAGGAGGCGAGTCACAGGAAGTTCAAACAAATATTTTCATTTTTGAAAAGCAGTTCTGTTTCCTATGTTTCTTGAAACAATGTTTGAATTGTTGCAAAACAGTGGGGGTAAAGTTATGTGTTAACATAGCAGGGACCTTACTAAAGTCATGCATCATGTAGCTTATAGCACCTGCTGATACATCTAGTTTATTCATTCCAGTCCAGATAACATTGTAGCCTTCCTGCCTATCAGGGATAATATTATGATGATAAATTAATTGTCATCTTTGTTGAATGGGGAACCACTTCCTTTAACAGAAAAAAAAAAAGTTGGCGTCTCTCCCTGTCTTTTGTGGTTCCTGTTTTACTTTGAAAGGTCTGTCTTGTCTCTGTTGTTTTCTGCTTTGCTTCCTTCCTCTTGTTACCCTGATTCCCTACACCTGCCTTTGGTTTGATCCCTTGTGTAAGTCTTGTCATTTTCCCCTGTCCTCTGTGGGTCCATGAGTTGCTTTACATGTGTTGCAGTCCTGCCTGTTTCCCTCTCGTCATCCCTCTGGATTAAGTTAAGATTGTCTTTTGTATTTTGCATTTTGGAGTTTTGTGTTTTTCTTAATAAACCCGTTCCGAGCCAGTGGGCCTCTGCACAACCTACAGCGAGGTGATGGGCTTGGATAAAGGGTCCCCACTGGAGGGCGATGGCAGATGGTCCCTTCCTGGGGTTGGCTGGCTACCCATACAGCCATTAACATTGCATAGTGGGGGACCTGGATTCCTGCTGGACACTGTAGGAGAGTTCCTGATCCTGCTACTGGTTCTAGTCCCTAGGCTTTCTATCGCTGGGTGCTTTGAAGCTTCCTGAACAGTGTTTGAACTGGTGTTGAGTGTTTCTACAATAACGATCAAACTTAGAGATGGACAGTTTTACAGTAGAGACTGTCACATCATACATGTCATCCATGGCTCCTGCTCGAAGAGGGATGTGATGGCCAGCGGAGTCCTGGTATCGCCACCGGTGGGATCCACGCTGGAATACCCAAGGCCTTCTGCACTGAAGGGGAGAGGTCTAAAGGTTTTTTTTTCGGTCAATGGTTGAATGTGTTATGGTTGTTAACTTATTGGTTAATTAATTATTTATGATAATTATAATTATGCTAACCATGCAATTGTATTGTGTGTTTTGGTTTCATTTACATGTGCCAGGAGCATACTCAGCTACATTTTCCTACAGGATGTAGGTGGATTGTCTTTCCCTTTCAGGAGATCCAGATTACCGTAACGATGGTTGGTACCGTGCTATCGTGTCTTTGTAATCTTTGTAACCCCCCCAACCCCCCCCCCCCCCCCCCCCAAAAAAAAAAAAGTGCTCAAAGATAGAAGAGTTATCCTGATATTCAAAGAATATTTCAGCTTAATCCTCATTCAGTTTATCATGTCTATTTTCAAATTAAAAGTAATTAAGGTTAACCCTCCTATTATGTTCCAGGTCAAATTTACCCATTTTGAAAATTACAATTTTTTTTCAGGATAAAACTTCTCCTGCTTGGCTTAATTAGTGTAATCAACATATAAAATGAAAATGGTTCATGTAACATATTTGCAACCCCCTTATAGGGGTTATAAGTGTCTGAAACTATAGGTTTTATTTATTTTTTTTGCAACTGTGACTCCCATTCCCACCCAGTTTCACACCCACAAACACCCTTTCCCTTTGGGTGGTTCTTGACATGACATTTGATCTCAGAGGGCAGAATATAACCTGTGACAGTCTTTTCACAAGCTACAACTTTGGTCAGGGACTTCTACGGAGAAAACTCATGATGGTTGGAACGGTCCAAAAGAACCAGTGCAAACTCTCGTTGAGTCGCTGGTAACCAAGGACAGAACTCCTGAGTCTTCCATGTCTGCCCTCACATGCACCACAGACCAGTGAGACTTATTGCTCCAAAAAGGGGGGAAATATTGTCAAAATGTCAGGAGCAGTTTGCACAAAAACTCTGAAATCAGTACAAGAGAAGATCAGAAACCAAGATCCCTACAATGACACCAAAGTGGGGGGTGGATCATTTAGACAAAGTCATGAGGTCTAAAAGCACCAAATGCATGACTGCAAGCTTGAACATTGGTCCTCTTTTATAACATGACTGATAGATCAGCCGACAACGCATTTGTCATTTGGATGGAGATCTTTCCAGAGTGGAAAACATCAAAGCTCTGTGAGGAGCACATCTTCTGTCTAAACTGGGATAGTCTCCAGCAGAACCCAATGACCCTGCACAGGAATAAATGGGTTAGATGATGGATGCATGGATTTCTGGTTTTACACATTGTGTAGTATTTTTTGTCACAATGTGATGACGTGTCACTTGTGTGCTGTGGAGACTCACAGAGACACATATATACACACCATGTTCATATTGTTAATCTGTTATTTTTATTATTATTATTTTTTTTTATTAATTTCTGGTTCAAAAACAATTCTTAAGTTTTATTTGATTGTAAAACCAGTAGATTTTGATTTTAATTCAGCTGGTCAATTAGACCCTGAAGATGAGGTTTTCTTGTGTTAATTTATTAACATCACCCCAAAAAGAAAAGTTCAAAATATATAATAATTTAAAAAAAGTAACTGTCAGATTGAACTATTGTATTTTATAGATAGGTCTTTCCAGTGCACATTTAAAAATGTTTTAACATTCATAAAAAAAAAAAAAACAGAGTAAATTCTTTTTATTGAACCATGATCTGTGACAGGTAAATAATAACAATGCACTAAATGTTCCTTGAGACAGTTAGTGATGGAGTTAATGAGATATAAACAATGTTTATTGGGATGTTTAGTTTTAAGACACTTTTGGATTATCAAACATGCCCCGGGTCAAATTGACCCGAGAATACTATTGCTGTTCCTGAGAAACGAACATAACAGGAGGGTTAATGGAAATATTAATTAGGGGAACTTGTTAGTTCTTAGACATTACTGTTGAAGTTATTGAATGGACATTCAGAACATTCACTGTAACTCTAAAAAAACACTAACAAATAGTTATACATGTGCAGATGCCCCACCAAAATACAGTATTGTTGTTGTTCCTTAATCTCTTAATGAAAAATGGGACCAGCAGTTACCATTTGATTGTTCTTATTTCTGTCTGCACAAACGTAAGAGAGAAAATATGATGCACTGCCTCTTGGGAAGCAGAATTAGAAGCCACATGAACAGCAGCCCAGCTCTCTGTGGCAGTGAGATTCAGTGCAAACCTCATCCATCATTTATGCATGGGTCTCCATTACAGGTTCATTTGAATGAGAGTATTGTATACCCCTACCTCCTTCTTTATTTGAGCTCTAAAGGTCAGTGATTGAATATAGTTCTCATGCCGAAAGTAACCTGATTTCCTTCTCATAGTTGTGCAGTAATTCCAGGGGTTTTGCGGTTCAGTAAATAACAGTGCAGACTTTGTCTGCCACAGAATTGTTGCATTAATCTTCCTGTGGAATTGGTAGGATTACTCTCTGTCAATTTATACTTTGGAATTGGGTTTACTATTCAGAGCATTGTGAGGTTCTCCTTTGCATGGATCCGGCGCATGTCGCAGCGTATTTGATTGAGCCCAGCATGTGTGGAACCACTTCCAGTGCAAGTGTACAGATAGGTATGATATCGCTTGGCCAGCTCTTGAGAGAAGGAAGTGTGCCTTGGTATTATGATCACCCAGCGGCTTTAGGCAACTGGCCATTGGTTTGCAAGGAGCCTTTAGAAATTAATTTAAGCATAATGTCTCCAAGAGACCAGTATGTGTGGGCAAATAAATGTGTCATTTAATTGTATTAACTTTTAGATAAAGGACATCTTACTGGTGTCTCAACACAGTGCAGGTTCTTAATTAGCCAAGTGAGGCCTTCTCACCTTTCTAGTAAATGGCTCAGCGTTTGAAAGGAAAGACTGAGGCCTAAAGGCTTTGTTACTGATATCCTCCTTTAATGCACTGTGATTGATGATACTTAAAGTGGTTTCGCCTGCTTTGTTTCTGTATATCTCTTCTTCAGAGGAAAGCTGAATGTCTTCCAAACTAAGGTTGACGTGAGCAACACTAGAAGTAGCTGAATCTCTCTGTTCAAAGGAATGATAATTTGTTGAAGCACGAACAGAAACAGGAATGGAAAGACTCAAGAGACGCCTCGATAGATCATATATTGTTGTGCTGTTGTAAGCTTAAAGGAATTTAAATATAGTATTGCTTAACAGCCTGCAGATATCACCATCAGTATTCAAAATCTTTTTAACACAAACTCTGTAGTTTCTGTCAGTTCTGATAAACCGGTTGATCACTACTTACTTAACAACAAACAAGTTGGTGAACGGACATGGAAATGTCATCACAGAACACTGAAGGACATGGCAGGAAGGAACTGGCAGTTGAATTTATGTAACTTCTATTGTACAGCATATATAGAAAGTGGTAAATAAAACAATAACCAGGCGTAAATTCCTTGTATTTCATAGAATGGGGTTTGGACACCCGAGTCTCTCCACAGATCTAGGTAATTAAAGTGATACAAAAGAACGATTCATTTTTCTTTTTTTCTCTTTGTTTAGCTCAGACAGTCTCCCTGTAGTTGTGGATGTGGGGTAGATTTTACAACACTGAGTTTCACTCCTGTTTCACCTCTTGCTTTATCACTTTCGTTTACTTTTTCATCATCTCTGCCATGACATCAACTGTAGCTCAGTATGCTAACTCCTTTATTATGATGAATGGTATAGTAGCATAAAGTCATTCACAGCTGTTTCAAAAGCCAGATGGGCTGGGAGTCTAAGGTTACTTCGGGTGGCTTTTACTAATATGAGGGACAGGTAAGCATGAGAGCAATATGACTCAAAATTACAAACTATACCTTTAAATGAATCACTTAACACAAGCCTGAATGACCACAGTCACAGACAGGCAAACAGAACAAAGTTGATAAATTTGAGATATGATCAGTTAAAGATAATCTAAAAGTTTGATTTATTTATTGTTATTTACTTTTTGTAAGATTTCCTTTTTTTTTTTTTTTTTTTTTTTTTGACTCTAGCGGTGGCAGCACAGTGGCTTGGTGGTCAGCACTGTTGCCTCACAGCAAGAAGGTTCCTGGTTCGAACCTCAGCAGAGGCCTTTCTGTGTGGAGTTTGCATGTTCTCCCCGTGCTTGCGTGGGTTTCCTTCAGGTACTCTGGCTTCCTCCCACAGTCCAAAGACTTAGGTGGTACTACACTGCCCATGGGAACGATTGTGAGTGTGCATGGTTGTTCATCTACATGTGATGGACTGGTGATCTGTCCAGGGTGTACTCCTGCCTTTCACCCAAAGAGAGCTGGGATAGACTCCAGTAGATCCCCGTGACCCTACATGGGATTAAACAGGTATGGATGCACTCTAGTAGCCCCTACTGAACATAGATTGATAGAGAACAGAGGCATAGACAGAGGGTGAAGACATCTCATAAAAGGGCCACAGCTGGGAGTTGGACCTGGGCTAACTGCGCAAGGACTGTAGTCCCCGTACATGGGGTGTCTAGTGAGTCAAGCATGCGATCTGGTGCTCCTGAAAGTTCACTTTATTGAAAATATAAACAAAAATACTGTCCAGAGTTTCCTACTCCATAGTTTTTCAAACAACAAATACTCGAAGAGCCTTATTCACAGCTTTTAAACAACACCTGGGTCAAATACACAAGAGAGAATATTTCTGAAAGGTTTTCATATGCAGCTGCAGTTTCAGGTCTCTGTCTGGTCATTTAACTGTGACGCCTTGTCCGTGTAAGCAGATGAAGTGGGGCTAAAATACAATAGCAAGTTCCAATACAAATGGATTTAATCTGTATGTGTCTGTTACATTTATGGCTTCTGCATACAGTCAGCAGTAACCAGCTGCCACTGTTGGAGTATTCAGTTTACCCGGTAGATTAGCTGGCTATATGAAATAAGTATGGCAATTCCTTTCTTTTAATGGAAGAAAATAAAGCTAAGTAATAATAAATCGATCATCTAAAGTCATAAATTGTCACCTGAAGGGATCTTCCTGTCCTTGACAAACACATGGAAACATCTTTTAGTTGTGAACTTTATTTAAAGCATAAAATATATTCAATAAAACTGTGCAATTTATTGCAAAATAAAATGAAAGTATACCAATTTATTCTTAAAAAAATATTAAATAAATGGGTAATCATGGAATAGGAAGTGATTACAAGATGGTAAAATGATTAAAATAACCAGACTAAGAATACCAAAGAATGACACTGACAATAAATTTCAATAAATACATCTTGAATCTTGACTCTAAAAGGCAACAAAACTAAAATATAAACAAAATAAACAATAATAGAATTAAATACAGGAGAAAATAGACTTAGCTGAAGAGATGAAGCTAGCATTGAAATATGGAATTTTATCAACTTAAGAAATTTTACTATTCTGAGAGAGTTTTGATAAATTTTGACAACAACCTAAAATCATGTGCACAGACAGCATAGTTACATCAGGAGGGTGTGGTCCTGCTGTCCAGCCTCCAGGTTGAAGAACTAAATAAAAAATAGATGCCCGCCTCAAATAAAAGCTTGATATCCTGAGCAGCTGAAGTAAAGACTGTTGAGGAGTTCTCATAGTCAGTTCTCATAATCAGTTTTCTCACAATAGTGTCAGGTCAACATGAGAGCTCAGTAGTTGCACTGGAGATGAAACAATATACTTTTTTTTATGGTTAGTGCCATCATCTGGCATAACCAACAATTCAATCTTGTAGCAGATTTTTTTTAATGCTAATGTGAAAAGTGAACATGCCCTTCAGCAGTCCTCTCTAGCATATTTTTTTTTAAATAAATGCACAAGTGTGAGTGATAGTGAGTTAGTGCTTCATTAATTCCTAAAACCTTGGTTCTGTCAGGGAGGACTTAAAACACAGACAGAGGAGCACAAAAGAACAGATGAAGACACTAAACAAGAAGGCATAAAACAGACTGTTTTGGTGTAGTGTGTGTGATATGTGTGGTGTAGTATGTGTGAGTTGTGTGGTGTGGTGCATATAGATGAATGTGTGGTGGTTTGAGTTGTGATAGTGTGATAGAAACAATATACTTTTGTGATAAAATTATCACTTGGCATGGAACATGAAATTTTGAGTGTTGCTGCAACTTCTCACCGCACATATTTTAGTGACAGTGGGCCTCATTCCTGACCTCCACCTAAAACTTTTGTGTGATTTTTTTTTGTAAAAAAATATGTGCATGTTAATGAATTCCAAATGATTGCAGGTTCGGAGCACACTCACACAGTTTATTAATTATTATAAAGAAAGCGCAAAGTTCAGACTAATGTGATTCTCACGCGATCTCAAAAACCTTCAAGTAAACTGAAAATCTCACAAATCCAGGGAAGGAGTGATCCACTTTTAAAAAGGCTCCCACTGAGACCTGAAAATGGAGAAAAACGTCTCCAGAACTGGACTAAGGTGCTTCTGTTTTCCGTGAGACTAGGACATGACACAGACATTTAATACCGTTCTTCTGTTTATGTGAAGTGAAAATGGTTTGACATGATGTTGTTGGGAAAATTAATAATAAGAAAATAGCGCATTTGCCGATATCAACAAAACTCTGCTCCCCCGCCTTGTCTAGAATCAGGAGTCCATCATGGCTGTATGACGCCATTAGTGTGCTCTATAATGGCCCAAGTTGCTGCATGGGTCTCTGCCAGCATATCAGCTCCATTTAATCAACCCATTGACACTTTAAGAAACTTTAACACATGTTTCAAATGTATCTGCATATTGTAAAACTAACAGTACATATAAAGGCATTAATGTTGTAAAGTCCAAGAAGGACTAGGAATATTTATGTGAGCTCCTCATTTACACAAGCGCTACCAAAAATTCAGAACCACTAACATTTATATAAATACTGAAACATTTTCATTTTGCTCTGCTTGTTATGCACAAATCCATTCTGCTAACATTTTATGAATATTGATGGGTGTGTTTAGTAGCAAATAAAACATGTTTTTCTTAAGTTTTTAACTGTGACAGTAACAGAAATAAACCCTCAGATGAAAGACCGGTTCCATAAGCAGAAACATGTCAATGTAAAAGTGATGTTTAATAACATGTCTTTATTTGATAATAAGGTGAATGGTTAATAATAGAATGAATCCCATGGGTTTTTGTTCTTGTTTCTTAAATTACCACTCTCACTGTACACCAAGACATCAAAGTGTCAAAAGTGTTTAAATGCAGGGGAAAAAAAGTGTTTAAAACAGGAAAAAGACTGTATAACAACTCAAATCTCGACCCTCTACAATTTGCCTATCAGCCTCAGCTGAGCATTGATGATGCCTTGGGTCACCGACGACCTGACAGGCAGGCCACAGTTTGTCCATTTGGACCGTGATCTCTCTGATGTTGGGATGAGTGGTACTGGAGCACCTCAGGGTACTGTGCTACTCCCTTCCTGTTCACATTATACACCACAGAGTCAATCCACCTTCAGAGGTTTTCCAAAGACTGTGCTTTTGTTGGGTGTATAAGGGATGGACTGGAAGAGGAATATAGAACGCTGCTAGACAGGTTTCTGGAATGTGCCGGAATTAATCATCTGCTGCTGAATCTGGACAAGACTAGGGAAGTGGTGACTGAATTTAGGAAGAAAGGAATTGCTTTTACATTTAATAGCATGTACATTTGATTTTGGTTTGTTATTTCTCTGTAACATACAACAATGTGTCTGGACCTTCTTGTCCAGGGACCACTTGAGGCACTGTTACAACGCAAGCAGCTTTTTCTCACTGCCACACACATTAATAAGATTCATTTATTTATTGGACCAAATTTACCCTATAATTATTCCTATTATTCCTTTAATTATTCCTATAATCAAATTACATTATGGTAAACGTACCTGAAGCCTCAGCAGGATTTAGTATTATCAGTTAGCTTAAACAATTAGCCTAAACAACATTTTTTTATTTTTTTTTTGGGGGGGGGGAGATCAGAGTACTTGGGGAACTCTGTGTACTCTATGGAAACACAGACACAGGGAGAACATGCAAACTCCACACAGGAAGATAGAGCTGAATCGTGATCCAAGTGAACCTTCTTACTGTGAAGTGTCAGTGCTAACCACTGCACTACTGTGCTGCCTGTCATGAGGACTAAAGGAGAACGAGAAGTAACAGACCAGCAACTGCAGTAGGAACGATCAACGCCACGGTAGGATCTGCAGAAGGAGAAGGGAGAGACACTACAGAAGTCAGACAATGTCAATATAAAATAACATTAACATTTTCTTTCTTCTGTATCTCTCCCCCTTCTCCTTTTGCAGGTTTATGATAAAACAGACATGAGAGAGACAGGGTGAAAATGCTCAGTGCAGGTTATTTGATTAGCCTCAAGTGGTTGCAAAGACAAATAGAGTTAAATATAATCTGCATAACAGTGAAAGTTGATATTATGCTTCCTAATGATGTTTCCTCAAGGCAGCATATGTAAGGAGAAAAGTATCAGTCCAAGAACAGAACCATGTGGTACTCCACAACCAACCCTGGTCTAACTGGAATAATCATTACTTATATGGACAAATTGAAAGTGATCCAACAAATATGACTTAAAGCATATTAACACCATTCCTCAAATTCCAACAACGTGCTCCAGTCTATCAATAAGAATCTTGTGAGCAATAGAGTCGAAAGCTGTGCTGAGATCCAAGAGAACAAGAACAGAGGCAGATCCAATGTCAGAAGCCATTAGAAGGTCATTGGTTACTTTGACTAAAGCAGATTCTGTACTATGATGAGATCTGAATCCTCACTAAGTTTCATTTATATTGTTTCTACAAAGATCGTAATTTCGCTAATTTGCAACAACCTTCTCAAGCATTTTGAAAATAAAAGGAAGGTTGGTAACAGGTCTGTAGCTAGCAACATCATCAGGATGCAAAGATGTCTTTTTAGGAAGCGTTTTAATTGCTGCATTCTTAAAAACCCTTGATACATATCCAGTTAGAAGGGGATTCATTGACAAGATCCCAGATTATAGCACCAGTTACGGGAAGAATTTCTTTAAATAGCTTAGAAAGAAATCAGATCCAGTCAACACGTAGATGGCTTTGCGTGGATGGCAACTGAGGTTAATTCACAAATATCAATGGGAGAGAAGCAGTCAAAGTAAAAACCAGTTGACGCAGTTGATTCAAAGGTTGTGCTGTTTAATGTAATCCCCATAGTTAGTAAGAGATGAGAGATTGGTTTCTAACATTTACTATTTTTTTCATGAAGAAGTTCATAAAATCATCACCAGTTAAATGTGATGAAATGTATGGCACTATGGAAGTTTGACCCCAAGTCAGCCTGACTACACCGCTGAAAAGAAATTTGAAGTTATTCTTATTTCCTCTAATTAACAATGAATCATGTTTTTCTTCTCTTCTAGCTTACGAAAGCTTTCCAAGCTTAATGGAATTATTTTAAATGAGTAGAGAGCCACTGTCCAGAGTCCAGGGTTAAATGTAGGATATCAGAAGATCCATCAACAAGGCCATCAATACATGAAGGAGTAAGACCCTTAAGACTGTCCACGGCAGCATAGATAGGTGGCAAGTGTTGAAGCAGAGTGGGAATTTTGTATTTGAATTTAGTGACAGCACTGTCAGACATGTCTCTACTCTAACTAATCTTCTTATGTCATACAACATCATTGTGACAAGAAAACTGAAATGAGATTAAAGAATGGTCAGACAGAATTGGGTTTTGGGGAAAGGCGTTTAAGTACTTAACTTCAATGCCATAAGTTAGAACAAAGTCCAACATGTGATTGTAAAAGTAAGTGGGTCCCTCCACATGTTTAGGATTAAAGAAGTCAATCAATCTATCTATATAATCTAACTATGAACACAATTTATGGCCACATCCAGGGTGTGGAGAATTTACTGTTCAGTTGGCTTGGGGTTGCACCATTGTTTTTCACAGATGATGTGTTCCTTTTGACTTCCCTTGACTGGAGTTGTCCAAAAATTACTAGGGAAGGTTTGCAGCCAAGTGTAAATCAGCTGGTATGAGTAGTAAATATCACTTCCAAGCCTGAGGCCATGGTCAGAAAAGGGTTGATTGTCTTGTTTACCAGTGGGGGTAGAATGGTGGATTGAGGCAAAAGGTGCAGCAATGCAGATGCTGTGGCCTGGTCTCTAACGAGAGCCGACCCAAAAGGCAAAGCTCTCACTTTATTAGTGGATCAAAGTTCCAACCTTCACCTGCCATCATGAGCCATGGGTAGTGGCCATAAGAATAAGGTTGTGAATACAAATGGCCAAAATCAGCTTTCTTCAAAGGATGGTTGGGATAACCCTCAGGGATAGGTTTAAGAACTCAGCAGTCTAGCAGGTGCAGGACAGTCCTCCCAGTAGGTCTTGTTAGTGGCTGCGGAGATCAAGATCTAGGAATCACTGCTCAGGCTGTTTCCTCGATCACCCAGTCCTGGATTAGCAGTGGAAAATCAATATATAATAAATTAATCATGTATCATTTAATTGGATTACTGGATTTTCAAAGCCCTGATTAAAGGTGATGTTTGACATTTGTAAATGACGTTTGAGACCTAGAACTCTGCAAATGACTGACAAATGCATTGCAGAATAAAATGGAACAGTTTCTCAACGTAGTTAGATTCATGCATACTTATTTATATGGTGAGGACAGTGCATATTAATGAACACTTGCTACAACTTTATGACATTGTGTAAATTTGCTGGATTTGGCTAAAAGCTCATTTCCATCCTCAGTCTCAGTTTTTCTAGATATAGCAGATCACATTCAAGATATTTGCTGTCAGAAAATATTTCTGGGCAAATGCATATTTAAAGATTTATAGTTGTCAAATGGTGCATCAAGACTGCTCAAACCCACTATTTATAAACATGAAGATATTTTTATCTTAGTTTTTAGTCTTATATGTTGATCAAAGTAGTGTTTAAAGGTTTGCATGGGCTACAGAGATTTTTCACATTCCAATTTGGGCCTTGGTATTCTGAAGTTTGGGAATGGCTGCTTTAGCTAAACTGAAATGTACGACAAAGTCCACCAACAAGTAGGGGAAAGATATCGTCCGCATAAAACACTATGTGACAACTATAAACTTGTGATCGAGTTGCACAATGGAGCCTTACATTCAGTACCGTGGGAAGTAGGGGTGCTGTGGGGCTGCAGCGCCCCCTGTTGGTGGGGCTACAGCGCCTTAAAAAATGTTAGAAAAAAAAAAAACATTGAAAACAAGGGAGAAACAATGTGGTAGGAAAAAAATAAAATGTTTAAAATTTACCTCTAAATTCTTCGTGGTCTGGTTTAATGCTTATTACAGTATTATTGAGTGGCGGGTCGTTTATTTGGTACCTGGCCAGTGCGGGTTTGAATTACTTAATCCACCATGACTTTATAATCATACAAGCTACCAATACAAAAAACGCAATATAATAAGAAGAGGGCGCTGAGTAATTTAGAGATAACGCATCACCGTATTACTTTCATACGTTTTTATTCGCTTGCGGGCAGAGGATGTCTGGTCAGCAGTTGTGGTAGATGTGGGAATAGTATTTGATCCCCTAGCAAAACATGATCTAATACTTGGTGACAAAACCCCTTGTTGGCAAGCACAGCTGTCAGACGTTTCTTGTAGTTGCTTACTAGGTTTAAACACATCAGGAGTAATTTTGGTCCACTCCTCTCTGCAGATCGTCTCCAAATCCTGAAGGTTTTGAGGCTTGAGCTTGGAAACTCTCAGCTTCAGCTCTCTCCATAGATTTTCAATAGGATTAAGGTCAGGAGACTGGCTTGGCCATTCCATGACCTTGATATGCTTCTTATGGAGCCACTCCTTTGTTTCCTTGGCTGTATGTTTTGGGTCGTTGTCATGCTGGAAGACCCATCTATGACCCATTTTCAATGTCCTTGCAGAGGCAAGGAGGTTGTCACCCAGGATTTTGCGGTACATGACCCCGTTCATCTTCCCATCGATGCGGTGAAGTCGACCTGTCCCCTTAGAAGAGCAACTCCCCCAAAACATAAGACTTCCACCGCCATGCTTGACAGTAGGGATGGTGTTTTTGGGGTCATATTCAGCATTTCTCTTCCTCCAAACATGTCGAGTTGAGGCCAAAGAGCTCAATTTTGGTCTCATCTGACCACAGCACCTTCTCCCAGTCTCTTTCTGAGTCATTAATATGTTCGTTGGTAAACCTGAGTCGGGCCTGGACGTGAGCCTTCTTGAGCAGAGGGACCTTTGACCACTGCAGGATTTTAAACCATTGCGTCTCAGTGTATTACCAATAGTTTTCTTGGTGACTGTGGTCCCAGCTGCCTTGAGATCATTAACCAGCTCCTCCCGTGTAGTTCTCGGCTGATCTCTAACCTTTCTCATGATCATTGAGACCCCACCAGGTGATATCTTCCATGGAGCCCCCAGCCTAGGTTGATTAACAGTCATGTTGTACTTCTTCCACTTCCAAATAATTGCACCATCAGTTGTCACCTTCTCATTCAGCTTCTTACTTATGGTTTTGTAGCCCATTCCAGCCTTGTGGAGTTCAACAACTTTGTCCCTGACATCTTTTGACAGCTCTTTAGTCTTGCCCATGGTGGAGATGGTGGAGTATTACTGAGTCTGTGGGCAGATGGCTTTTTATACAGGTGACTATTTGGAACAGGTGTCTCTCATGCAGGTAATTACTTCAGTGAGATTAGGAGTATGCCAGTGGTCTGTGGGAGCCAACACTGGTCAAGGTTGGTCAGGGATCAAATACTTATTTCCTCCACTGTGTGTGTGTGTGTGGTGATATATATATATATATATATATATATATATATATATATATATATATATATATATATATATATATATATATATATATATATATATATATATATATATATATATATATATATATATATGTATATACTACAGTGATACCTTATTTTTCGCAGTTAATGGGGACTGGCTCCCCCACCTGCGAAATTCAAAATCCGCAAACTGGAGCCGGAGCCCCCCGAGCCTAAATAATGAGTTTAAAATATGTTTAAAAACCACAAAAAATTAGCTAGGCACTGCAGTGAAACAAGACAAAGGCTCAACTGTGGTCTTTCTGTTACCTTCACAGCCTCTGGTCTCTGAACCGTAGTAAAGAAACCGCTGGTTTTGTAAATGGTAAATGGACTGCACTTATATACCGCTTTATCAGCACCAAGGTGCCCTCAAAGCGGTTTACAATTGGCCTCTCATTCACCCATTCACACACACATTCATACACCAGTGGGCAGCAGCTGCCATGCAAGGTGCTGCCAACCCACTGGGGGCAAGTGAGGGTTCAGTGTCTTGCCCAGGGACACTTTGGCATGTGGACAGTTGGAGCCGGGATCGAACCAGCAACTTTTCAGTGACAAGACGACCCGCTCTACCAACTGAGCCACAGCCACCCACCCCCTATTTGTGCTATTTTTAGCTCGTAATTAGCAGGTAACAAGCTAACAACAACAAAAGAAAAAGTCCAATTTTCTCTGCATGGAATGGGCACTTTTGTTTTGGCACTGCAGGAACTTGTAACATCACACAGGTTGTATTGTTGGGCTCTTGTCCGTTAACAGAGAATGTAAATCTATACACGCTGGGATGCTGTTTACCCTCACTCCACTTTTCATCTAACCCCGTTATTGTTCTGCTGTCCCATGACACACACACACTACATTACCCATAAGGCCACACCGTTACCCGTAAGGCCATCTTCTTAAAAGGGGCCAGGCTGGCTCACAACATTTCTTCGCTGTGAGAGAACGCGCACAACATCCTGTGATGTTTCCGCAATATTTTCTTTTTTTTTTGTATAATATATTTCTGAAAAATCCACCAATAACTAAAACCGCAGAACTTAAAGCGCGAATTTGCAAGGGATCACTGTACACATAATTATATATCGCAAATATATCGTTACCGCACATGATTTAGGTTATACTGCAATGAAAAGCACAGTTATCCTTAACTCTGTTAAAGCCAGAGATACATGAGAAAGCAAGAGCTCTGCGTGGGTTAGCTGATACTTGCTGGAGTTACGACATGTCGTAATGAGACAGGCAAAAACTGGAATTTTACCCACTGATCCATTGTGGACTGAAAATTTAAATGCTTTGTTAGGCGAGCGAACAAACCCACCATGTCATCGGGAATACAATGATGAATAAGAGACTTCACACTGGTAATGAAACGTGGGGTTGAAGGTACACTGAATCACGGGTCCGTGATGTGGAGGAGACTGTGTTCATTTTCCAAAAAGTCACAGGCAAAAAGTGGCTTCCATATATTTGTTCTGACCTAATATGTAAAACATTCTTTATTTCTTAAGTAAAGCCCAGTCTTCACTTTTTTCTTTGTAACAACATTAGCACAATGAAAATTAAATGAGCTTGTTTTCAATCCATTTACTCAAATACCAATACTCTTGCAAAAAAGAATGTTCACCTTCTGTCAGTTTGAATGATTTAAATATCAAACTAAAATATTCAAAAACATGGGAAAAAAATCTGCTCCTCATATTTTAACTTCAGACGCAACAACAGGGGACATTTTTCACTGCGTCATTGCAATAATAACGTCAAAATGCTTCCACAGGAATTTTGATGGTAACTACTGTAGCAGCCAGGTGCTGCTAATCAAATGCTTTTCATTAGCTGATCATCATCACACATCAACAAAAACGGAAGTTTCATCAATTTGCTGTTCTGGAGCATTCAGGTGTACGTTGACATTCTGCCAAGAATGAAAGACTCATTAAACCAGTAATCCTAGAGAAGCAATTGATGCCATTTCAAAACAGTTTGCAGTCCATGATCCTGCTCTGTAAAAAAAAAATGTTCACAAGTTGAAAAGACAATTCCCTGTTGTCTCAGGAGTGGATGTGAGTTAATTTACATAAACACACACACACACACACACACACACATATATATATCCAGCTTCTCAATATCTGGCCCTGCTTTAAAAATTTTAAAACAGCTAAGATTTAGGCCCAGAATAGGTTTGTTATTTGCTCTATTGGTAAAATCTTAGTTGCATGAACTTTCACTGACCAGCTGATGGTTTTTATTATGTTGCTCTGTGAGCCATTTCTTCTTCGTTCCCATTTAGCAGTCACGTTTCTATGAAGTTCAAACCACCCGTGGGAGCAGTGGTCCGCTCTTGACATGTTAAGGCACTGTTGCATAATGTCCCCCTGTAATAACTGAATGCATTGCATTGTGAAGCAGCTTTTAGAGCATTATCTGTCACGATGGTCAGATGAAAGGAAATAATTAGTATGCCATACACACACGCACCTAGTTTGATGATACAAGAGCACGTAAGGTTCCCTTTGGTCTCCACTGTGTGAGACCTGAGTTGGCTTTGATAACAGCGGTCTGGTGGTCACCCCAGCTGGGGGGCGCAGATCAACCATGACAGACAGCTGGGTGCCCTGCAGAATAGACCATCCAAGGCGCAGCATGAACTCTACTTCATCTCTGACTGTTTTTCCTTTCATGCCTTTGTTTTCAAGGTTGGAAAACCAAGTGATGGGTGTTGAAATGTGTTTGGATCAGCGTGAGCAGGGTCTAACTTGGCAATGCTTACAGGACTCAGCATTTAGGTGTGTAATTATTTATTTAGCATTTCTATTTTTTTCCTCTCTCCCTTTCAAGAGAATAATTTTACCTATGGCCTGTTGTTTGATTTGGGTGAATAGAATTTAAATGCATTCTGACTTCGTTCTTCAAAAGAGCTTTTAAGCTAACTCAAATGGACAGGATTCTGTAAGTGATGAAGGAGCTATAATTACTTACAGAAGATGTGGTTTTTATATCACCAAATTACCAGGTGTACAAAGTCAGCACCATGCTCTCAATGGAACTGTAAACATTATTTGCTATTTCCTTTCAGTGTTTGCCTCTCAACTTTAATCCCATCAAAGAATCCCTTGGTTTTGTTTTTCCTTTCAGAATGCTGAGATCCACCCCCAGGACTGGCAGTTTGGCGCATATGCTCGTTGCAGGCAAACATCTGGGAGTGTAAATACATCTAATCTCCTTCATCACCACTGTCTCACCACTACAGTTAGCTCTTCCTCAAAGTAAACAGCACAACATGAGATAGGACTGAAAATGAGATTTTAAAAAAAAAGAAATAAAAAGCTACTCCTATCCATACAGCACTCAGTGGAAACATTTTTTACATCCTTAATTTCCTGTTAAAGGAGACAAGAGGGTGTTAGAGATTTATGTTTTTATTCCTTTTGGCCTGATGACAACTAAACATTTCATGGGATTTTTAATATATGGAACTGTGGTTGATCCTGGAAAATTCAGCTGAGGCTCTTTTAGACCCAGTATAAAATTATTTCACTCTTAAATTCAGCAGTGCCATTTTCAGGACATATACACAGATTTTTCAGTTTCAGAGAGTACCTGTTTCGAATCATGCCATTAGGGCAGTGTTGTACCTGAACGCGTTCATTAAACGAAAGTTCACAGACTAGTTCATATTTTTCGGGAACGTGAACTGAGCGCGTTCGCTTTCGCCTTCACGAGCGTGGGGCGTGAACGAGTGCATTTGGGCAGTTGTGAACGACGCTCTTTCAAAGTTTCACGCACGGTCAAAACCTTGCACCAGGTTTCCAGCGAACCCCATTTGAAATACACCGCAAATGAGCCTGATATGTATCTGCAGAAATCAATCAAACATGGCAACACGGGCTGTCGCTTCTGTCACGCTAACAATTGCATCATCAAACCTTTAAAACAATCATGAAGGAAGATGAGAGCTATTATATTGAATATATTGAGAATATTGAAATGGGGGGAAAACATTTGCACCTTAAGGACCTGTTTTTGTCTTATAATAAAGACCATTGGCAGCAAATTTTTCCTCATATCCTTTAATATACTGTAGAGTCAGCGGCGGAACATGTCACTGCCAGGCCGGGGGCGGGGCACATGACCGGGCCCTTCAAGCCCAATAAAGCTTCTGATTACATCGTTTTACAACATACACATGCCTGCAACAGCCGGGCTTACAAGCATTACTACATTTTTGACACATAGCTCAAAGCATTTGATAGTCAGAGTTCAACACCACGAAGAGCGACCATGTCATTTTTAAATCAATCAAACCTGTAGTATTATGGCATAATATATTGTCTAAAATGTATTCGGCGGTATGCAGTTGTGACCTCACGTGGGAGACGCACCAGTTATTGTTGTAGTAGCTACCGGCATGCATGCATTCATTCATTCATTGATTCATTCATTCATTCATTCTGCTCTTTTTTAATTCCTCGAACCTTCCATGCCGGCTGAACCAATAAAGACACGTATTTTCAAATATCAATATGTCATATCAACATGCTACCTTTCCAACATTTCGATGATGTCGACGCCTTAAGTTTTGTCATTCACGTTTGAGCCAGAATTTGATTCAGACTGTGTAAGTGGGCAATATAAAGAACCATCACAACACATATTACAGCTGCATGCTCCTGTTCAATAGATGCTCACCTGCTATTGTATAACATTATGGATTATGTTGTTGTCTTTCAGTCACTGCCAACTGAGTCCAAAACATCTGCAGCCAAGTAATAGAAAAGGATACATTCGCAAAACAACTTGACTTCATTGCTGCTAACAATTGATCCCGTCTCGATATGGTAATCAAGTGAATTTGCCGTTAATTTAATATTTTTTCTATTTCTTCCTAGCATGAGTCAGTGGATGAAAGCGTAAGACTCAGCAACTATAGTTACCATACCCATGATATTAAAATTCACACACGCTGGTTGCTGAAATGACAGGGTTTATTTACAGCTTGCGGTTCAGACTCACAAGTTTCTACTTAACTGGAACATCACCAACTTTCAGCTTTAATCCTTTTGCAAAATTCAGTGGTGTACTATGACTTGTTCATAAGACAGTAATCTGAACTGTCACCCCCCAAAAAAGTTTTGCTTTGAATCATAAAAGCCATTTATTAACACTTAATCAATATGGTATTGAAGGATTTAATGCGACTATTCATCCAGTCCCATAAATTAACACCGATCAACAGTCAGAGTCACTTCTGCTAAAGGGGTCTTTTTAAGAACATGTAATCTCTCCTTTATTCTAGAGCTGACTGGCTGCTCCTGTCAACCACTTCTTCACTGTTGATTGTAGATCCAAACTGCTCACAAAACTGCAGTTCTGTGAGCAGTTTGAGTCAGGAGCCAGATGTGAAGTCCTGAGTGACATGGAACTGTACATATGAAAACTTATGCAGCTCTCTCACCCATATTCCCTACCACTGAATCTAGAGAAGATAAGACAGATGCCTGATCCTCTAATGATAACTAGAAGAATCACCTGTAGTGGACTTGCAATGCAATCATGGTGTACATTATGTATAGGTGGGTGGGTACTGGTGGGTAGCTACCCCCACTGCAGAATGTGCCAACAGCTGTTGTCCCATAGGAGACTCTCTTGCCTTCTAATAGTTAAGCCATCATGCTCTGTGCTCTGGTGAATTGCGGTGATTATTTTTGTGTGATATGTTTGCACAGCACTATATATACTATATATTTATCACTATATACTATATATCACTATATATTTAAGTCACAGCACCATCTAATGTCCACACGTTAAACAGTTCTACTGTGATTCAGACGAAGCAGCTTTTAAAGGATTACTGCTAACCATAATAGAAATGAAATGAAATGAAATTAAAAATACTTTATTTATCCCATAAAGGGAAATTCAATGTAGTAAGGGCTCTCTTTTTTTTTTTTATATAATAATAATAATAATAATATAATAATAGGTATTAAGTCTTGTTGTGGAGGCTGATGGCTGCTGGCAGGAATGATCTTCTGTATCTTTCCGTCTTGCAACGGACCTGAAGAAGCCTCTCACTGAACACACTCTGTTGTTTGATCACTGTGTCGTGGAGAGGGTGTGAAGAGTCCTCCATCATCTTCATCAGCTTGTGCAGCATTCTTTTTTGTACAATCAGCTCCAGCGGCTCCAGAGTTACACCCAGCACAGATCCAGCTTTCCTGATCAGTTTGTTGATTCTCTTCAGGTCTCTGGTTCTGATGCTGCTGCCCCAGCAGATGACTGCAAAGCTGATTGCACTTTCAACAACAGACCTATAGAAGATGTGCAACATCTTGGTGCAGACATTAAAAGATCTCAGCTTTCTTAAAAAGTAGAGTCTGCTCTGACCTTTCTTGTAGATGTATTCTGTGTTGCATTTCCACTCTAGTCTGTTGTCAAGCTGAACTCCAAGATACTTGTATTCCTCCACCACCTCCACCTCCTTTCCCAGGATGGAAACACTGCTGTGTTGATTCTTGCTCCTCCTGAAGTCGACAATCATCTCCTTAGTTTTGCTGGTATTTAATACAAGATGATTGTTACTACACCATTTCACAAACTGACAGATCAGTTCTTTGTACTCTGCAACTTGTCCGTTGCTGATACACCCAACAACTGCAGAGTCATCAGAGTATTTCTGCAGATGACAGGACTCAGAGTTGTACTGGAAGTCAGAGGTGTAGAGCGTGAAGAGAAATGGTGAGAGAACAGTTCCTTGTGGTGCTCCAATGCTGCTGACCTCCATCTCAGACACACAACCTTTCAGTCTCACAAACTGTGGTCTGTTTGTGAGGTAGTCATAAATCCAGGAGGTTGTGGAGGAATCCACCTGGAACTTATGGAGCTTCTCACATAACAACGCAGGCTGAATTGTATTAAAAGCACTTGAGAAATCAAAGAACATGACCCTCAAAGTGCTGCCTGATTGGTCCAGATGAGAGTGGGCTCTGTGAAGCAGGTAGATGATGGCGTCTTCAACCCCAAGCCCATTACGATATGCAAACTGTAATGGGTCCTGAAAGGTGCTGACCTGCTTGTTGAGGTGGGCCAGTAAGAGTCTCTCCAGGACTTTCATGATGTGAGATGTCAGGGCAACTGGTCTGTAGTCATTAGGTTCAGCTGGTTGTGGTTTTTTAGGCACTGGAACAAGGCAGGATGTTTTCCACAGCACAGGAACTGTTCTCTGTCTCAAACTGGTGTTGAAGAGGTGCTGGAGAATTGGACATAGTTGCAATGAGCAGGTCTTGAGAACTCTGGGACAGACACCGTCTGGACCTGCAGCCTTGTTCTGGTTCAGTTTCTCAAGTTGTTTTTTGACCTGATTGCAGGAGACAGACAGAGTGGAGGGGGAGGCAGAGGAGGTCTCTGAGGTGGAGAAAGATGATGCTGGTCTCTGGTCCATGACTGAGCTGCAGGGTGACAGATTGGAGGTGTGACAGGAAAGCTGTGGGCTCACGGAGGGTGTGTGGTCTGTTGGGCTGGAGGCAGGGGGGGAACTGAACCTAATGAAGAACCTGTTCAGTTCATTAGCTCTGTCCAGACCTTCATCAGTCTGGTGCCCCTTTGCCTTGAAGCCGGTGATCTTCTTCATTCCGGACCACACATCCCTCACGTTGTTCTGCTGGAGCTGCCTTTCTAGCTCCTTCCTGTAGTCCTCCTTGCACTTCCTGGTTTGTGCTTTAATTAGTTTTTGTGTTGTCTTCAATAACTCCCTGTCTCCATCCCTGAAGGCTTTGTTTTTGATGTTCAACAGCTTTTTCAGGTCTCTTGTGATCCAGGGTTTGTTATTGGGGAAGCACCTCACAGTTCTTGTTGGAACGATGCTGTCCACACAGAAGTTTATATAATCTGTCACACACTCAGTCATGGCATTGATGTTGTCTCCATGAGGTTCACAGAGGGCATTCCAGTCCGTAGCCTCAAAGCAACCTTTCAGAGCATCTTCAGCTTCATTAGACCAGGTTTTGATAGTTTTTATGATCACTGGTTGCTGCTGAACGATGGGCTTGTAGTTGGAGGTGAGAAGAACCAGATTATGGTCAGATCTTCCTAAAGGTGGCAGGGCAGAGCAGCTGTATGCATTTTTAATATTTACATAAAATTAAAAAAAAAAGAAAAGGCTGTTGGAGACATTCAGAGAGACCAACTCAGCAATAAATTAGTGGATTCTGGCCTCTGTCTGAAAGGAGTAAAATTTATTTGCGCCAAAGTTTGCCTGGAAGAAATAAACTGTTGTAATAAGCCACAACCGAACCACATTTCTTTGGAGACATCTTAGAAGTAAAATCAAAATGCTTAGTAGAAGAAGAGAATTGGGATGGAGCACATGTTTGACTCTTGCTGTGCACTTCAACTTTTAAACTGACCACTGAAGCCCTTCGTTTAGAGGTCTTCGGAACAAGCCGACAACACGAGGTTCCGACCCAGACCCAAATTGGTTCTCGGGTCCATTCAAAAGACGTGACCCCGGGTTCGGGTTGGAATCAGTACAGTTAGTCTCGGCTCTGGTCCAGCTCTCTGACAGGCTGGGTCCGTGTTTACCCGAGATATTGGGTAAAGATATTGCCAATGGCAGCTGTCACTCAGCCCCCCTTCCCCTTCTCCCCACATCCAATAGGCAGCGAAATGTCAGGTGACAGGTCAAGCAAAAGTAAACAAACAAACAGTAGTTTGGTTTAGCCTATGTAAGGACTCGGGGCAGTTAAATGATTATTCTTTAATGTGGCATGTTTGTAATAAAACACTCGTGTTGCCGTAGCGTGTTATTACCGGTATGCCCGGCAGCTGTAAAGCACAACGGATCGCCAACATTATAACGTTGGATGAGAGAATATGTTCACGACACGTCCTGGCCGGTGTTGGCTATTTGCTTTAGCAGTTGCTACAAATAGCATATGTATCCACAAAGAAAAAGACGACATGGATTTATTGTTGTTTACATCACGTAGCCTATACTGCAACTGAACCGGGTAGAAGTAGACAATTTTAGGTAAGAAAATCAAACTTTATTCAAAACTAGACAACGTTTAACATGAGCAACTATGAGCTGTATTGTCTCGGTTCTATTTGGGTATCTCGGTTCGGTTCGTGGTTAGAAACTAAAGACTCGGGTTGGGTTGGTTCCAGGTCCAAATATTGCAGGTCCAGTCGGGGAGGAACCTGGACTTCTGATAATAGCTCAGGTTTGGTCGGTTTCGGGTCAAATTTTCACAGCTCCATTCGGGCTCGGGTCCATGAAAGTGGATCCGTGAAGACCTCTAATGCACAACTTATATCTCAGGACCTTAAACATGATGTGCACAAGAATACTACAGGACATACTAACATTATAGTTTGAGCCTCTGCTCAAGTCTAAGATGATGATTTCCTTTTTTTCCCTATTTTTAGGCACTATTGGCCTTTATTCACAGTGGAGAGAAACAGTAAAGGGTGCAGAGAGAGAATGGGGAGCCTGCCCTAATCACTAGGCCACCGGGCGGCCCTAAGACGACAATTTTATTGTAATAACCAGTGTTGGGCAAGTTCACTTTCTAGATGAACTAGTTCAGTTCATATTTCACAGAAATTAAAATGAACTAGTTCAGTTTCACCATTTCAAAAATGAACTAAATAGTCAATTTTTTAGTTATTTTTTTAAATTATTTTTTTAATGTTGCTGCGAGCAATTATTTGTAAAAATGATTGCCACTGCCCATATACTACACCACCACAAACAGCAATTGTTTTATCAATTTTATCTGTCGAAAACTATGTGTCCAATTTGGAATTTTTATCCAACCAGGGTTCACATTAGCATTGAAGGGACAACCCATATAAAACTGTAATTTCCATTTCGGCTTCTCTCTACAGTATATTAAAAATACGAGGAACAACTTGCTGCCAAATGGTTTTTATTATAAGACAAAAACTGGTCCTTAAGGTGCAAATATTTTTTTCCCCCATTTCAATATATCAATCCCCGAGTCGCAGCGCTCCTCCGGCTCTGGGCGACTGCAGCTTTCATCTTCCTCCATGCTTCTTTTCAACGTTTATGGCGCAATTAGTCGTGTGACAAAAGCGACAGTCCATGTTGCCATGTTTGATTGCTTTCCGAAGATACATATCAGGCTCGTTTGTGGTGTATTTTAAATGGGGTTCACTGAAAACCTGGCACGGTTTTGACCGTGCGTGAACTTTGAAAAAGTGTCGTTCACAACTGCCCAAAGGAACTCGTTCACACCTGGCGCTCGGCAAGGAGAAAGAGAGCGCGTTCAGTTCACGTTCGCACAAAATATAAACTAGTTTGTGAACTTTCGTTCAATGAACGCATTCAAGGTAAAACACTGGTAATAACAACATAAATCAGAAGGAAAACTTGCAAAAGCATAATTATGCCAAACCTTTTTTAATTCACACTTTTTTATTTTAATTTAATCACTGTATGTAAACTGACCATAATGGTGCTGTTATGTCAGAGATTTCATAAATTAATTTTGATTGTCTTCTTTGAGGTCTCAAAATTTATGGTGTCCGTTCGACAGTGTTGTATCTGAATGCGTTCATTGAACGAAAGTTCACAAACTCTTTTAAGAGTCTCTTCTAAGAGTCGAACAACCGCCTCTTCTAAAAAAAACATCTCCTCTTCCCCCTGGATCAACTGAACTCTGCTTTCTGTCACAGTGAATTAGAACGTTGAAGAAAGTGACCAGCAACGTTTCTTTTCAATGTCGAGCATGGTGGTGATATCAGTGGGAGAAATGTGATCTGTATGTCAGCAGCTGTACTCTTCGAGTGTCTAGACCTGAACTCCTGTTCAAATGGACACTTGAGTGACATTCTTCAGTACCTACTAATGCAAAGGCATAAGTGACTCCAGCTGATTCTTTTTCTTATGGCTAAATGACAAACGTTGAATGGAAAGTGCTAATTAGCAGCAGTTCATGACCTCAGGCAAAACAAGCTGTGGCTCTTTTGGTCTCAGTTTTGAGATATTTATTCAGGTAGGGCTCCCTTACCTTGAAAGGGAAGAATAGACTTTCAAAAATACTGCTACTTTGAACAAAACTGAACTGACTCATGCTGGGAAAAGAGCACGTAATTTACATTATTATATTTGTGAGTGGTGAAATTATAGATGAGCATTGTTAGAGGTTTTGGTAGAGCAGTCGCCTTTCCATCACAAAGTTGCTGGTTCCGTGTTTAAAAGTCTCTTTAAACATGAAACCAGCAGAAGCAGAACCAGATACTGAGTCTCACATGCTACTAAGCCCAACATTACTGACCGCGGCAGTGCTATACACTCACTGGCCACTTTATCAGGTCCACCTTGCTAGTACCAGGTTGGACCCCCTTTTTGCCTTCAGAACTGCCTTAATCCTTTGTGGCATAGATTCAACAACGTACTGGCAACATTCCTCAGAGTTTGGTCCATATTGACATGATAGCATCACACCGTTGCTGCAGATTTGTCGGATGCACATCCATGATGCAAATCTCCTGTTCCACCACATCCCAAAGGCTGCTCTATTGGATTGAGATGTGGTGACTGTGGAGGCCATTTGAGTAGTGAACTCATTGTCATGTTCAAGAAACCAGTCTGAGATGATTTGCACTTTATGACATGGCACGTTTTCCTGCAGGAAGTAGCCATCGGAAGATGGGTACAGTGTGGTCATAAAGGGATCAACATGGTGAGCAACAATACAATAGGCTGTGACGTTGACACAATGCTCAGTTGGTACTAATGGGCCCAAAGTGGGCCAGGTAAATATCCCCCACACCATTACACCACCACCACCAGCCTGAACCGTTGATACAAGGCAAGATATATCCATGCTTTCATGTTGTTGACGCCAAGTTCTGACCCGACCATCTGAATGTCGCAGCAGATATCCAGACTTATTAGACCAGGCAAAGTTTTTCCAATCTTTTCTATTGTCCAATTTTGTTGAGCCTGTGTGAATTGTAGCCTCAGTTTCCTGTTCTTAGCTGACAGAAGTGGCACCCCGTGTGGTCTTCTGCTGCTGTAGCCCACCCACCTCAAGGTTTGATGTGATGTGCATTCAGAGATGCTCTTCAGCATACCTCAGTTGTAACAAGTGGCTATTTGAGTTCCCTGTTGGCTATTTATCAGCTCAAACCAGTCTGGCCATTCTCCTCTGACCTCTGGCATCAACATGGCATTTCCCCACATAGAACTGAAATTTAATGGATATTTTCTCTTTTTCGGACCATTCTCTGTAAACCCTAGAGATGGTTGTGCGTCAAAATTCCAGTAGATCAACAGTTTCTGAAATACTCAGACGGCCCGTCTGGCACCAACAACCATGACAAGTTCAAAGTTACTTAAATCACCTTTTCTTCCCCATTCTGATGCCCGGTTTAAGCTGCAGCAGATTGTTTTGACCATGTCTACATGCCTTAATGCATTGAGTTGCTGCCATGTGATTGGCTGATTAGAAATTTGCATTAACTACCAACTGGACAGGTGTACCTAATAAAGTGACCGGTTAGTGTAGATCTTAATTGGTTCTTGAAACTTGCCTGTATTTATAATTTATTTTCATCAAAGAATCAATAAAGCAACTAACTAACTAAATAAATTACTACAAAGTGCAAAACACTAACCCCCAAAAAAGAAAATTGTTTTTTATTGGCACATATCTTTTCTAAATTCACATTCTACAGCAATATTTCTCAAAATTGTAAACATAAAAACACTGCAAAAAATCCTTTCAAACCACAGGAAATTGAATTTTGTGTGTTCATAAATGATACCCTCATTTTATAAACAGCAAACAAAAATGAAAATAAAATGCACCTTGTGCACAATTTGCAAAAAGATGACATCGACTTCAAAGTAAACCATTTACAAAAGTACAACCAAATCCCTAAGTGTCCCAGATACATAAGAATATACATTTATTTGCATAAAGCCATGTTAGTCCATAAAAAGTGCTTAAACATCAAAAATAATAACTATTTACATTAGTGCATTCAAATTCAAACATTACTTTGCAACAGCACCAGTAGAGCTGTGATTGGTCTTGTGACAGTTCCTGTCCATGATTACATAGAGCCACTTTACATGCCTCACACCTGAAGAGAGTGCACTTCCTGTGCACCTGTGTGGCTTTTTTGTTTTTGGACAGATGCCCCCTCAACAATGGCCACAGAGATGCACTGAAAGCTTTCCAGGACTGGAGGTGAGGGCGCTCCACAGAACTCAGATGTCAGCCTTTCCTGGAAGGCCAGGTGTCTCAGTCTGCCGTAGAGCTCCTTGTGAAGTAAATAGGTGTTTGTTACAGCTATGTCCACAAAATGATGCAGGACTATCAGATACCACTCCCTGCTCTTTCTCCATGACAAATAGGAGCCAGTCAACTACCCCCATGACGTGGTTGTAGTCCTTCACAGCCAACGGCACTGGCACCTGGACTGCTGTGTGGTTTCCACCAACCTTGTGTTCTCTTTTTATCAGGAGACCTCTTTTTCCTCGTCCTCCTCCTCATCATCACTACCATCAACATCAACAACAACAATGGACACAAAAAAAGTTACACAGCGCTAGAAGTGATAAGACAAGAGTAGTGTAGTAATGATGCTTATTTGGTGTAAACTTTTCAGTTTTATATTGATCTTACTTTTCTCAGACTCAAAATCAAACAATATTGCATAAATATATACTTACATGTCATGGGATGGATATATCCCTTAAATGAAGTCATGTTTATCTCCACAGTCGGCTGAATCCGGACCCGATGAGTGGACAGAAATTTTGTCTTCATCTGGCACAAAACTTTGCTGATAGCATACTGTTTTGCGTCACATGCTTTGGCAGATCCAGAAATGTGTGTGTGGGAGTGTGTAGAATCTGAAGTGGGTGTGTGGTGTGTGTGTGTGTGTGGTGTGTGTGGGATGCGTTTTGTCTTATTATGAAAAAGCAAGATATAAAACAAGAGCAAGAGCACAACTACAAATCAGCTGTTTTTTCAGGGAAAACACGTCACGTCCTGTTTTCGATGGATGTGACACAAGGGAAAACTGTAATAATTCAAGCTTACATGATGTATATTTCAGCAGGGGAAGTACTGTGAACATATATCAGGTCTATAAATACTCCTCGGTATGGCTTATAAAGTTTTTGCTGTGCAGGCATAACATATCCTGCTTTTTTTTTTCATGGGTGTTACATTTAAAACCTCAATACATTTTTAGATCCATCATGTCATACTACTCTTAACAGAGTGCATACATAATCCATTTTTCCCAGCGGTCAGTACATTTCTCCAACTCAAGTTTTAAAACAAAAGCAAGTCTCTCCATAGAATAGATTTCTTTCACAGTCCCATGCCACTGGGCCAATGTTGGAGGATCAACTTGCAACCATTTTCAGGTTATAGCTTTCCTACTACTTGCCAAAAGTATCTTCAAAAAGTATTTTTCCTTATGTTGGAGTGTTTCAGGTATTTTACCAAGATATAAGGCAACAAAAGAGTAGTTGTTCCCAGCCCCCCCATGACTGAAATTTTTGAGCACGCCCAAGACATGGAAATGATTGGCCATAGAGGTTCCACATTTTTTCCAACAGTTGCAACACTGTTTGCATTATTATTTTACGAGTGATAAAGAATCTCACTACATTCTTCAACCGAACTCTCTCAACAATCTTGAGTTTGCAGTGGTTGCTTGAGTCTCACATATCTCTGTGTCTCTGAAATTTGTGTTTCTGACCTCTCCCATTTTTGTTTGATAGGTATCGTAGAGTGATTTCTGGAGGCTTGTATACTTTCATATATTCTTGAGACCAGCTTTTTATTGTCTTTTATTTTTGGTATGCATCATTAAATATAGAAATTATATTATAATTGTTTTCCCTATTTGATTTGCATTTTTTTTAAATATAATAGTCTCTGACTTTCAGGTATCTATGGAAGTCCTACTTTTCCAATCAAAATGTGTCTGAAATTGTCTTAAAACTCTGAAATTCACTGTTTGAGGTGAGTGAACAGAAAATAGCAAGACCTCTCCCAACCAACTATTTGAAAACTCCATCAAACTAAGCAGGTTCAAATTCGGGATCAAACGCTACCCAATTCAAGACCCTTGCCTGTTTCTCTATTTGTAACTTCTTCAATACCTTGAACCACAGCTTAAGAGTGAACTGAGTCCATTTATTCAAGCTCTTATATTGTCTTTCAGTTTGGCTTTTATTTTCTATTATTGATTCTATTGGAATATCCATCTGTGTAGTTTACAAGGCTTTCCACTTATATTCGTAGTTTAGGGAACACCAGTATACTAAGGGTTTCAGTTGTGCAGCATAAAAGTAATCCTGTAGGGTTAGGTAAAGCTCTCCTTCCCCTCTCTTTATTCAGCTGCAGTATCTTAAACTGTACCCTTGGTCTTCCACCGTTCCAGATGAACCTTGAAATCCACCAGATCTACTCATCAAACTGTTCTGCACATCCAGAGGCAATGACTAAAACAGATAAAGAAACCATGGCAACACGTTCATTTTGATTATTTCTATTCTATTCCTGATATCTAGTGGGAGGAGAGTCCACTGGGAGATGTTAGATTTTATCTCTTTTTTAATGAGGCTGTAGTTGTTTTCAAAAAGTTTTGACAAGTCTTTTGTGAGGTTAATTCCTAAATATTTTATTGTAGGAGAGTCCTTATTTAAAATTATATTTCCTTTTTTGTTTTTTTTCAATATTTAGCTTATTTCCACAGTATGAATCATAGACTTTTAACAGGGACATCAATTTAGGAATACTTGAGTTGAGGCTTGTAATAAAAAGCAAGATCATCTGCAAATATACAAGTCTTATGTTCTTCTCCTGTGATCAAAATCCCCTCTATCTTAGAGCCCTCTCTAATTGCTTGGACTAGGGGTTCAATAAATAAGGCAAACAAGGTCGGACTCAAGGGACAGCAATAATAAATCTCCCTCTTTACATGAGGCAAAAACACTTCACTTTTGAAGGCCCAGTGTTAAAGAAGTAGTGTCCCTTTGGGTCCGGACTGGGTCAGTCCCAGGTCCCATGATAATATTTTAATTGTCAGACAGTGGGTTTACCTTTTGAGGAGGTTCTCCAGCCATTTACCCCGTGGTCCCATGGAGATGTTTACCCTCAGGTGTTTCACTCGTCAGCATCGGATGCTCCTGGAGGGGCACGCTAGAACTCCACAGTCTCTCCCTTAACCACCCCTGGTCCACTATCTGTCTGGGATGATCTGCACCTGCCCTCTCCCACGTTACTAATCTCTGCTGTGGAGTCTGGCTCCTTAACGTCTTTCCAAGGAGAGTCCATCTCTTCTTCAGGTCTTTAGCAGCCTCTTTTATGCTCTCGTAGACTTGGGTACCACTGTCAAAAAACACCTTCAACTTAGCTGGAATGTGGCGTTTGGAAGTGGATTCCTTTGGTTTTAAGCGCTCTCAGTATCCCCTACATATGCCTTTCTTTTCTTCAGTATCTCGGGAGGATAATTTTGATCAAAGTAATTCCTTTTCCCATCGTAACGAACATCTTTCTTTCTCCACGCTGTATGCAGCACCAGTTCTTTCACTCTGAACTCGAGAAAGCAGATCACCAGTGATCTAGGTGGTGCACCTTGGGGAGGCTTTGGGGCAAGTGCCCGGTGGCAGCACTGTATTCCGAGGTCCTGTGTCCGCCACCAGTGGGTCGACTTGTGATTTTATTAGCTTCGACACAAACTCCGTCAGATTGGACCCCTATGATTTCTCTGGTACTCCCTATATACAGAGATTGTTCTGGCGCAAGCGTGCTTTGAGCTCGGTTAGCTTTGCCTACAGAACCTCCTGGTTCTCTAGTTCCTGGGTGAGAGCCTCCTTAGCCACTGTATTCCCTTCTTCAATGTCGCTTATGTGCTGTTCGGCCTCAGCCACTCTCGCTGTAGTAGCTTGTAGCTCACTTGTAGCTTCTTAAAAGCTTTCTGTCGATTTCTCCTCTAAACTCGTTCAGCTCCTTTCTCATGTTATGAAAGGAATGTCGGAATTCATTTATTTCACTTTTCAAATCCGCACTGAGTGCCCAAATTTCGTTGTAGATGGCCTGCATGAAGAGGCTAGACAGGAGGTGCAGGCTGTGCAAAGAGGCTCCTGAAACAGCATAGCAGGGTGTAAGATGCTGGCAGGGAAAGCACACATGGAACACCACAAGCAGGTAGTAAGCATAACACACTCCAACATCTGTGTTGAGTATGGACTAGAGGTCCAAGGGTGAAGATGGGAGACACCCCTAAAGAAGATTGAAAATTAGTGGGTCAAGAGCTTGTGGGACTTCTAGATCCAAACTCACAAACTTGGGATGGCGAATCAGCCTGGCATAGTGGTGGGGTTTTGGCTTTTAAGAGGACAGCATGAGCCAACAGGGCAGACTGTGACAGCCACACCTAGAGTAAGTTTTCTGTTATGGTAAGTCTTGTGACCAACAGATAGTTTTGTTTCTCTGCACATTATACAATGTTGATAGAAAGCAATTTATCAGATGATTGAGATGATTGCTTCAGTCATTGATTGTCTGGCTGTTGGTGTTTGTTCATTTAAATGGTCTTTCTCCTACTTCAACAACAATTTCTCTTTTCATTTCACTACAGTATGGAAATTCAAGTACAGACAGAGCCTCTAGTTTTCCATCTAGTGTGTTAAGAAATCCATGACTGTTAAAACACAATGTTTGCAGCTATTGTGTGTTGTCTGCTGTTCCACGGTGCAGAGTGATTGCAATAGTTGCAGTTTTATTACAGAACAACAGAAAGACAAGTGACAAATGTGAAACAAACCATTTGTGCCATTGTGATGAATCACTTACTGGATCTCAGGCAAACCTCAAGTCTTAGTAAGTTGATTTTCCTGCTGCAGAGAAACAAATGAAAATAATGGTTTGTATGAAAAATGAATTCAATAATAGTGAAACCTCTGATTAGCTTCTGAAAAACATCAACAGTAAAATCAGTATTTGTCATAATAATTGGGCAGCTTTGTCCCCAAAGTCAGCAAGAGCATTTGGGGACTTGGATTAACCTAATTTGGGTTTTGGTGTGAGATAGGGAAATGTCAGCTTTGAGAAACTTTGCCTCTGTCCTAAAACAGAAATTAATGTGTGTTCATTTGTAATGCTATTTTTGATTTAAAATGTCCACAATACCAACTTGTCCTTACATCACACACATTTTAGTATGTTAGTTCCCTTTGCAGAATCAAAACAAAGTGTAAGAAAAGGAAGTTAGAAGCATGTGTTTTATTTCAATATTCAGTGTATATATACAGTGGAGGAAATAAGTGTTTGATCCCCTGCTGATTTTGGCAGTTGTCATACTAAGAAATAAATGAACAGTCTCAGATTTTTATGGCAGCTTTATTTTAACAGTTATAGAAAGAATATTGAAAAAAAAAGAGAAAATTACACGAAATGAAAAATAAAAATTAATTTGCTGGTCATTGAGGGAAATTAGTATTTGATCCCCGACCAACCTTGACCAGTGTTGGCTCCCACAGACCACTGGCATACTCCTAATCTCACTAAAGTAATTACCTGCATGAGAGACACCTGTTCCAAATTGTCACTTGTATAAAAAGCCATCTGCCCACAGACTCAGTAATCACTCCACCATCTCCACCATGGGCAAGACTAAATAACTGTCAAAAGATGTCAGGGACAAAGTTGTTGAGTTCCACAAGGCTGGAATGGGCTACAAAACCATAAGTAAGAAGCTGAATGAGAAGGTGACAACTGATGGTGCAATTATTCGGAAGTGGAAGAAGTACAACATGACTGTTAATCAACCTAGGCTGGGGGCTCCATGCAAGATATCACCACGTGGGGTCTGAATGATAACGAGAACTGGTTAATGATCTCAAGGCAGCTGGGACCACATTCACCAAGAAAACTATTAGTAATACACTGAGACGCAATGGTTTAAAATCCTGCAGTGCACGCAAGGTCCCTCTGCTCAAGAAAGCTCACATCCAGGCCCGACTCAGGTTTGCCAACGAACATATTAATGACTCAGAAAGAGACTGGAAGAAGGTGCTGTGGTCAGATGAGACCAAAATTGAGTTCTTTGGCCTCAACTCAACCCAACGTGTTTGGAGGAAGAGAAATGCTGAATATGACCCCAAAAACACCATCCTTACTGTCAAGCATGGCGGTGGAAGCCTTATGCTTTGGGGGTGTTGCTTTTCAAGCATGGCAGTGGAAGCATGTTAGGTTAATTGGTGGTTCTAAATTGCCCATAGGAGTGACTGTGAGTGTGAATGATTGTTTGTCTACGTGTGGTCCTGCGATGGACTGGTGATCTGTCCAGGGTGTACCCCTGCCTATCACCCAAAGAGAACTGGGATAGACTCCAGCAGATCCCCATGACCCTGCATAGGATTAAGTGGGCATAGATAATGGATGGTTGGATGGCACCATACTTGAGGTATGGTACGTGTCAGGTTTCCATGTTATTTAAGATCAAGGTATAGTACTATTTAATGAACTTTATTCTTTTAAAATCTGAGACTATGACTCAGTGAATAAGCAACAACCATGTAGTTCAATAACTGCAATAATGATGTCAATAACTGCATAACCATCAACATAGAGTTATATTCACTTTTAAGAACAATTTTACCATCTCAGTGTGTAAAAACTCAAAATTCTGGACAGCAACAAAACTTTTGAGCCCCTTTGTTCAGCGTGGTCGCATTGGTCCTCCATTTTACATCAGATCCTGCTGCATGCATTAACTGTGATGCTCCATTCACTTATTGGTTCCTTTGGTGCCAGCTTCATCTAACGGCACAGACGTGTGATGACAATAGAAAAGTCTAGACCTCGCTTATAAGATGACCCCTTCACTTCCTGCTCTCGGTGGAGGCAGTCGCATTTCTGTGAGCTCCCATCTATCTGTCCCTGCTGCTTCTCTTTTGTCTTGTCTGAGCTTATTTTTTGGAGCCTCACTCGGCATAATATTCAAATCTCTAATCATGGATCTGATCAGCTGGTTTCTCAATGCAATTAATCAATTTTTCTCGAAGAGAAAACAGGACACAGGAGAGTCCTCCGGTCCCGATGGAACACTGGCTGGATACATCAAGGATTTTGGATGGAATCTGGGATGTCTGCCCCCCTTGTTCATTGTGGACACCAAAGTGTACCTATTGGGATTTATGATCACAGGATTTCTGCTGTTTGGAGTTGGCGGATACCTGCTGTATTGGAAAATTTACACGGCAGCTGCTATCCTGGACACCTGCCTGCCTTGTGTGTGGGAGTGAGCTGCGCTGTGAACACTCAGACTGCTGCTCTTGGTGAGCTGAACCGGAAACTGGAAGTGATTCTAGTGACGGTTTTGAACTCTGGCGAAATGGATTCGATCCTGGAGAAGTTCAAGCGCCGCTCAGGGAGAATTGACCTGTAATTCGGACAATTGGAGTTATTCCCGCCGAGATGGACCAGCAAAAAACTTTGAAGGAAGACAGAATTTATGTCAGCCTGACTGAAAACATTCTTCTCTTATCTGAATCTGGCTCCCCTGAAACGAAGCTCGCCTTCAAGGCCGGCCTTCGACCTAATCTCTCCTGAATATTATGACTTTTTGACGCTCCTTCCCGACCCCTCCCCTTTCCAAACAACACCTGTGGCTCCAGACCAGGGGTCACTGGCTTATGCACACACATACACATGCACACACACACACACACACACACACACTTCCCGCCCCATGCCCAACTGCCTCCGCTGGCTCCTGGATGTTTTTACCCCTCCACGCTTGACGGACTGGGCACTTCGCGCAGCGAGCGCACAGACTGTTTAGCTGGACACTCCCCCTCCCCCCACCTCTTTCCTGACCCATATGATGTCTTCGTAATAAGTTTGTTATGCTTGTGCTGAGGTTTTTTTTGTGAATCCCACAACACGTGCCTCTGATCAAGGACATGTGGTGTGAGACACCTCTTTTTTTATCCTCTCCCCCACCATCCCCTATGTGATCATATTTTCTTCTGCTAAAAGTGCCCTGGCCGGAGGGTGGTGTACTTGGGCATGTGCTTAAGTGTACTACTCTCTGACACGGTAGAAGCGCTCTTATAGCGCTGACCCAAGCACCGTTGACTCCTGTCCATATGTTGTTGTTGTTGTTTCTGTATGTTTCTCTTGGACGGTGTACTGGGAAGACAAATTTCACTGTGTTGCGACGCTGGCTCAGTGACAATAATAAATCTGATTCTGATTCTGATTCTGACCCCAGTTTTTGAGAATATGATATCTAGAATAAAATATTGTTCTATATTCGGGTCAATACAGTATTTATCTGTGAATGTATTCTGTGTGTGAAAAGTTTCCCATTATGGAAGTATCATATGATTTGGGAGGTTGTGTATAATGGTTTTCTGTTACTTTAGGAGAATGCCATGAGCCTAAGCAGGCAGAGGACAGAGAAAAGTGCCTGTGGAACTAGGAAGAGGGCACTGAATAATATGTGTAACTTGGACAATGATGTCCAGGACAGGGGAGACATTTTAGTCATTTTTATTCAGAAATAACAGTCTCTCAACAGTTTTTGGTACGTGATTCCTTCTTTTTGACACAACCTCTCAGGCCTTATAAAACAACCTTTCACATATTACAGAAGATGCTGGTGTGCACAAAAACGCAAGAGGAAGATTATATAAATTGAAATCTAGTTTGGACACAAATGTCTTGAATGCAACATCATCAACAATACTGAAGAGCTGTGTATCCTTCACCGTCATGGAGATGAGGGCTTCATTCAGCTCTTGTTTTCTGGTGGGTGGTTAAGAGAATTAATACAGTGTCTGTTACCTGTCTTTATTTGCACAATAAACAAAAGTCAACATGAAAAATTGTGATAGTGAGTTTGTAATATTGTAATAACTTGGCTGGGTGAAAATCCTGATAACTCCTTATTCTCATGCAAGGCACAGTAATGCCTCAGCATGGATGAGCTGCTGTTGTTTTATTGTACTCCAACTTCTTGGAACACAATAAACACCTCACCTTTGAATAAAACAAACTGTGAAAAATACAATTCTTGATAAGCAATGCATCCACATCTGAAATAATGTTAGGTTTAGTTTACCTTATTAGGGATTATCAAATCAAAATGTTGCCACAGGGGAGATTCTCCTCCTCCTACCTGGCTCCATCCTCTTCCCTGTCCTTCTTTCATCACTCTCTTAAATCTTCAAACTGTATCTCTCTCTGTCTAAACTCTCCAATCTATATAAACACAATCTGAACTCTGAACTGACCACAACTCTATCAAAAACCTAATTCTGAATGGAGCCTGAAGGGTTTACAATCAAACATCGCAGCAAAATCTGAACCATTTCCTGAAACAGCCACGTGGTGCTGCTGTGGGCTTTGGACATCATTTTCAGCTTCTCCCTTAAATGAAGCAAGCCTTGTCAGACGCGTTGCAGAAACGCCCCCTTCATTACTTGACACACGCTTCGAAGCCTCGGCACATCTCGTAAAATCACTACCAGTCTGCCTGTCTTGTCTGGATGTGTGCCTTGGATCACATTTTGGATTTGCTTGTTTGGACTGTTTTTTGGAACCCTTGAACCAGACTACAGACCTTACTTGGATTCTGAATTCTGCATGCAACCTCAGTATTGTCACTAATCTCAGATTTTCCCTGGTGTGTGTTTGCTTTTTTCCACCAGTCCAGTCAGTACACGGCTACTCAGATAAAAGACTTCAGTCATCCCTCATTTTTGGACCCTCCCCTCTTGCCTACCTACATGAATCCTTCCCTGCTCCCACTTCCCCAGAGATACTCACTTGTTCAGCATCGGACTTGATTGAAAACTTAAACCTTTTAAATCCAGTCAGTCTGTCAGTCGTGTTCTGAGGTTAGCCAAAGCACTACTTATTACACATAAGATGGTAATTATTTTTCTGTGAATAAATGTACACATACAAGCTGAAGCTAGCTCATGGTGTTTTCCTTTTAAAAATCAGTCAAATCCTCCATGCTATTCTTGTGTCAGACTTTCTGCCAGCTTGCTGAGCACCAAAATAGACTGAAACAAATGACCATAGTGTGTCTTGCACCTGGTGATAGAATATGTACCCAAGTGTGTCTTCAGTGATCAGATTCGACCATCTTGCTCTATATGCACATAAACACACATGACATTTCTGCTTGTAAATACCAAGTGTGTGTAACAGGAAAAAAAAGGTGTCCCAGGGGGGAAAAAAATAAGTCAGAAATGACAAAACAAAGATGATCCAGTAAAAAAACTTTTGTTCCCCCCAAATGCTATTCAGTAAGGATACAATATACATCAGTGTGTACAATACAAGGAAAAAAATGTCAGAAACAAAAAGAAATCACAAAGAGCTTTTTCTCTCTCTTTTTTTTAACAACCATCTGCTTATATATTGATGGTTAGTGCCACCATCTTGCAAGTCTGCATATATACACAATTTAATCTTGCAGCAGATGTCCGTTTTCTTGTGCACAAGTGTAAGTGATAGTAAGTGTGTCCTTCACCAGTCCTCTTTGACAGTCAAATCTAACATGCTTTATTTTTTGCATTGTGAGCGGTAAGGACCCAAATGCAGAGGAAGGAATGGAGATGGGGAGAGAAAAGATTCTCTATCTTTGTCGCCAATGTTATATCCAATAATGCTCCAACAACAACTGTGTGCTCACTGTGTCTTTGTTCCCTCTAACCGCCATTTTTCATTACATTTATATCTCATGCTTTTTGGCAACTACGTCACACTGTCATGACTCCAAGGTGCAGAGGCTTAAAGCCCTATGCTATATGGGCCAGCGTCATGCAGCAGACCTCCATCAGTGCACTGGATTTCCCTCCAGGCCCAACAGGAGCTATCCAGCCTGGCCAACCCTCCCACCACCACAAGCCCAGTCAAGGCTACGAGCCTCGCCCCACACCCCAGATGCAACAGAAAAGAGGAGTGACCCAGAATCCAGGAAGGCACCAGGTAGCACAACCGCAACATAGGGTGTAGCTCAGTTGGTAGAGCGGGTCATCCAGTCACTGGAAGGTTGGCGGATCAATACCGGCTCCAACTGTCCACATGCCGTCCACACTGAACCCTAACTTGCCCCCGGTGGGATGGCAGCTGCCGCCCACTAGAGGCATATGGCCCCCAGTGCCAAAGGGCATGGGAGGAAAGGACATGCCTGGAGCCACAGTCCACAGATCTCCCAACCTTGGGGGTCACCACCTCTCATGTTGGTCAAAGTACCTGTGGGGTTGGACTGCCCCAGTGTGTGCCCGCAGCAACGTCCCCGGCATAGCAAACCAACCCCGTAATAACATGCCACCATGCCCAGGGAGGCACCACAGTCCACCCAAGAACTACCCCATCTCTCCCATGTTAGCCTCCCTCCATTGGCTCCCCGTGAAATTTTGAGTTTAATATTCTGCTTCTCACATATAAGGCCCTTATTGGCCTAGCATCTCGTTATTTACAAGACCTGATAGCACGTTATGCTCCTAATAGAGCTCTCCACTCTCAGAGTGCAGGATTACTCGTCGTTCCTAGAATATCTAAAAGTAGGTTTGGAGGACGGGCCTTCTGCTACCAGGCACCTTTATCATGGAACCAGCTACCAGTTTGGAGGCTGATACCACATCCATCTTTAAAACTAAACTGAAAACATTTCTGTTTAGTAAAGCCTACAGTTAGTCTAAACAACAGTGTGTAGGGGCAAATAGTTATAGCCATAGTTATAGGAGCTAAGACTAGAGTAGGCTCGTCTTAATCACAGCTTCGTCATAGCTATGCTGCTATAGGCCTACGCTGCAGGGGGACACCAACATGATCTGCTGAGTGGTGTCTCCACTGCTCTTCTCTTTTCCTTCCCTTTCCTCCTCCCTTCTTCCTCCTCCTCCAGCTCATTCCATAATTAATTAGGAGCACCTTGTTACTGTAACTGTGCTCCATTTTCTTTTCTTTCCTGTAGTCTGTTCAGCTGTTTTGCCCCCATTTTCTCTTTTCTTTCTGTATGTTTGCAGGTCAGAGTTTCCTGAGTTGCATGCTGACTTGCAGTTCCATCTTCGGGCCATCCCAACGTTTACCTCCACCTGTGTGTGTAGATGTGTTCGAGATGCCGGCTGGTGTGGTGACCGGCGACCTAGTCCTCTGACCATCTCACCTCAGTGCAGCTACCTGCATCTGTTTATGTTTATATGGTCATTATATTTAGTCATTGGTGTGTTCTCCTCTCTCTAACCTGTCTCCCCTCTTTTCTTTCTTTGCCCAGCTGGCCTCCGGCAGGAAGGTCTCGCCATATGAGCCAGGTCTTGCTCAAGCTTTCTTCTCCTCTTTAAATGGGAGTTTTTCCTTGCCACTGTTTGGCTTAAAGGTTTTTTTCTCCCACTGTAGGAGTTTTTTTTACCTGCCATTATCCTTGTTTAGGATTCAATATTATATTTTTAGTTAATGATAATTAGTTTGCTCGGGGGTCATGCTCTGGGTCTCTGTAAAGCACCTAGAGACAATTGACATTGTAACAGACACTATACAAATAAAATTTAATTGAACTGAATAGGCCTCCATGTGTAGCGAGTCAGACCGTGGTGGATTCTGAGGGGGAGAACAGGGAGATGGAACAAAACTAGTGGCACTGTACCCATCCCCAGGGCCTCACTGAGCAGGTCCACACTGTGGTGCCTCAAGACCCTGACCGATACCCTAGGGTGCATGAGGGTAACTCCCCAATTTGAAAATAGTACTACTACCAGTAGTGCTGTGTGACCCCCAGCTAAGTGAATAAGGGTAGGTGATTGCATTGAAATTGGAGTGCAGGAGAGGTTAAGGGGGTGGGAAGGAGGACAGTGACACACTGCTATGCCGCAACCCCCCCCCACCACAAAGTTCCCCATCACAGAGAGCACCTTCAGTCCTCCCATAGTCAAGTATGTGACCCTTGAGTTTTGTGCTCTGATCTAGTGATGTGCATTAAAAGAGGCATGGCATGAACTCATGCTAGAGAGTGTGGAACAGGGCAGTGACCTGGTCTCTCAACCCTACGGCATCCCTGCCCCAACCACAAAGAACTTTAACTTGGTAATTTGAGAGCAAAATCAAATGAGTTATTTCCTTAGTATGAACATGAGATTAGTTTTGTAAATGGTCCCTGAAACTGGCCCAGGATACTTTCATGTTCAGACTACAAAGAGAATGTGGACACAAGTGGTCCCTTTTTTTAAGGTGAGCACAGCATCCCCTGAAACTTCTATTCACATTACATGGTTACGTTTTATTATTCTGAAATATAGCAAACCCAGCATGATGTGAATTTAGGTGGAGGTAAAGGTAGAAAAAAAATGGATAAATCAATAAACACTGATGTGGGCCTGTGATGTCACAGAACCTTGCCAATCTGAATTGCTCACTGAGTAAAATACTTTCTAACCAAGGTGGTCTAAAACAAAGTGAAAAGTGTTGCATTATATTGAACCTTTTGATTTGAAACTCACTTCAAACACCCAAATGTTTTTTGTTTTTTTTTGGTACCCTTTAAGGCAACATCCCCATGGACAGCTGTAGTTCAAGTGAATCATATTATGTCTTAGGCACCACTACTACACACGCGTTGAATTCCTGCAGCCTATGACGACAGTACTTTTCTGTACAGTGCAATGATTGCTCAGAGCTAAACTAATACTTTGCGCCGCTGTATTGTCACAATTTATTGACCTGTGGTAAGATAAATTTGCATCTCGATCTTTCTTAATGCCCAAAGTTGCCCCAGAAAGGAAGACCACATATTCAGCTACCTCTGCTTGGCAACACTGTTGTTGTTGTTGCTGTTTGTCCTACGCTGATCCCACAGTGTTATCCTTCAAAAGTCATGTATCAGCATCTCTTCCAGCTGGAAACTAAAAACATGTTTAAACACTCAGGCCATATTGCATGCATAGCTGATTATTTGTTGTCATATATTTGCTCAAGAACCCTCAGCTTTTTGCTGCATGCATTCTGCCAAGTACCATTTAAAGTTTTATCCAGGTTGCTTTTTAAAAGCATTCATTAATAGTCAATCTGTTTTGTTTTCTTGTTTTTGCCTGGCAGCTACAACAAGGGGGCTTTACAAATACATATTTATACGAGTGATGGATGAATCCCTGCAAATCTGGATCATTAACAGAGATCTTGATCTCCTTGATCAGAAGTCGCACACTCTGTTGAAAACAAACTAAAGCTGTTAAAAAGAGACGAAAATTATGAAGAATGATGTCATAAACTCTAAGGAATCAAATCCTAGTACTAGGTCTACTTCACACATCAGAAAAGGCAAATCCTTTGATGTTGATTTATTCACAATTTTACATATTCCCTAAACATTATCGCATTACCCAGGTGCCAAGTTTCAGCTTTCTGTTGAAGCCGTTAATGTTTGCTTTACTGTTGGAGTTGGGTGTTCATCTAGAAGCAAACACACTTACCTGCATCTGTGGACTCATCTGAGTGCATAAACACATGACCTATGATGAATCAAACACTATCATGTAAATTTAAAAAAAACAAAACTTAAGGTAGCTTTCCAATTATCATGTTTTTGACAAAAAAGGAGTTTGTCTTTACATAATTTTACAGAAAGTACAAAAGAAAGTTTCTTCTTCAAGTTCAGGTGTTTACAGATCAAAAATCTGAGTTCATCTGAAAAAGCAGTTGCTTTGAGTAATAAATCCTCAAGTTTGATAAAGACTTTTGCACATGTGAATGTAACCCAAAAACAATACAATAACATGATTAATGATTATGATTAACATACTTAATAATTAACTGAAATTAAGCTGTAATAAAGTTTGCAGGGCAGTGTTGGACATTATGACATTAAGTCAAATTTAAAATTTCAAATTAGGGTTATGATGTTACAAATTATGTTTGTACCTAATCTTATTTTTAAAACCCACAATTACACTCACTGGCCACTTTATTAGGTACCCATTGTTAGTACTGGGTTGGACCCCTTTTGCCGTCATAGCATCTTTAATTCTTCATGGTATAGATCAAAAAAGATGTAGGAAACATTCCTCAGAAATTCTGGTCCATTTTGACATGTTAGCATCACACAGTAGCTGCAGATTTGTAGGCTGCGCATCTATGATGCAACTCTTATGTTCTACCACATCCCAAAGGCGCTGTACTGGATTGAGATCTGATAACTGAGTTTACAGTGAGCTCATTGTTGGAGAAACCAGTTTGAGGTTACATGGAAATAGTCAGCAACAATATTTAGGTACCCTGTGGCATTTTAAACAATACTCAGATTGTACAAAGGAGCCCAGCGTTTGTCCAAAGAAAATATTCTCCCACATTATCACCACCACCACCACCACCACCAGCCTGAACTGTTCATACAAGGCAGGATGGATCCATGCTTTCAAGTTTACACCAAATTCTGACCGTAATTTGAATGTCACAGCTGACATTGAGATTCATCAGCAGGCAATGTTTTTCCAATCTTCTCCTGTCCAATTTTGGTGAGCCTGTGCGAATTGTAGCCTCAGTGTCCTGTTCTCAGCTGACAGCAGTGGCACCAGCTGTAGTCTTCTGCTGCTGCAGCCCATCTGCTTTAAGGTTGGCTGTGTTGGTATTCTGTATGGAGGGGTTTGAGTTACTGTTGTCTTTCTATCATCTACCAACCTGTCTACTTATTCTCCTCTGACATTAACAAGGCATTTTTATTCACACAGCTGTCGTTCACTGGAAAAATTCTTTCTCTGTAAACCCTCTGTTGTCCTTAAAAATCCCAGTAGATCAGCAATTTCTTGAAATACTCAGACCAGCCTGTCTGGCACCAAATCCCCTTTCTTCCCCAATCTGATGCTCAGTTTGAACTTCAGCAAGTCATCTTTGCATGCCTAAATGCATTAATTTGCGGCCATGTGATTGGCTGATTAGCTATGCGTTCACAAGCAATTGAAAAGGGACACCTAATAAAGTGGCTGGTGAGTGTTTATATTAATTCACAGATGTGGAATATATATAATGTTCTGTAGGTTACTTTAGTCTTCTGGTGCTTTAGCTGCATCTACTTTAAATCTGTTATGTTTTATTGTTCCTCTCTGCCACATGCCAGACAGAAATACTGCTCTGGGCATTTTACTTGACTACATTTGTTATATCAGAGCTGTAGTTTATATCTACTTTTCATGCTGAGAGTTAACACTTCATCACTAGCGAGAGGGAAATGTGGTCATATTTGCTGCCCTTGAAGACATTCTTGTAAGTCATTGGATTAAAGGAGGTAAATTATATACAGTTAGCACTGTTGCCTCACAGCAAGAATGTTCCTGGTTTTGAACCTCAGCAGGGGCCTTTCTGTGTGGAATTTGCATGTTCTCCCCTGTGCTTGCGTGGGTTTCCTCCGGGTACTCCGGCTTTCTCCCACAGTCCGAAGACATGCGTGTTCAGGTTTATTGGTGGTTCTAAATTGCCTGTAATAGTGAGTGTGCGTGGTTGTTCGTCTACATGTGGCTCTGCGATGGACTGGTGACCTGTCCAGGGTGTACCTCCTGCCTTTTGGCCGAAGAGAGCTGGGATAGTCTCCAGAAGATCCCTGTGACCCTGCATAGGACTAAGCAGGCATAGATGATGGATGGATGGATTATTATTAATAATAAATATTATTACACTACAAAATTAAAATGTTTTTAATCAATAATTACTATATTATTACTGTATTAATGAGTAAGAATTTCTTTAGAAGTTTTTTGGATAGCATATTTTAGCATATATAATATCATAGGGGAGAATGGGGTATTGTGAGACACTGGGTAATTTGAGACACTCCCTGTATCTAAGAAACAGGATGGCAGGACAGCTGTGGTCATTTGAGCAGCTGATTATGAAGGCTCATCCTTTTTATCATGGCCAGGAAGAGCCTGACTCCGCTGTGCTGTGGTAAGCATGTGTTTTGTACAAAAATACATTTTTGGTATGTAAAAGTAAATTTTTTGGTTTTCACCATAATTAGCTCTGGTGCTAGAAGTAATTGATTCAAGCGGACAAATTTCATATCCTGTATATTCGCCTTTTAAAATGATGCGGTGCTGCGAGTCAAAGATTGGCCAGAATTCTGCAGAGAAGTTGTTTTAATAAAAAAGTGGTGGAGGGTTAAAGTGAGACAATTGCCATGGGGAAAAGTAAGACACTGCTTCACTTTTCCCCTGGAGGCAAAGTAAGACAGAAAATAAGCTTTGTTTTTTTGTGTCTTAAACAGTATTAAAATCTATCATGCCAAGGAAATACAACAGGAAGTCAACCTGGGGCCAAACTTCCATTGAACAGATGGAAAATGCAGCCACTGAGGTCATGGAGAAAAAGAGGCCCTTAAGATGTGTTTCAAAGGAGCGAAATATTGACAAATCAAGCCTCCTTAGATTTATAACAAAGAAGCAGCTGGGCCTGGACTGTAGTACTGTGGGCTGGGACTCAGTAGCCATGGCAAAGAGAATTTTCACAGATGAGATGGAGAAGGAACTCTCCTAACACCTGAAAGAACTTGCTGAACAGTCCTATGGGCTCTCTCCAGCGAAGTGCCACACACTGGCCTTTGAGTATGCAGACAAGAACCATGTCCCCATGCAGACAACAACCATGTCCCCATGCCTGCCAATTGGAAGGAAAAGCAGTCTGCAGGTCAAGAGTGGTTCCTGCAGCTTTCTAGCACGTCGCTGGCTTTCTGTCCAAACTCCAGAAGCCACATCCCTCTGAAGGGCCACTGCCTTCAATAGAACGACTGTTGGGGAGTTTTATGATAATCTGGCAGTAGTCATGGACAGGTGGGTGAATTGATTGTTCCAATGCATGTGTTTTATTCTCTAAAATTAAGTATTTTAGATTCCCTTTCTCCTTATCTTTAACAGGCATAAATTCCCTCCACACATGATTTTAATGTGGACAAAACAGGTCTCCATACCGTACAAAGGCCTCACCAGGTGAGATAAACGCACACACAAGGCTGACATGTGTAGCTTGTAATAATGTAATAAACAGGCCGGCGGGACCTCTGAGTGAGCAAGGCCGAGAATGGTGCTCCGAAAATCGGATAGGCGATGGAGCCAGCGGCCTCTCATCCACCTCCAGGACACTGCTGCAGCTCTGTATGTAACCTACAGATCAAACCATGCCATTAATTCTGAACGTTCTGTCTGTTTCAGGTGGTGACACAAAGAGGGAAAAAAAGGCAAGTTGGTTCCATCACATCGGCCAAGAGAGGGGAGCTGGTAACTCTGGTCTGTGCTCTTAATGCTGCTGGTGACGCTGCACCTCCGATGCTGGTCTTTCCCAGAGTAAAGTTTGAAGACTGCTTCATGATCAATGCACCTCCAGGAGCAAAAGGTAAATCCATCAGAACAGGATGGATGAATGAAGATAGCTGGGCCAAGTTTCTTGGCCACCTGATAACCACACTTACTGTTCACTTGACCCCCCCAAGCTTCTCATCATGGACAATCTCAAAGCTCACATATCACTTCGGGCAGTAGAACTCACCAGGAGCAATGGTATCATTATGCTCACTCTTCCACCTCACACATCCCATCACATGCAGCCTCTGGATGTGGCCGTGTACGGTCCGTTTAAAGCCCAATGCAGCCGAGCTCTCGATGGGTGGATGCGATCGAATCCTGGCAAAACAGTCACAATCTACCAGGTTGCAGGACTTGTGAGTTAAGCCTTCATGACAACCGTGACACCACAAAAAGTGACTTCTGGGTTTAGGTCCACTGGGATTTTCCCAAACAATTTTGACATTTTCCTGATGAAGCGTTTGCACCATCCATTCCGTCAGACCGGCCAAACACTCAAATACAGCCTGCCACCGGAGATGCTCCACCTCCAGGAGAAGTTATTGAAGGCCTGCACCCTGCAGATGATCCACCTGGAGATGACCCTACTCCCGCTGCAGATAACGCAGCCTCCCGCACGAATTTGCCCGCTCCCACGCCCGCTGACACGGATGCAGGACCAATAACTAGCCGGCCTGGATATGTCCCTCCACAGGAAATCATCGCGCTTCCAAAGTCCACCCCCAAAAAACAAACCAGACAGAGGTGCATGAAGACTGCTATCCTTACCGACACTCCTGAGATGCAGGCACTTGAAAGGGCTTTTAAAGAAAGATGTAGCAGGCTGCAGAGGAAGTGCAAAAGAGGGGAGAAAAAGGAGAGCCGATCCAGAGCTTTTGAAAAGACACGTAAGAGACTGATGAGAAGACTGCATTGAAAGCAATCTTAAACATGAACAAAACCAGAAAAAATAACGGAGCTGCTGTAACAAGGTGACTCCGTGAGCTGCGCTATACATCCCATTCATGTATCGGTGATGTCCATATTGTATTTCTTGTAACATCAGAAATTCCTCCAGTCTGAAACAGCTCTCATTAGTTGGATGTACGTGATAGGTAAGGAGTTCAATATTGTTTAATATTTACCAAAAGTCCCGTGGATGTTTATTTTTGAGAGACAGAATGTGGCCAGGATAAATCTCGTTTTAACACGTGACCTCTCGCGAGAATCAGTGTTACCTCCAGTTACCACCATTGACGCATTACAGAACCTGATGACGCCAAAGGACGTTCTTTATAAAAGCTCGTCTCCTTTTGAAATCCTTTCAGTTCCTATGAAATATCACAGTTTGTAGGCACTCCCTAAGCTCTCCACCTAAGTACTTTTCATATTGCGATGGAAAAGTAATTTTGTCAGACACTGAAAGAACAACCAGCAGTATGAATCCAACTAAGACATCTGCAGGTACATCTTTGTAGAGCGACATGGTCGAACAAGACCAAAATGAGCCTGAGGGAAACACCATCGTCCCCTCTGGCTCCAAAAACATCCAGTTGGATAAGGAGCAAACTCAGGCTTCTGCTCCCTCTGTGACTCCCCAGTCACAACAGGTGAAGACGAGGAAGACACACTGTCAAGCCTATCCGACTGCCCACTCAGGGTACGTTCAGAAGCAGAGGTATTACTACCAAGCTTCTGCTACCTATGCTGCTCCCTATCCAGGTTACGATCAGCGAGAGTGGAAGTCGAAGCAGGCACAGCAGTACGTCCAGGGTTTTTTCCATAATACCTCTGCTGGCCCAAGACAACCACCAGAGTTTCATCACAATCAGGTGGATGATTTAAGAAACAGGCTGCAGAAAAAGCACAACTTTCTCACTCGTGAAAAAGAGATGACAATTGCAGAGAAAGACTGCCATTTGCAGAAGGAAAAGATCAAAGAGATGAAAAAGCTTCTGGATGTTGAACGCCATGTCAGATTACTCTGCGTAAGGGAGCTCAAGTGCATTACTGAAAATTTGCGCAAATCCATCGCAGCTCCTGAAGCAGGCAGTCAAGGTCAAGCTAGATTTCAAGAGGCCCACATCTCGGTCCTCCAGGATCTAGAAAACCTAAATAAGCAGGTCCAAGATAACTGGAACCTTGAAACGGCCTCACCAACTAAGAGCACAGGATGAGGCCACTGAGATCAAACAGCAAGATCTCAGCTTGAAGGATTCTGCAAATGATGAAAATCAACCATCACAATCACATCAGGAGCAGATCAACAACTTGTTAATCCAAGTCAACGATCTGACAAACAAGTTGCAGAGCAATAACAATCTTCTCGCTGAAGAAAAAGAGAAAAGAGCTACAGCAGAAAACAATTTTACTTCGACAGAGGAACTTCAAGAGGTCGAAGGTCGCTTGAAGGAAGAGTAACCATCGAAGAATCATCACTGAAAAGGAGCTGAAATGGTGCCAACGCACTGTAGACGAATTGCATCTCTCCTGTAAAGCACCTCAAGAAGGCAGGGAAGATGGATCCAGATCTGCAGAGGCTCTCAAACAGCTGGAAAGTATGAAAAAGCAGCTGCAAGAGAAGGACATCTCTAACATTGAACTGGCTTCCAAGGTGAAAGCAATGGAACGGACCATTGAAGATTTTGAGAAGAAGGTGAGAGAACTCACTGAGGAGATAAAGTCTGCCTCAGAAACCACCAACAAAAAGCCTGAAATCCCTGCAGATGGACTCAAGTGCTCTGCAGCAGAAAAAGCCCCGGAACCACAGTGTTTCTACACAAACTGAGGCTTTTCTGTCTGAAAGTGCCTCTGACTCAAAGGACGTCTCTACTCAGACTGAGGCTTTTGGATTTGACAAGGTCTCTGTGTTAAAAGATGCCTCCACCCAAAGCAAAGCTTCTGTAGTAGAAGACTTCTCTGAATCAAAGGACATCTCCACCCAAACTGAAGTTTTCAAAGGTGAGGATGTCCCTGAGTCAAAGGGGTTTTCGACTCAAACTAGGGATGTCCCTTCGATCTTAAAAATTTAAGGTGGATCGGATCGGCCGATCAACCTTATTATAACACGCCGATCTTTTTTTCATTATTTTTTGCCTTAAAAAGTGATCCTGATTAACACAAATTAATAAAGTAATCATATTACACAAACAAAAATATTTTTTAAACTATATACATTTAATAATTTGCACTGAAATGAGGTTTCCCAGCAGCGCTGTCTTGTATCCACCTTAAAAGTTTTAAGACCGGCGGCGTCAGGATAAACTTTAGCAAAAATGTCAGCAGTGTGGCAGCGCTATAAAATTATAAAGACCGACGCTTCAACTGCGACTTGCAACGTGTGGAAGGCTGATATATCATGATGGGTAAGTAAGAAGAGAGTTTACATCACCACCAATCTAATCAGACACTTAAAAAAGCATGCAGCACCGATCACCGCAGCCGACGGCACCAAAGCTGCTGCCGTCAGCACCAGCTTTGGTGCCGTCGGCTGCGGTCACTGTTCTGCCGACGGCAGCAGCTTCGGCAGCAAACGCTCTGTGAAACGCTCAAAGAAATACAGAAAAATCACCGAGCTAATCGCGGAATGTATTACAGAGGACACGGAGTTTGTGGAATACAAGGCATTTAACCGGCTCATTAATTACCTTGAGCCTCGTTTCCGTCATTACATGAACGACAAAGGACACAAAGGTGCGCGAACATGTGCAGCGGGTCTTGAAAGAAGTGAAGTTAATATTTTATGTTATTTTTATTCTGATGTGATTTCATTGATTGCAAAGACTTCTGCTAGTGTTTTCATTGCCTTAAACTGCTAGCCAAGTTCACTTGCTGCTATTTAAATGGAAGTGCTATGTTCTTTAGTACTGAGACTGTTGAACAGTCACTGTTCTGTAACTAAATGTGTTTTATAATAATTTTATAAAATAATATATAATAATAATAAAACAAAAAAGAAAGAAAGAAGAGTGTTTAAATAAGTTATTGTTTATTTTATGAGATGATAAAAGCTATTAATCTCAGTTTGGATGCTGGCCTATTTATTAATGTACACAGGAAATAAAATTCATAGGAAATTAAACTCCGTTTGCCCACTCAAAAAAAGTGAAATCGGATCGGAAAAAATAGGAAATCGGCCGATCATCAAAATTAAAAGATCGGAATCGGATCGGGACCCAAAAAACGTGATCGGGACATCCCTAACTCAAACTGATGTCTCTGATCTCAAGGGAGTCTCCATCCACCAACTTGAGGTCATTGATAAAATCAGTGAAAACGAAGGGAATTTCCACATACCAACAACCAATTCCTCCCAGAAACAAAAGAGGTCCCTACGTCAGATCCTGACTCCAAAGCAGCAAAGAAGCCTTCTTTTTGGAAGCGTTTAAAAAAGATGCTGACACTAAAGCATCGCCGCAAATATAAGAGCAGGAGGGAAATCCAAAATCCTCAGGTCACCACAAACATCGCACAAGAGAGTGAACGTCTTCCACCAGAAGAGCAGGAGGACAAACAAAAAAACAAAAAGAAAAACTAATATCAGGCATGAGGACAAACATCTTTTAAATCTATGTTTGCATTTCATCTTGTAAATGTACCTGGTCAATAGAACACAAAAGGCTAAAATCTGAACACATGTGCACCGTGTGTTTTCTCTGTATTTATATATGTAGCAGTATGATGTGCTGCTGTGGCTGACTGCAGGCAAGTCTGCCGCTCTGCACTCTATCTGTGGTCGTTAGCCTATCAGTGCAGAGGACAAGAGTATAAAAAGGGAGCTGTATCTTGCCCCCTCCCTTTTCACTTCCTGGCTCCACGGCCCTTCCGCCTCCCGAACTTCCGCTTCCTCCGCTGCCTTCGGTGCAGGTAGGTACGTGGCTGCTTTGTCTGCAGGTTGCTTTAGCTCCCCTTAGCTTCGGTAGGTAATGGTTAAACTTTGTGCTTTTAGTGGTCCATTATGCTCACCGCGATGGCTGCTATCTTCTTGGTTAGCCATTAGCACTGAGAAGACAAGTGGCACCTGAACGCCTCACTGGCGCACTACAGATGCGCCCGGAGCAGTGCAGAGCCTCCTAATCTTCCTCCTCGCTGGGAGAAACGCCAGCTGATTGGGACTCGTGGCTCAAACCTGGACACTAAGATAAGTGCAGGACACTGCTGCTTCGCCAGGCTTTGCCTGGCTTCAGTTTGATCTGCTTTGCAACATTGCTGTCTCGTCTGGCTTCACCTCACCTTGCTCTGCTTCGCCTGGCTTCACCTGGCTTTGCCGTGCTTCGCGTGTTACTGACTGACTCGCATGCTGCCTACTGCCGGACTGTTTAGCTGAAAGCTGCGGTCCTCCTGGTTCTCCGGCACCGGGCCTTGTTACCTGGCTGCCTGCCCCAGTGGCAGCTGCTCAGTGTGTGTGTGTGTGCGTGTGCGTGTGTATCGCGAGGGTTGAGTGGTCATACACTGACTGGTTGTGCGTGGACGTGAGCGAGCGTGTGTGTGAGGGGGGGCTACATGGGATTATATTTTCTTTAATTATATTGTATTGGTTTTGAGTTGATTTATTTTTTTGTCAATTAAGTGCTTATGTTAAGTGGTTAATTTGGTAACTCTGGCCAGAGAATTTATTTCCTTGTTTATTTCTTTATTCGGTTTAGTAATTAATTTGATTTATATTCTTGCTGAGTTTCAGCCTTTCGCTAATACGTTTGATTCATTTTTTGTATTATTTTTTTTTGATTATTTTGTGTATTATATATTGTGTTGATTAATTGTGTCTCCCTCTCTCGTAGTTGCTGAGAACCAACGGTGGTGGCGGTGTCCTGGGTGGTGGTCTCCCTTCGAGTGTGTGTTTTTTTTGGTTCTTTTGCACCTCACTCTTTGGGTTGTGTGTCACGTGTGAGTGGGGTGCTCCTCCTTTAAGTTTGGATTCCTCACCCCCTCTGGCCCCTCACAGTTGGTAAGCCTCAGCACTACACAAGCCGCATGGACTTTGTTTTAGACAATTTTATGCAAGTACTTTTTAGACCCATGTTGTGATTAAAAATAAATTTGTTATATTTTGTTAAACCTTGAACCACGTCTCCTGCCCTTCCTTGTATCATTTACCTGTGTGCCTTCATTACCTTTATAATATTTAGAATTCCCCGGGTGAAATTCCCAGGGTGGCGTTGTTGGTTTTAATTCCAAATTTCATCCGTGTAATTTGGCGTGATAAAATAGTACCAGCCCTCGGATTGCCACATATATTATTATGGGTTTTCTCCAGGTGCTCTGGTTTCCTCCCACTGAAAAAAGATCAATCAATTATCACATAACAAGTATGAACATGTCTGTATTATATTGAATGGATTGTATTATGTGTTATGTTTGTGTTAGCTGTTTGTTCAAAATGAATTCAGAAGAACTATTCAATAAAAAGTGTTCTTCATCACAACTGTTGACTGTATTATAGTGTTATTCAAATGTTTAAAAAGGAAGGTAACATGTTAACTCTGAAAAATGAATGTTATTATATCATGTATTTTACAAGTAAATCTTTCCTTAATATTGCATTGTTAAAGTTATGGTTCATGAAAAAAAACTACATTTTCATAAATGTATGGATCCTATTACTAACGTCAATGATTATAATATAGAAGTGTAGCAGGGAGACAAGTGTTGCAGAAATCTTCAGAAATCACCATCAATTTATTTACTTGTCCAGTTTGTAATTTCTTTTTACCACTTTTAATTTGGAGTTATGTTTGGTCATTATTGATCATATTCTGGAGAAAAATATTCTAAAAAAAACATTACTCATTTCACAAAGTCTCAAACCTCTGAAACAAATCAAGATCATTTTGGTTCTCTTGGATCATTTCAGCTACAGGTAGAAGGAAACAAAAACAGGACTTCCAAATACAATATATAGCAAATATACAATATTTAGGCCTGGAGCACCAAAGGTGCATGGACCCAATTGAATTTTATACATTATATTGTTATTATTATTGAATTTTGTGCACGCATTAGTTGTGTGTGAAACAGAATGTGGGTGATTCTGCCACACATAAATGTGAAAAATTCAGTCAGTCAAATCAATCAAAATCACAAATTGGTCCCTGAGGGTGGATTGTTATTCAAAGTCTATTCTGCAGATAACTGATAGCCAGCGAAATGATCTCATAATAGTGTCTCAGTGATCTCAGTGTTGTGCTCAGTTTTCCTGGTTCTTGTTGGAACTCTGGCAACAGGGTTAATCATGAGCTGAAGCTGTCTATTCAGACAAAAAAGCATTACGGTAGTCAAGTCTGCTGGAGATGAAGGCTGGATGAGTTTCTGTAAATCTGCCCTTGACATCAGACTCTTTATATTTGTTTGAGATGAGAAAAAGATGTAATAGTTACAGTCTTGATGTGGCAGCTTAGAACTCAGCTCTGAGAAGATTCCAGACCAGTTTTTTTCTTTTCTTACCTCTGAATTCAAGCTGAGCAGCAAATTTTATCTTTTCCATTTTGTATCCAAATAGAATTATCTCGGTTTTGTCTTTATTATCGACTGGTTTGGCCCTGGGGAGGCCGTGGCAATGTGTGCGAGGGCCCGATAAATGCTGCTTGCAGCTTTAATTGTCATATGTTTTCCACAGCATCCCAACTTTTTTCTTGGAATCAGGGTTGGACAAAACAATACATGGGTGAGGAGACCACTTAGCAGATCCTGTTGGTGTCTCCCTGCAGAGTAGACCTATAGCAGCATAGCTATGATGAGGCTATGTTCTCTGTAGTTCTGCATCTCCAGAATTACAGAGACTGTAAGATGCTTCGTTCTCAAACAAGATCAAAAGAGTTGAGTTTCAGTGCTGGATGCACATCTGCTTTTATTCCTGCAGCAGCACTGCCAGAACCTCTCTGCACAGGCAGAAGTCAGGTCAAGTCTCATTATGGTTTTAAAAAAAAATCATTTAGTATGTTTTTGTTCTATTTGAAGTTTTACTTTGAGTGTCATCTTCAGTCTTCAGGTCTGATTGTGAAGATCTCAGTTTTGTCCTGTCATTTAAAAAGCATATTAAAACAGATAAAACAGCCTTTTTTTTTTTACCTCTGTTATATTGCAAAGATGAGGTGCGTCCTCTCCTCAGATGATGCTAAAAAACACATTTTTGTCACTTCTAGACTAGATTACTGTAATGCGTTATTTACAGGATGTCCAAGTAATTCTCTGAATAGCCTCCAGCTGATCCAAAATGCAGCATCATGCATGCTGACAGGAATCACGAGAGATCACATCTCTCCTGTGTTAGCCTCCCTCCATTGGCCAAATTCAAATTTCTGTTACTTGCATATAGGCCTTGAATGTTCAAACTCCTTGTTATTTATAAGACCTGATAACAGTCACCACCCATTACCCTAAACCCGTGATCGCAAGATACCGAGTTTGCGGAAAGCGCAGCTACAATGTGAATAAGGGAGTCGGCAAAGCGGATAGCGGCTTTAGGGAAGCTGAAGATTGCATAGCGATTAGCGGAAGTTCCTAAACCCGCAATTTGCAGGTAGAGGCTAGCGAGAGGTGTATGATCAGGGCCTTAGTACTTTGTGTATGTAAACTTTTGATGCTGAAGAAAATAATATATATAATTATACAATTCTCTAAGAAATTTTTTCGCTGATAATTGTGGCATTTAACAAAATTAAATAATTTTGATAATCCTGACTGAAACAGCAGTTTTAGTCTGATTTGACTTCAGACAGTGAGACAAAAAATTAAACCTGTTTTTGCACAGTGTATGTAAACTTCTGGCTTCAACTGTAACATCTTAAAACATGATAGCTTTTATCTCTTTGTGTAGCTTTTATCACCTTTTAATTTTCAACCAAATTTAGATGTTGATGGACTTCATCGTGTAGACGTCTTTTAACATCTCGGAAGTGACGGCTTTTCACCTTTCACTTTTCAAGCAAATCAAAATGTGGTCTAGATGCCTGACAAAGTTGTCTTTCCAATGTAACTTTGCTTGGTGGGAAAGCTCTCTGGCTTCTCCAGGGGGAACAGTGCAGTGTGTTCGATCACGTCTTCTGTTGATTGTTTTTGGTCAAAGTGCAAAGTGATGAAGATCGAAGCTGAGAGGCTTTGATATGCTCTGCTATGTAATTTCGTTGTGCTGAGATGCTGGCTCAGTGACTAATAATGTTTCATGAATCTCTTGAATGAGTTTTTCAAAGTATACATAGTCGTTTCCTTTATTAAGCTAGTAGCCCAGCCTTTGCCTCCTCTGTCAACACCGCTTATCACCACTCTCTGACCTGACAACAATCCCAGTAAAACCTGGTGGCCTCATTAATTCTTTTGGGTTGTGATGATCTTAGTGAAATGTGCTAGTAACAATAATCAGGCACCACAGTCCGAGGCTGATTTACTGTAGACATCTCCCTTGAGAACACATCCTCACAACCTATGCACACAATCAAAAAATACCTATCAGAGCATTTAGGATTAAAGCAAATTACTTGTGATGCATAGAGCACACAGGATATACTGCCCATGTTTTATAGGGGCTATCCAAGTAACCACAGGGTAATGGGTGTGAAATGGGGTATAACTCATGTTCTTCTGGGGCTTTGCAGACCTGTGATAGTAGTCACCTCCAGTTACTTCAGTAGAAGTAGACATGGGATCTTCACTTATTACACCATCAGTGCTGATCTTTTTCTTGCAAAAATAATGTTAACATAGCCTGGAACTTCTTGTAAGGTTCAGCACATTGACATTCTTCTGCATTTTTTCCCTTAACTCAAATGTATTCCCGAATCAGTTGGAGTTGTGTCATGTTTTTTTTCAAAGAAGAAAAAAGAATGGCTAAGAGACAAATTTTTAAAGTCTTTTTTTGGGCTAAATCTGGACCAAGGAACAATGGCGAAATAGAGACAGGTTTTCAACGTCTTCTTTTGGTCTAAGTAATGGCCACGACGGGCCGACCTTATTTAGCCTTTAAAAAGATGTCCATGGAAGTCTGGTGTTTGGTGGGATGATTAAACTCACATTTAATCAAATAAAATCCAGTTGCTCCAAATCTTACTTTCAGGTTGAAATCATAACTCAGATTTGTTTTTGTTTTGTTTTGTTTCTCAGTTGAAGAAGATATAAGCTGTTTCAGATTGTTCTTGTTGTTACTGTTATTTGTGTGAATGTAACCTTTAACCTGCCTCTTTTTCATAATAGAGTGGAACTTATCATTGACTCATAATGAAAATATCATGAGTCTTTTGACTGATTATTTTACTGACACCTTCATTGTTGTTTTTTTTTTTTTCTAAATTACATAAAACTGTGAGCAGTAAACTATCAACAAAAGGATAAAAAAAATCAGCAGAGCATCAGCCATAAGCTCCTATAAGTTTGCCTTAAGTCTTACTTTAAGTCTTAAGTTTTCTATCCATCCATTATTGTCCATACCCTTTTCATCCTTTGCAGGGTCACGGGGATCTGCTGGAGCCTATCCCAGATATCTTCAGGCAGAAGGGAGGGGTCCACCCTGGACAGGTCACCAGTCCATCTCAGGGCCACATGTAGACAAACAACCATGCACACTCACAATCACTTCTACAGGTAGTTTAGAACCACCAACTAACCTGACTTGCATGTTTTTGGATTGTGTGAAGAACACACGCAAACACAGAAAGGCCCTGCTGAGATTAAAAACCAGGAACCTTCTTGCTGGGGGGGCACCAGTGCTGACCACCAAGCCACCAGTGCTGCTGTCTTAAGTTTTGAAATGTGAACAAAACTTTATTAAAAGGCAAATGTTTATTTTGGTAAAAAAAAAAAAAAAGTAGCATTTCCTTATGTGTGTGCTGCAGAAGAAACATAAAGTTGCACAAACAGACATTACATTTGATTTTTACACTTAATTATATTCTACCATCTCAAAAACAACAACACTTAAAAGTTTTGGAGAGCTGCTGATTTGATTGTAGTTGCGTAGGAGTATGCTTTTTTTATACTGTTACATTGCCTTCCACAGAATGACTTTTCCAACATTTTATTCTTGTTAATTAAGCAGACTTCAAATTTAGTTTCTTAATTTTAGGTCTGTGGACTGTAAATAGCAAACACCATTATCACTTTAGCATCATCATAAATGAAAGAACTGGTTATAAGTTGGATTCTGCACATCTTAAAAAAAAAAAAAGGAAGAGATATATCTTTTGTCTTCATCAGAGAAGCAATAATACAAGTAGTTTGTGAGTGGAGGTAAAGGTAAGACTTGAGGCTCATCTGTCCTTGCTTCTGCTCTTTGGTATCTGGGACCTGCTGTAAAATCATTTTACATAGATTTAATACAATATCAATTTAGAGAGAGGCAAGAAAAAGTGTGTAAACACCTTGGAAATAAGTGTTTTATTTTTTCCAATAATTTACCATAAAATATGATTACGATAGTCTGCAAACACAATATGCTTAAGATAATAATACATAACTAGAAAAGCACTCGTAGAGTGTAGACATCCGCCAACCACAACAATTCCCCCGTATAGTGATTTACAGATTGCTATAAAATCCGCCTTCTGGATCAGATCTGGATCAACCTTTGAAATTTGATAGAAGTTCTCATTGTCAATCCCTGAGTCATATTTCATGAGTTTTGGGCAATATTTAACGGCGATATTGTGAAACAAAATTTTTGGCCCCATTGACCGCAATGTTATCGAAAATTTGAAAGTGACCCAGAATCCAGGATTTCTTCCAGATCACAGCCAAAATGAAATCAGTTCTTCCTTTTCACATTTCTGACAACTCCTGAAAAATTCATCAAAATCCATCTATAACCTTTTGAGTTATCGTGAACACAAACAGACAGACAGATAAACGCCAGCAAAAACATAACCTCTATGGCGGAGGTAATTATAAGTTCTCTTGACCTTATTGAACACACCCATTGAATACTCACAGTGTTGGAGGAAAATTACAAATTACTTCAGTGAGAGGCAGTAAGAGTCACAAGTCTACAAACTTGGAGACCAGTTTATGGCTAGTTTGGAGGTGTGGTTAAAACATTTTACATTTGCTGTTCATTATGGTGATGTGAACCATGTTTCATGTAAAGGGGACCCCTGAAACCTTCCTATCAAGCTCAGTTGATCTGCTTAAGGCTGGAAAGGGTTACAAGGTCATCTCCAGCCATTTGGATTTCCATCTAGTTGGTTGGTTTGTTGCCTCTGGGCCTGGACCACTTGCCATCGCTGAGGGGAAAATCAATTCCCAAGTTTACCAAAATATCCTGTTGGATAATGTCAGAGTAGCTGAAGCTTTGCAGAAGTTGAATAACACAGCAGGGCAATGACTCCAAGCACTGAAGTTAATCCACCACATAATGGCTTCAGAAAAAGAAAATCCACCTTTTGAAATGGTCCAGTCAGGACACAGACCTTGTCCCTAGATGTGCTGGACAAGGGCCTTCAAGACATGTTCACACCAGGCTTCCAGACACGCTGTTTTACAGAAAAGAATGGTCAAAAATTCCTCCTAAACATCATGTAGGTCAGATCTAGAACTCCTGAAAGTGCTTGCTTCAGTTCATTTCTGCTAAAGGGGGTTCAACCATCCATTAGTTCCAAGGGTGTACTTACTTTTTCTCCACCACCCTAAATATTTAGTGGTTTTTTCCAATAAAGACACATGGAAAAGCTAATTGTGGGTTATCATCTCAAGATCATTATATTTGTCTATTATTATGACTTAGATGAACAGATCACAATTTATGGCATATTGATACAGAAAACCGTTTAATTTCAAAGCATTCATATACTTTTTCTTACCGCTGTACCTCAGGTGGGTCTCCAGGGACGTAATCTGATTCAAGTATCTCCTCGCAGTTCAACAGTAACGATGTAACAGCAGATTACTGACTGACTGTTTATTCAGACTTGTGTAAGGGCAGCTGAAGTGGCTGCTGTCATAGTTAATCCAGCAAAAGCCTGTCAGCTCAATCCATTCTGGCTTTCAGCATCAGACAAACAAATTGGTTATGTGATTTCTTGCTGACAGCAGCATATCGCTTGTATGAGTTCGAGCTACATTATCCACTTCTTTGTTCAATCCGACACAGAAATATCAAACCAGCTGTCAAGAAGGATTAAAGGCATTCTTCAGTTTTATATACAGCTCATGAACAGTGATTCATATTGTACGTGAAATGGGTCTTTAAAGCTCTTCCTGCTGAAGGATTGCTGTCATGTATGTCTGTCTAATCACAACAGTCCCCTGAATAACAAAGAATTTATAGCTCAAACAAGGCCTGTATCTGCAGTTTTTTTGTGGCTCACATTTGGCCCTGACTGACGACGTTGACTCAGGGTGAGTGGGGCAGCCTAAATTCATCCTCATGTCCACAAGACATGGACCAAATCTGTTTCTTATTGGCCCTCTGGGCTGCAGCCAGACCATAACACTTACTGTAACCCACGTCAAAGCTTGTTTTATGACATTTGGGCCACGTCTCATCCATAAAACACAGGCTATAACCAGAGCTTTGTGTTATGAGGGGCACGTCTCAACCTCATAACACTTGCGAGTCCTATAACTGAGCCACGCATCCAAAAGTAGCCTAGATTAGGCTCAAATGTGTTTACTATTTTGGGGTTTTTCAGCAATATCAAGTATCCTAAACATATCCATCGGCAAGTAACCCGGAAAATATTTGTTAACTAAGCTACTGCTCTCACCTTAAACCATCATAACTATACAGGTGAAAAGATTTCATGTCCTTTCCTTAGTGACAACATTTTTTTTTTTTTTTGGCAGATGTGAACTCAATTTTGTACATACAACAATGCAGGCTTGATGTTGATGTAGGAACATACTTCCAGCTTCCAGCCAGTTTTGCTGAGGATCAGCTAAATCTGTGCTTGCTACAACACTGCTGTCACATTTAGCTTTGAGCTCAGCTCCATACTGAAAATGTTTAGATTTAATTAGTGCTGTGTTAAATTTACAGCTTGGTTAGCCGCATGCAATTATTTATTTGTTTGTTTGTGTAATTTTTTGGTATTGAACGCTTTTGACATTATTGAACTTAAAATACATCCACAAATGTTCCAGTTCCAACAATTCTTTCAAGAAGAATGGAACAAAAAAAAAGAAGATATTATAACAAGCTTGTGGGCTCCCTAAACTTTTGGGCCAAGTTAAACTGTTTTTAAGGCAAATACTAACCATAAGTATGAAAACTCAATTTTTTTTTCTCGCTCATCATTCTGACATTCTACAAATTTAAAAAAGCAATTTTGAGAATCCTAACTGACCTATAACAGAAAGGTTTTTTTCAACTTTACTGCGATAGAAGTAAATTAATTTATTAAAAAATGAAAAAAAAAGGCCATGGCTGCTGACACTGACTGGTTTAACAAGTGAAACGCCCTAACCACTCCTATGCAGAATGTAGCCGGAAGAGCCGGTGGGATAAGCAGGTTTAGCAAGGTGAAAGATTGTGTTTCTTTTTTCGGGAGAACGCCTCTCCCAGCACACATTATCCCCAAATAGCGGCTATAGTAGATCTGGCCGAAGTTTGGGCCCGTAGTCTTTCCAGTGTGTCCTGGGTCTGCCTCGTGATCTTGTCCCAGTTGGACATGCCCGAAACACCACTCTTACATATACTTACGTATCTTGTAACTGAATTTCAGATTAAATCGCTCTTAAAGATACAAGTAAGCCACCAGTTGGCATAAATTTGTACCAGTGTTGTACATTTGCTGCTGATATATAAAACACAGGAGTTTAATAGCAGCCTATGTTCCGCATTATTCACAGTAATATTGCTTTGCTTGGAGTCCTGGAACTGTTGTTGAAATTAGTGAATTAAATTTCAGATTCACTACAGATACAGTCTGTCTGTCATGGTCTGGGGCGGCCATGACAGCCATTTTGGTTTCTTTTTTCTTCTTCTGTATTAAGTTGCCATCAATCCCTGTATTTTGTGTCACCTGTTTTCTGTTGTACTTTGAAGGTTTGTCTTGTCTCCATTGTTTTCAGCTTTGCTTCCTTCCCTCTTGTTATCCTGATTGTCTGCACCTGCCTCTCGTTGAGTTGCCTGTGCATTTAAATCTTGTCATCTTCTATCTGTGCTGGTCCATTGTCTTCCATTTTTGCATCTTATGTCAGTGAGTCTCAGTTCCATGCTTTGTAAATCTTTTTGTGTTCCCCATGAGTATTTCTATGTTTTTGGTTTGGCCATGCTTTTTTGATTACTTTTGTGGATTTTTGGTTTTGTTTTGGACTTTGTGTTTTTTCCTTCCTGTGTGGATTTACTTTTGTGGATTTTTGTAGTTTTCTTGGACTTCTTGGTTTTCGTTTTGTGGAATAAATACTTTAAATAAATAAATTTTTTTTGCACTCCTGCACCTGGGTCCTCCATTCTGCCTCGCACCTGACAACTGTCCACCAGTAAGCTGGCCGAAAAAAATTCCAGATGACAACAAAGCTGGTTGTGATATATTGATTTATTTATTTTCTATTTCCCTACTAAATATAGAAACTGCCTTGAATAAAGTACTTGCACCAAAAGTGAACTTTGACATTGTGCCATTCTTGGTTGTATTCGCATATTCAAGAAATATATGCATGAGTAACGATTGAATTGGCTCTGAAATTTGGTGTTGTTGCTTTCAGAAAGAAGACGCCTTTAATAACTGCCTTAAAGCTTTAAATTGCGCTGCAGGACATGACATTCATCAGAGGATGGAATCTGTCCAGCTGTCATGACCTTGTGCTGATGCCTCTTTTCAGCCGCTTTCTCAAATGTCAAGAATTAGCTTTATCAGAAACTAGACTCCACTTGGAGCCCTTTAGCAGCTTCTGGGACTCACACTTTAATAAAATACAAAGCAGTGTTAAATGTGTTCTTATCCCTCTCTGTTGGAGACTAGTTAATTGAAGAGTAGCTTTCCTTCAGGAGAAAAATCTGGAAGGTCTCTTTCATTTAAACACACTAACATTCTACCATCTAATCTTCACAGTGGAGTGTGGGAAGTTGCTTTGAGAAAAAAAAGGAACACCTTTGTAAAAATTGGGAGGGCCAAGAATTTGATAGGCCAGTCATACTAATTTATATATATGTGCCACTGAACTGGCTACAAAATTTAAGAACAATTTCTTTCATAACTTTTAGGGTTTCTAGATGCAGACAAGGAGCAGAGCGTATTTGAATTGGTGGTCTCAGCATTATATTTCTGCTTTTTGTGGGTGATGTGATCCTGTTGGCTTCATCAAGCTCTTATGATCAGCTTGTACTGGAACAGTTTGCAGCTGGGTGTGAATTAGTGGTGATGAGAATCAGCACCCCCAAATCAAAAAACATGGTTCTCATTTGGAAAAGAGTGGAAAGCCCTCTTCAGGTTTGAGGTGAGGTGTTGCCTCAAGTGGAAGAGTTTAGATATCTCTTTTTGTCACATTCAGTAAATATCTCCTCTCTATCTCCAAACTGTTTATCTCATAAGTTCATTACTTAAAAAAAAAAAAAAAAAAGTGGAGCCAGCTTTTCCCCAAACCATGACAAACATTGCTTCTTTTGATCACTGGCTGGGGTTTCTGCTTCTGTGCATAAAGTAAGGAGGTGTGGAGGACTAGATGGGAGAGTTTGAAATGGGGCATGTTTTCTCTAGGAGCACGGGAGGGAGGTGCTAGCTGTCCATGTTTTATTCAAATCTCAACAGACAGAACATCGCCCAGAAATGGCTTACCCTCCCTTTAACCCACTATGACCAGATGCAACTTCTGCATGCTTTATTTTTACAAGCCTGGAAACACAATTCATTCCTATGGCTTATTTGTACCGTCCCTAAAGCTGAGGGGTTTGTAACTTGAACCAAGTTATAAACCCGTCCATAATGGAAGAAAAAAAAGTAACATCTGAAACCCCACTGCATTGTTATTAGCATCTGTGATTGGTGAGTTAAAGGATTTCACATCAACCACTTGATCACTTTTCTTGCACGCGCTTGCTTAAACCTGGTACATGTGCAATTTCCCAAGAGTTTCCAGTAATGTTCCTAACAAAGGGAGAAATTTTTATCAGCATCCACTCTTATTTCAGCTCATCAAGTCTGAAAACCTGTGAAGGATGAATAAAGCAGTTAATTTCTTGTAGACTGAATATCCTCCAAAGGCTAAATCTCAAAATCGTAGCTTAACCTACCGCGAAAACTGTGTTTGTTGTGACACTGCACATGTTTCATGGTCCTGAAGTGTAGCTATTCTGGTTGCATACTAAGTGACAGTGCAATTAGCCTTTATTTCTATCCATTCATCCATCATCTATACCTGCTTAATCCTATGCAGGGTCACGGGGATCTGCTGGAGTCTATCCCAGCTCTCTTCGGTCTAAAGGCAGGGGTACACCGCGGACAGATCGCCGGTCCATCGCAGGGCCACAGCCTTTATTTAATTATCTTAATCAGCATTAAAGCAAAGTACGAAATTTGCAATAAAACTAGAAAGTCCGACATCTCAAATGTTTGTAGTTTCTTTAGATACCCAGAAATAAATGGTTTTTAGTGGACAGTTTTATGTTTTTCAGAACAATGCCTGGTTTTAGGAAGCTTTTTGACTTAAACGAGGCCTTAGTTCTGAATATCATTCAATCAGTTTTATTTGCATTTTCCTTGATAAGAAATTTCTGCAAATGTATTACATAGCCTGGAATGGCAAGTGAGACAGATTTTACAGAGTCACCTGTTAAGATTTAAAGAGTATGTTCGAAATGATGGTTATCCCCTAAATGTCCCACACAAAGTACAAAAAGGCTTTCAGTCATAGATGGGATCCTGCCACTTGAAGATTATTGCTTCAGTTTTTGGTGATGCTGTATTTTGAGACATAAGATGTTATTTATTTAAATTAATGGATTAGCCACCATAATAACTAGAGGTGTTTTGTGGACCACCTATTTATGAACTAATCTGTCACTTGTATCAACGTCGAATGGTATCTTTGGGACTAATAGAACTGAAAAACAAATCAATACAACTCACAGCCCTTTAAATTACAGTGGCATGGGGCTGGCACAAACAGCAGAGTCTCATTTTTATTGACTTTTCATCGCAGGGGCAGTAAAAGTCTGACTTTTCTCTTTAACATTTCAGCTGGTCCCTGTTGAGCTTTCAGCTCAGCTTCACAGATGCTGTCAGTATAAATTCCAGAATCCACCACCTCCCGAGTGAAATCTGTCCTCCATATAATGTCTATGCCTCCACATGGCGCAAAACAAGAGTTCAGCCCTGATCATGATAAATGACAGGCCCTCTTCTTCTCATTTATTGCTCTAAGCAGGGTGTGTTGTTATATCTTAAGGGAAGAACAATGTGCTGGCACATCCAGCGGACCTTGACGGCATGCACCTGGAGTTCAAAGGCCACTTGGAGAGCAAACAAAAGCAATATCTTTCAGAGTGAGCGCCGACAACTAGACATAAACCTATGACAACATGAGCATCAGTCTTTGGATTTATTTGACAATTCTGAATGGAGCACAATACCATTCTTCTGCCTGGTGATGGTTGTGTACATTGTTAATGTATTGTATGTATTATGGTTGAAACCAGGATTTTTTTTTCTTTTATGATTTAAAAGGAAGAATAATAATAGGAATGGCTTTGTGGTCAGCACTGTTACTTCACAGTAAGAAGGTTCCTGGTTCGAACCTCAGCAGGGGCTTTCCTGGGTGGAGTTTGTATGTTCACCCGGTGCTTGTAGAGGTTTTCTCTGGGTACACCGACTTCCTCCCACAGTCCATAGACATGAATGTTAGGTTAACTCAGTCCTTCTCAAATAGTGGGGCGCGACCCCTTGGGGGGGGCACTGTGCGATGCCAGGGGGGGTCGCACGTGTGACCCCAGGGAAACATGTTTTTTGTTTTTTTTTTGCCTGAACTGGAATAAAGTGTAATTGCACACATACTCCAGTAGGTGGCAGTGGCGCTCTCATTGGCCCAGTGGGTTCAAGGAGTATTAGCTATATTGTGTTCGGGTTTTTTGCACGGACATGTGAGCACGCAGCACAGAGCAGGAGATATGAAGTGACACCACTTCAAGAGACACCACGGAAAAATATTTAACAGGGATGAAAAGACGGAGAGAGACGGAGATAAAGAGATAAACGAAAGTCACCAGAAAGTTAAGAGGAGGAAATATGACGATGCTGATGTGGCTTCACTGTGACTACGGTGGCATCGATGCACTTTAAAATCTTTACAGACTAAAAAACTATTTTAATAAAGTTAATCTTTGTTATAAGTTGATCTATATATTTTTTTTTTTTCCCTTTAATGTTTATAAGGATGCACTGTTATGCAGAGGTGGACTTACAATAATTTTATAGACAAATGATACTATTTATAGTTGCAGTGGGGAGGAAGGGGGGCGCGAAATGTTTTTTTCTTACTGGGGGGGGGCGCAGCAAAAAATAATTGAGAAGCACTGGGTTAACTGGTGATTCTAAAATTTCCTGAAGGACTGAGTGTGACTTTGCATGGTTGTTTGTCTACATGTGGTCCTGTGATAGACTGGTGACCTGTCCAGTGTGTACCCCTGCCTTTTGTTTACAGAGAGCTGGGATAGACTTTCAGGGTCACAGATCTCCGTGACCCTGTACAGGCCTGAGCGGGTGTGAGATAATGGATGGAACAGCAGCAGGTAGTTTGAGTTGAACTCAGGGACTGAAGAACAGTATCATTTTTACAATCTCGAATGTCTAAGCTCTGTATAATGTGGTGAGATCCCTGTGTTATTTTACCAACATGAAAGACAGACAAATTGATTTTTCAGAAAATTCAGCATTTTGTTTTTAAGGAAATTGCCAAAGTACACTGTAAAAAAAAATAGTAAAAAAAACGTTATTTTCCGACAGCTGGGGCGCCGGAAAAATACTATGAAAGATGTTGATTTATTGTGTGAAATTAAAGCTTTTGAAAAGTCCCATGAATTCTGTTGCAAACTTACAATCAGCGTTGTCAGTGTGAGCAATTAACTCACCAGGAGGTAGTCTGATGATGTCGTTGAGCATCTCTGAGTCAGAACATAAGAGATATCCTTCTGGAGGTAATAATTAATGAGAGTGACCACACGGCTTGGGACCAAGGAGTTTTAAGCCTCAGTGTTCAGTGAAATTATTGTTTTAATGTGCTTCCTGTAAATCCAACAGTGCCAAACATGAGTTTGTCCATGTGACTGTCTGTCTATGCGTCCATTGTCCCTGGGTTTGCAAAATTCACTTAATTTGTATTGAGATAGTTCACCACTAAACTCATCTCAAGGCATTTTACACAGAAAACAAGTTCAGAACAGTCCAGTTGAGGACAAACCAATTATATTCAGGTTCATTTTGATTTATTCCGATAAGTCCAGGTTAAAAATTTCTACTATGTAAATTCATAAAAAGTAAAAGAGCCGAGCTGAGGAACCCTCAGACTGAAGACTCCACCAAACCTTTGCTTTTGGTAAAATCTGCCATCCTGAGCAAACAGGAGAAGACAGTGGAGATGAAAAAAAAATCTAATTTAGTGGGATAAAAAACCTCCAGCAGAACCATGCTCAGGGATGGTGGCCGTCTGCCTCGACTGGTCGGGGGTCTGTGATGACAGGAAAGAGAGACCAACAAACAAAATTATTCAAGGGATATCTGTCTATGAGATGAAAAAAGAAGACAATGTTTATTGCAGTAATAATGACATTTACAGCACATAAATGCATCCTCAAACATTTTCCAACTAAAACACGTGGGAGCCATTTGATGTTATAAAACACTGAAAAGTATCATAAGATGGTCTTTTGTGATTATGGTGTTTACGTGTCTGGAATTTGCTTAATTATTGTGACTATGATGTGGCCATTCCACGTCTTAATGTGACTGTTAACCTTTTTTGGATAAAGGTTTCTGTTCACATAGTTTCTTATTCAGAGCATTGTCTTTATGGATTGATATTGGAGTGTCGTTACTGAAATGCAAAGCTCATGTAAAATTAGGATTTTATTGTTCAACAATTCAGTTCTAAGCAAAGGAAATTTCAGACAACATTTTTGTAGTTGGTTTTGAGGACAGCTGCTATGAATTGAACCTAGAGAAACCTGAGATCACCAACTTTGCTGACAGAAACATTTAAGAAAGCAGCCATGTCCACATCATACACTTTATCAGAGGGATTTCAAATGTCCAAAAGAACCTGGAGTGTATGAATAACTTTGGAGACGAGATAAGAAATTTAGCAGCTTTTAAAGCTCTGTGGTATTTTGATAGGCAGTCCTATAATTTCCTAAAGACACATGAATTGTATATTTTTCCCCTGTCTTTCAACTTGTCTCGTATTCCCTCTGAAGACATGAGTAGCATCATTCAACCAGTTATTTTGTTGTACTTGGGTGCATTTGGTCTTGACAGGGGCTACAGAGTCTGACAGTTTACTGTGAATGAGGGCAAGAAAGGGTCACGATATTCTCGCTGAGGAGGTTATAACAGCCATCTGGAGCGCAGAAATTTTAGAAAAAAAATACAATCTAGAAAACTGGGTTGAGAGGTTCATCTTATGGAGGTCCAAGAACATGAAAAATCCAGGAAATGAAACGGGTGGATGTAAAATAAAGAATATTTAGTTCCAAGCAAATGGGAAGCTGCGTTCAAACTTTCTAGAAGACTAGAAGTCTGCTTTCAAGGGCCACGCCAGCCACAGTTGAGAATAAAACAGTAGAGAAAGTCTTTGATGCTCATGAACTTTGGACCATTAATCAATCAAACATCAAGAACAGATGGAAAATAATCTTTAATTAATTTAATCACAAATTTCAGGTAATAAGAGGGGAGAGAAATAGTTCTGTGAGGCTCCGAAGCCGTAAGTCCGGGATTTACCGGGTACACCGCTCATTGAAAATCCATAAGCATAGCTTTTTTTTCACATCTGCATGCAAATCAAGAGCCACTTCATCTGTCGCCGAATCTCCTGGGGATCGCTACAGTAATCTTCGAACAGACAAAGCCTTCAGGCATTCCAGCTATCAAACTCTCTCGCTGCTAGTTTGTTTATGGATTTTCAGCATGTCCACTTGAAGAAATTTTTCCCCGAAGATGTTAAACATTGCAGCCACTCGATACTCTTTGACAACAAAAGTACCAAGAACTGTGGCTTCTGTACTGGGAATATCCAACTAGCTGCTTACCGAGAGCAAAATATATAAATAAAGATGTCCAATAGATTTGGTAATGGATCAGAGATGCGCACTGTGGACTCCCTGCAGGAGAAAATGTGTTTGATAAAAAAACTAGTTTCATGTCTGGCAAGATAAATGACATCACTTCATACCCCTTCTGCCAAAAAGGCAGCAAGCAGTAATAAGAATACAGTCATTTATCCTGTTCTTGGAAGAGCAGCCTTCAAGCACCACATGCCTTGAATGGCACTGTTCTGTAGATGGAGAGCACCTTCTACAAATAATTGAAAGGTCCCTGTATAAAAGGTAATAGATTTGTCTTCTTTATAGACGTTACTGTGTGGGGCCAACAGACAATCAAAAGACTAATGGCATTCCATTCTACGCTTTCTTCATTCATTTTGTTATATATCATCTATAGGGAATGTGTCTGCATGGAACATTTTAACAGAAGCCACAGGCTCAAAGTGTTCATCTTTATCAGGTGGCAATTTAAACAAAGATGGAGCTGAATTGGTAGTGGTTAGGTTTGGAAAAAGCAAAGAGGAAAGGCACTCTGGGTCAGAGGAGTCAAAAATGAGTTGTGACCCACCAGCCCAGTCAAGGTGAAAGTTAAACATGTAATAAAAACCTGTCTATCCAAACACATTGAATGGTGCCTGATTAATGTAATTAAATCGAATTCTAATCAGTTAAAGTGGATATGACATGCTTTTCTGTGATTTTCTTTTTTTCCATGATTTTGTGGCATAAGGGGCCTTGATTGGAAATATGCAGACGGGAAAACAGGGTGGGGGGAGCAGGTGAAGAACAAGCACATGGTCACAGGCCGGGGCTCGAACCTGCGATGGCTGCATGAGGACCGAAAACCTCCCGCTTTTCTATGTTTTTCAACTCAGAGACTTTGTGGAGTGAGGACATGAACTGCAACAGTTGTGACTGCAAAATTTATTCAAAGTCTTTCTTAAAAAAAGAAATTAGTTATCGTACCTAAGGGATTTCTTTATTATATATAAAATCTCATAATGTACTGAATGTTTTCATTGAGTGACAATTTTGAAAAGACTTTAGCCTCAATATTAGTTTAGAGATGCTGATGAAATATGTACAGTGTCTTGTTGGAGTGGGAAAGGGTCACCCTGAAAAAAAACTTCCATCCTCCCATCTCTCTTATCAAAGCTGAACATTTTTCTTAGAATAGATTGAGACTATGTCACATAATTTTCCTTAGGGGATGAATAAAGTATTAGAACTACACATTATTAATCACAGCAACATGACTGCCAGGTTTGTTTTTCAGAAACTGTGACACACGTTTAAAAAACTCACCTGAGACTCAGCATCTCTCCATCTCTCTGAGCCCAGCTGTGGTCTGTTTGTTGCTTTTTTCTCCTGATAACAGCACTATGAAACATTTTTGTTAGAACTTAAGTCCTTTAACATGAAAAGTGATCAAAATGTCCTCAATAGCTCTGGAAGCCTTCAACTTACTTGTTGTTTTGGTGCACTGAAAAATGACTTTTTTTTTTTCTCTGCTCTTTCAACTGACTTGACTGCCTGACTAATAGATACTGTGTTAGGATATCAGGTAATATTGCTGTGCTTTGTTTGGTAAATATATATATAAAAAAAAGAACTTTATAATAACCAGGGATTATTATAAAGAATGTTTAAGCATTTTTCAATGATTTTTTTTCAGTCTTCTTTTATATCCCTGTTCCAGCTGCTTGTGAAAGCTCTTGCTTTGTGGACAAATTTGTTGGTTTCCTTCCAGCTCATTGAACAAAATCTTAATTCCTCCTGAAAAGTGATTAAATTGAAACCAGTGGTCTCCTGTAAACTGTGTGCCTTTAGGAAAGGATAAAATAAGCCAATAAAAGTAAGGAAACAATGATTTTATTGTGGACAGAATTGTAAGATGATCATAAATCACGGCATTATAGCCATGGCTTAAACAATTTTTTGTCATTCAGCCCATTTACAAGTAGAAAACTCAATATGACAATCGATTTACTGCCTGCATCACCCTGAACATGGGCGTGGAAAGAACACAGTGAATGGGGGCTGTGACCCCCCCCCCCCCACAAATAGCAACCCCAATGACACATATTAGACCCAGTTGACATCTATAGACGTCAATGGCAGTGAATGAGTTAACTTTAAAACAGCACTAAATCACTGAAATAAGCAAGTGATATTCAGAACTAATGAACAGAAACACCAAGTGTATCAGCGTTAAACTCGGCTTTATCTCACAAAAGCAAGAGATAGGAGATGCAGGAACGCATGTCAGCCAATCAGCATAAAGACCATCGATGGTACAGTAATGCCCGTCATAGCAGCCAATCACAGTCCTTGATTTTCATTCATGGGGCATCCCGTGTAGGCTCTTGTTGCTTCCTGAGACCCGTTCTTGATGTAATCTGTTTCGCTTCAGCCTTGCGTGCTACGTTTGAATTTATTTCGATTTTAATTTTTTTTTTTTTCAATTTTTTTTTTTTTCGACGAATATTTTTTAAACCTCTGCGATGTACTGAGACCGGGATTGCTGAGACCATGAACTGTGAGGGTTTGCTGTGTAATTCTTTTAACATGAATAAACTGGAAAATGAGTCTAATAGTTTATTTCTAAATCGAATGCTGATTTTTGCAAATCTTTTAGATATAACAGTGATGGACAAATAAATGATTAATGGAAGCTGCAAAGTAAATTGTTACCATCTATGTTCCTTTGTGAAGTAATCGAATCACATTAGATGACATTATTGGTAGTAAAAATCATAAATTAAGGCATCCACTGATGTCATGTGATGGGGTCGACATGATCACTGCAGATAGCTTTTATTTTCAATCTTTCTTCATAAAAAAGGCATTTTTCCTGATTGAATGAAAGAACCAGGCTTATAAACCAGCAAGAGTGAGTAATAATAGGCAGCAGCTGTGCAACGCTTCTGATGTCATCTGGACCACTGTGAAGGACAGGGCGAACAGAGCGAGCTAGACACCAAAAACTGCAGAAAGAAAGGGGACGCCAAAGAGGTAAGGAGGTGCTGCCATGGCTGTACCCCTCCCCTCAATGGTCACCCCTCAGTGGCCCACTAGGCTTATCTGGATGGCAGCGATGGAAATAGTGCAGCAAACTGGGGGTCCAAGACAGCAGAACGGGAAACCCAGGAGTGCTCCTCAGAACTGTAACCCTCCCAATCAACAAGGTACTCTGGGATCGCAGCGATGGACCTCAAGGATGCAAATGACAGTGAAGGCTTGGAGGTCATCAATGAGCTGGGGCCAGCAGGGGAACGGCCAGAGGGCTCAGCAGACTGGGGGACACTGGCTTCAGCAGAGACACCTGAAACACAGGATGAATCCTCATGGGAACAGGAAGGGAGAGTTTTACAGCTGACGGACTGATGACCTTGATGATGCTAAAACGGCCGATGTTATTGGGTGAGAGCTTCTTGTATTCAGTCCAGAGAGGAATGTGATGGGTCGACAACCAGACAGACTGGTCAACAGAGTAGGTCAGGGCCAGAATCTGGTGACAATTGGTAATCTGTTGGTTTCTGACTTTTGTCCTGAGACCGGACCGCTTTGCTGACACTTTCTGATGTGGGTGGTGACAGACGGAACAGCCAGGTCCTCTTCATTAGTAGAGAAGAGCAGAGGTTGGTATCCTAGGAACATCTCAAATGGAGTCCGTCCGTGTGCCTACGAGAGACCTACGAGGTGTGGGCATACTCCACCCACGGAAGCTGCAGGCTCCAGGAGTTCTGGTTTTGGGCTGCCACGCACCTCACAGCCGATTCCAGTTCCTGATTTAACCACTCTGTCTGGGGATGAAGACCTGAAGACAGACTGGGGGTAGCAACAATTGCTTGAAAGAAGGTTTGCCACACCTGGGAGATGAACTCAGGCCCATGGTCAGATAAGATGTCTATAGGAAGACGGCGGACATGCTGCACCAAGAGGTCGGTGGTTTCAGAGGCAGATGGTAACTTGGAGAGAGGGACAAAGTGAGCCGCCTTGGAGAGGCGGTAGACGATGGTGAGGATGACAGACTGACCATCGGAAGGTGACAAACCGGTAATGAAGTCCAAAGCAATGTGAGACCAGGGCCGAGTGGAAACTGGGAGAGGTTGGAGGAGACCTGAGGGAGACTGGAGAGAAGGTTCCCCCCTGGCACAGACAGAGCAGGCTAACACAAGGTCATGCATGTCTTTGGTCATAGAGGACCACCAAAAGTGTTTAAGTAAATAGAGTGTGTGTTCAATACCCGGGTGGCAGATGAGACATGCAGAACGTACCCAGTGCAGGACCTGAGAGCAGCCGATGGCACATAGAGGCATTCCCTGGGTCCATTGCCTGGGTCTGTTTCTGCCTCCTGCACACTTCTCACCACCAACTAAATGTCTCAAGTGACACTGCCTATCATGTAGGAGGGTGACAGGAGGGCTTGTTGGAGGGGAACTGTCTGGAAAGAACATCTGGTTTCAAGTTCTTGGTTCCGGATCTCTAAGAAACATGAAAGTCAAAGCGAGAGATAAAAAAAAAAAGGCCCAACGGGCTTGTAGAGGGTTCAATCTTTTAGCGTTCTGAAGATAGGCTATGTTTCTAAGATCAGTCCAGCAATGAAGGCTTGGTTGGCCCCCTTGAGCCAGTGCCTTCAGAGCCAGCTTGATCAGCAGCAGTTCTTTATCCCCAATGCCGTAGTTCTTCTTGGCAAGGATGAGTTCGCAGGAGAAGAAAGCACAGGGATGCAGTTTGTGGTCCTGGTCAGAGACTCGAGACAACTCGAGACAGTCCCCGACAACAGAATTGGAGGCATTCACCTCTCAACAAACTGTTTGGCAGGATCAGGCTGGGTGAGAATGGATACTGACAACAAGAAGGGTTCTTTGAACTGGTCAAATGCCTAAGCAGAATCGGACCAAATGAATTAAACCTTCAAAGACATAGATTGGGTAAGAGGTTGAGTGGTCTGACTATAGTTTTTAATGAAGCTGCAGTAGAAATTTGCAAAGCCCAGGAATAGCTGAAGCTGACGGCGAGAGGAAGAGATAAACAAACACAAATCTGTACAAATAAGGACGTTGTTGATCATAGCTTGAAATACCGCGGGAGCATTAGTGAGGCCAAAAGGCATTGCCAGGTACTCAAATTGTCCAAGATGAGTGTTCCACTCATCCCCCTTTTTGATTCTAATCTGGTTGTAGGCGTTACGAAGCCCTTGCTTGGTGAATATGGTGACCCCCTGTAGTGGCTCCAGAGCATTAACGGCAGTGATTATTTGTTACAAACAGTGATGTTGTTTAGCCCCCTGGTGTCAAAGAAGGTCGTACCATCTTTCATCTCGATGAAGAAAAAACCAGCAGCGACGGGTGAAGTGGAAGGGGGGATGTGACCATTAGCTAAAACTTCTTTGATGTACTGCTCCATGGCTTCCCTCTCCAGGAGCGTGACATTGTATAATCAGCCCTGAGGAAGCAACTCCTGGGCAAAAAATAAGGGATCACTGTATAGATCAATTCATCTTTGCTTTCAGTCTTCCAATACACAACAAAAAAACTTTCTAAAGTTTTTTTGTTGTGTTCGATTTTAAAGGAGATGTCCTAAGCTGGTTAAAGAGTTATTGAGTGAACAGAAAACAGTGGGCCTCAATTACGACACATGAGCAGAGCATGTTTGTTCGTAAGGAGAGCAAAGGTCAAGGGTTTCAGCATTCATGATGTTAGTAGTTGTGAACTTTTTCAAGGTACGAACAAAATTTCACATGATCCTGAGGATAGAAATAAAATACCAAGGCTGAAGTTTTTTCATCAATATATCTATACATTATATATTTTATGGTATATTCTTGGTGTGACTGAAGATAAATTGATATGGAAATTTCATATAGTAAAAAAAATGTATTAAAAACTAAAGGTGTAGAAATAATTCTGTTTCAAGGAACACATTAGAAATTTGACGCAGCAATTTATTGTTACAAATATAAAGCTGTAAGAGCACACTGACAGACTGTTAATATTGGGATTATTGAAAGTCAAAGATTTTGTTGAGTTATAGACATTATTAGTGAGTTTTATATGAAAATGTAAAAACTTCACTTAAGCTCAGACTATAAAAGTTAATTTTACTTTAACCATCGATGCACTTAAACTATTTTAAAGCAAATGTGTATTTTTGAAACTGGAGTCAGACTCTTCACATTGACCTGAGCTGTTGCTCTAATTCATAAATTAGGTCTTCTATCAGGTTGAGGTCAGGACTCTGTGCAGGCCAGTCAAGTTCATCCACACCAGACTCCTCCATCGATGTCTTTATTGTCTTTCTAAATGTCTTTTACCTTGCTTTGAGCACTGGTGCACAGTCATGTTGGAAGAGGAAGGTTCCAGCTCCAAACTGTTCCCACAAAGTTGGGATCATGGAATTGTCCAGAATGTCTTGGTCTGCTGAAGCATTCAGAGTTCCTTTCACTGGAACTAAGGGGCCAAGCCCAGCTCCTGAAAAACAACCCCACACCATAATCCCCCCTCCACCAAACTATACACTTGGATTAATGCAGTCAGACAAGTACCGTTCTCCTGGAAACCACCAAACCCAGACTCTTCTATCAGATTACCAGATGGAGAAGTGTAATTCATCACTCCAGAGAACGTTCCTGCTCTGCAGTCCAGTGGTGGCTGCTTTACACCACTGCACTCCGATGCTTTGCATTTCACTTGGTGATGTCTGGCTTGGGTGCAGCTGCTCCACCATGGAAACCCATTCATGAAGCTCTCTGCTCTGTTGTTGAGCTACTCTGAAGGCCACATGATGTTTGGAGGTCTGTAGTGATTGACTCTGCAGAAAGTTGGTGACCTCTTCACCCTATCCACTGACCCCGCTCCATCAGTTTATGTGTCCTACCACTTCGTGGCTGAGTTGCTGTCGTTCCCAAACACTTCCATTTCCTTATAATACAGCTGACAGTTGACTGTGGAATATTTAGGAGAGAGACCCATTCTTTCACAAATGTTTGTAGAAACAGTCTGCATGCCTAGGTGCTTAATTTTATACACCTGTGGCCATGGAAGTGACTGGAACACCTGATTCAGATAATTTGGAAGGATGAAAAAATACTTTTGCCTAATAGTGGATGTCAAAAGAAAGACATTTGTTATTGCATTGATTTGTACCTTCTTCCTTTTAAAAAAACAGTTATGCTGCAGTTTTTTGCCCTCTTTCTTCTCTCGTTTTTATGTGCTAATGCAATGTGTAATTAAGACTGATACATTACCTGTTTTTGATCAATTAAGTCAATAAGATTCCTTCTTCCTGTTCCTTTTCAGCATGTGCACGGCTAAAAGCTTTTGCTTTTTATTGTAGTATTTTCTTTCCTTTTGAAATAGTGCATAACCAAGAGTGGAATAAATAAATAAGTAAAGTAAGGTTGAGATAAGCATGTCAAAGGTAAAGGCCAACAGCCTCCAACAAGCATCATATTCCTGTGACTACAGTTGCAAATATTAATAAATAGAGGATCCATGACACTGTAGCTAAATTTCCAAAATTTAGGTGCAAAAGGAAATGCAAGACAGGATGACCAGAAGGGTAGTGCGACTAGTAAACAAATCTCTGTCTGATCTCACCATCCGTTGTCTTTTCAACAACAATGGGTTCCATGAAAGAAGAAAAAAAAAAAACTAAAATAATCCTGACTAATCAAGAATATCCAAAATTGTAAAATGCATGTCGACCACAACATGTATTATGGGAGGATATTGTTTGAACTAATGAGCCAAAACTGGGGCTTTGTGGAAAGGCAAATTAGATCTATGCTCACAGTGGGGAATAAAAAAAAAAATTAAACTTTCAAAGAAAAAAACTGACCGTTTCTGATGTAAAAATGGAGAGCACTCACGTATGTTTTTAGGACCGCTTTGCACAATGAAGTCCCAAGACAATCAAAGCATCCTGGAGTAAAATTTTGCCCAGTGAGAGGAAGCACAGCTTGACTTGCAGGTCGTGGTTTCTCCAACAGGATAATGACCTGTAACACACAGCTGAAAGCACCTGATAATTGCTAATCAAAAAAAAAAAAAAAGATTAAAACAAATAATAAAAAAAAAAAACACAGGGGTTTTCTTTAATGGATCGCTATGACGTCTCATCCTAATTTTGTTGGCTCTGTTAGTGTGACTGCTGAGAAATGCATCTCCAGTATTCACTCTCCATTTAGCTGTTTTTGGTCAGGATAAATTTCTGGCTTGTAAACTTTATTTTGACCAGCAAGGAAGAAAACTGCGTCTGTCTGCCGTTAACTGTGGAAGATCACAACTCCGGCAAGTTTCAATTGTGCTAATTGAGTGTTTTTTTTTTCTTTACAGCTTTGAGCAGCGTATGGAAACAGATGGTTGAAAATAAAATGCTTTTAAATTGCTCCACCTTGCAGTGTAGTTTTCAGAATTGTTAGGCATGTTGGATGACAGCATGTTTCTTCAAGTAAAAGCAGTTACAAAGTCAGAGTAAGCATTTTGAGTTTGTTTTTCTTCTTCTATGTTTTTTATATGAAGTCCTTTTCAAAGTGTCTCTGCTCCCTCTCTGTTTCAGCTCACTTGCTTCCTTTCCAAGGTCTGCTGTGTATGCTCTGTGGGAGCTCAAATTAATATAAAAGATAAGGTCTTGGTACAGTTGCTCTGCTCGATCCCATGGGGTTTGTTGATGTGCTGGCCAGTAGTCCAAATACAGTAAATAGTCCTGCTGGTGATTCAACATTGTGGTTCTGTACATTACTTTAGTGGATTTTTTTCCAGGTTAAGGATCTTGATTCACCAGCAGCAATGTCTTTCAACTGAAATATGTTTGATGATTTTGCTCCCATTTATTAAAAATTAACCCCAAACAGCTCCAGCATGGAGTGAGAACATTATTCCAGTCAAGGAACTCTTAAACTAGAACTCCGACCACCACCAGAATGACACTGGAACAAAAAGTCAGCTTGACAATAAAAAATCTTGGATAATCGTGAAGTGTCTTGCATTGTTAATATCGGAGCAGACTGTGTTGTATGGTGACATGATGAGCACACAAGTAAGTAACACACAAGTGACTATAGTTATGTTATGTAAATAAGATATAAATAAGAAAAAAATGTTTCAGACACACTCTAGCCTTTCATTCATTGTTTGTGCCACTGCTTCTGGTGACTGTTTCATACATGAGAGACCCAGTTACCAGCTCAGCTCTGTGTTAAAGTCCTGCATTTGCGTTCGTTGGGAGAGGTTAAAGAGTTGAGGTGGATAGAGTTTCTGGTCCAGGTTTTTCTCTAAAGGGCAGCTGACGGTCCCTGTACAAGCTGCCCATTGAAAAACGGACAGCGGACTTTCCGTGGCGGATTGTACATGGGGCTATAGCTACCAACAGGTACAGAGCACACCTGGATCCTGAGCTGGGGGCAGTGTGGTTTTTGTTCACAGGGTAAGATGATTGTTGACGGGGTGGCATCAGGGACTCGGGGAGCCTTTTTCTTCCGTTTTATTCATTTTTGGGCCAAGATATTCTGCTCAAAAGAAGACTGAACATGTGCTGGTGAACTTTTTCTCTGGCTCTGCTCAAGCTGGCCATTTGGCTGACTAGAACAAACCAGGCCCAGAATACAGGCTGCAGGGATCCAGTGCTGGTTCTGAAAGGACTGATGAAGGCCAGACCTATTATCACATGATGGACAATGTGCAGACTTTTATTCGTCTCTGGGCTGTTGGGGAGGGTTTCTGTTCTGTGGGGGAGGATGGGGTTTTAAATGTTTGATGTTTTTATAGCTGTTATGTGGTGGGCCATCGTCTTAGCTATGGAGTAGTTCAGTAAAGGGATTTTGAAAACCCAAAACTGTCTCACAGATGAGCTAACACTAGTCTCAATGCAAATGATTTATGAAATAATTACACTGTATGTGAACCATGGTATAGAAAAGCTGCGCATTTGTGTAACACAATGACTCCAGCAGGAGTCCTTGTTTTGGGTTTGATTATTTAAATATATATAATTGAACTGATAAGCCACACTTAAGGTCAAAATTATTAGCCCCGAAATGAAATCAAATAAAACTGTTAAAATGTTGATGGAAATAGCCATAATTAAGAATCTTCACAGTTTATTTGGTTCCAAAAGAGCAAAGGCAAATCTCAGTTGAGCTCATTAAGATATTTTACTGATGTGTTCAGTTGAAACATTTATAATGGAATGAAATAAAATCAAAAGATCAAAAACAATTCGCTGTCTCACAATAATAATAAATGTAACCTTTTGTGGCCTTTTGTGGTTGTTGTATGTTCCAAACTAAACATTGGCGCATGCGTCATGAGGGCGTCTTATGTCTCTTAGTCCATTCTTCCATTGCAAATTGTTCCAGCTCATACAAATAACATGATTTCTCCCTCCAAGGTTTGGACAAATTTATATTAATGTTTTGGTTTGTTGTCTCCTTTTAAGAGTCAGCAGCAGCCTAGAGCCTGACCTCAATCTATAAAAAATTATCCTCTTTTTTCATGATCCCATGTACCTAAAAAAAGGTTCCCTTTGGCTGCCCAAAACAGCCTTATGGCATCGTGCTCTCACCACCGTGTTTGACTGGGGACTGTTTTTTGGGTTGAAGGCTACTCCATTCCTTTGCCAAACAAAAGCAGAGTCAATTCACCCAAACAGTTTAACATTTGGTCTTTTTAGGCCAAAGAACAGACTTGTAAAAGTAATTTACATATTTTAGATGTTAACGAGGACTTTAGTCTGGTTTTGATTTGCCCCAGTGTAAGCACTGGAGTTCTTTAATAGACGATTAAAGCTACTGCAATAAAAAGCTCTCATAGGAGCTTTCCATAAAACAACAAATCCAGATGAAGTCAGTCCTCAAAGAGTCATCTCTGCAGACATCCAAGGATTTTTATTGATTCTTGTTTGGCTCTCCAAAGTTTTGGGAATCTTGCACTTTTGACCGAGCTCAGGTTTGTTTTTAACAGAATAGTTTTCTTTGCAGTTTGCAAAAGTTCAATACTCATTGTTCTACACTCAAGTCAAATGCTTGAAAATGACAAAAAAAAATCTTTTCCTCTTCAGATGAGCATCCACGTTCTTCTATTTCAGGGGTCAGCAGCCTTTACTATAAAAAGAGCCATTTTTTTGTCCTTCTCCCCTTAATAAAATTCATCTGGAGCCGCAAAACCTATTTGACCCTTAAAATGAAGATAACACACTCTATGAAGTTTTATATATAGTTGGATTGTATTCAGAGGGATTTGAATCTATCTAAAAGCTTATTCATAGTATGTTTGACAGTTTTGTAAGGCAAAAGGAGGTCATACAAAATGCAAATTAAATTTTCATTTCCAATTTTTTTTGTCATCCACTGTAAAAGAGCTATAGTTTGTTGCATTTATGAAATTATAGAACAAGAAACAGAAAACTGTTGACATTTTATTGCTGTCTTTACCTGTTATAACAAAGGAAAACCTCGAACTCTTATAAAGACTGTATATTGGGTGCTGTTGTACTGTATGTTTATGAGCAGAACCAAGACAGATTCCTATCAACTTGTTGACATGGAAGTAAATATATGTTAATCTTTTGAAAGAGGAAAAAAGAAAAAACACACTTGAGACTCTTCTCTGAAGTAAAACAAAGAACCATGCAGGTCTATTTAAGGCATTCCCTTATTTGTAAAACATTGATCAAATAAAAAGTAGCCCACTTTGAAATAAATAAAATGTATAACTGCAGCCTAAAAACTTAAAAAAATAGTAAATATAAAAGTAGGCCAGTTTATATTTAATCATGACTCAAGTCCATTTCAGTATGTTGCCATCCTCTTGTTTTCTCCTCAGCCACGTACAACAATCACCCATCGAGCCTGAACATAAAACACAACTACATCAGCTCATCCTGTCAGGTTTGAGGCAGAATGAAGGACTCAGGCGCAGGAGTTTCAAAAAAAGAAAGTATTTATTTGACAAAAACAAAAGTCCAAGAAAAAAGATCCAAAAGTATCCACACGGGGAGGGAAAAAAAAAACAAACTCCAAACCAAACGTGAAAACCCACAAAAGTAATCAAAACAGGCATCAAGGAACCGAAAACAGGAAAAACACTAACGGGGAACAAAAAAACACTTACAGAGCATGGAACAATAATCAACTGAACATAAGACGCCAAGCAGAAGACAACGGACCAGCACAGACAGGAGAGATGACAAGACTTAAATACACAGTGAACGTAACAAGAGGCATGAGGAAGCAAAACTGAAAACAATGGAGACAAGACAGACCTTCAAAGTAAAACAGGAAACAGGTAACACAAAAGACAGGGATTGACGCCAACTTAAAGGTGGTGTAGGTGTTCTTTTTTTGCAGCGCTTTTTAATTTATTGCCTGAAAACCTTTTCACATTCCCATTAAAATGTTTGCAAAAAAAATGAAATGTTTTGGTCCGGTCTAGAGGGTATAATCAGAGAAAAACTCTGACCAATCAAAATAGTGATCATCATTACTTTCATTGGTTGCCTAATACGTCCATCAAATATCAATGCACTCCCACCCATCCCTCCCTTCCTGCGGTTCATGTAGATGTGAATCGTGTGAAAGCGTGGTTTCGAGGGGTGAGCTGAAGAGGAGGAGGCGGAGCCTTTGGGAGGAGGGAGGGAGTGTATATTTTCAAAATCTCACTTGAGTTGGATTGCTGGAACCGTTTTTTCACCTTCCCCACTTTAACACAGAACAAAGAAAAACCCAAAATGGCTGTCATGGCCGCCCCAGACCATGACACATCCCCAGGTTCTAAAATAAATGTTTTTAGAAAATAATAACCTACTAAATGACTGTGTTGTGATTTCTGTTTCTGAACATCACTGCAGAGCTTCTCTATATCAGGGATGTAAGATGTGACTTTCATCTTCACGGGACTGCAGGTGGCGTCTGTGAGACGCGAGTGATATTCAGATTTGATGCATTTCATGCTCGTCGTGTCTCTATTATTGAATTGGCTAACCGGAGTTGCGGCTGCAAAAGTCATTGGTACCTGCCGTGGCGGCAATCCTCTCGGTGGTGGAAATCCTGGGTAAGAGAGTGCACCGGGCTGAAGAAAGAGTCCTATCAAGCTTGGTTAGCTTGTGAGACTCTGGAAGAAGCTGACAGGTTCTGACAGGCCAAGCAGGCTGTGGTCTAAGTGGTTGCTGAGGAAAACTCGGATGTGGGAGGAGTTCAGTGAACTCTATATGGTGGTTGGGGTGGATGAGATCCTCAAGGCTCTGGATGCTCTAGGACTGTCATGGTTGACACATCTCTGCAACATCGCATGGTCATCAGGACTGGGGTGGTGGATCCCCTTCTAAGAAGAGAGAAGGGGGAATAACACTCCTCAGCCTCCCTGGTAAAGTCTATGCAGGGCTGCTGGAGAAGCGAGTCAGTCAATAGTCAAACCTCAGATTCAGGAGGGAAAATGTGAGTTCCATCCTGGTCATGGAACACTGGAGCGGCTCTATACCCTCATTTGGGGTCATGGTCATGAGTCCACATGCACCTTGGTGGACTTGAAGAAGGTCTTTGACCATGTCCCTTGGGATGTCCTCTGGGGTGTTACTCCAGGGGTGTGGGGTACTGGGCCCATTGTTATGAACTATCCAGTCTATATGTACGGACTGAGAGTTTAGTCTGCATTGCTGTTACTAAGTTAGATTCGCTTCCAGTGAGAGTTGGATGGGCTACCCTTTGTCGATTCTGTTCAGACCTTTTTTGGACAGAATTTATAGTTTGCAGCCAAGTGTGAAGTGGCAGGGTTTAGAATCAGCACCTCTAAATTTGAGACCATGGTTCTCAGTAGGTAAATGGTAGAGTGCCCTCTTCAGGCTTGGGATGAGGTGTTGCCCCAAATGGATGAGTTTAAGTATCTTGGAGTCTTGTTCACTCGTTCATGAGTAAAGGAAGAATGGAGCAGGAGATTGACAGGCGGACTGATGCAGATGCTGTACCAGTCTGTTCTGTTGAAGAGGGAGCTGAGCCAAAAGGCTGTTTACCTTCTCTGTTTACCAGGAAGTTTACATTCCGATCCTCACCTATGGTCATGAATTGTGGGTAATGCCTGAAAGAATGAGATCACAGATACAAACGGTTGAAATTAGTTTCCCACAAAGGTTGGCTGGACTTTCCCTTAGAGATAGAGTGAAAGTACTCAAAGCAGAAGCCAGTGCTCCTCCACACTGAGAGGAGACAGTTGAGGTGGTTAGTTAACCTCCCTGAAGAGGTGTTTCTGGCAATGTCCATCTGGGCAGAGGCCCCAGAGGGTCCAGCTTCAAAAGTCATGTTAGTTGTCCCTTGAGACAGCATTTAAAAATATATATATATATTGCTTTTAAATGGTGAGTTAATAAGATACAAATGTAATAACAGACAGAAAGGGTATCAGAGGATGACTTCAAATTTGTCAAACTAGATCTTTTTTCAAGACCACAAACAAGCAAATAAGTGACCACTTAAGATAAAGAGATGGTAATAACCTGGTAATTGTTTTAGAATGCCAAGCTTTCAAAGTGTTGTCGAGTGAAATGTCAAATTATGACTCAGAATTTCCTTCAAATGCCAGTTGAAAATGAAAATGAAAACACATATTTAAAATAAAACTTGTGCTTTAAAAGTTTAGTTTTAAAAAAAACACAGTGTACTGATGGATTGTACATGTAATCTGTATGTTCAGATATTTCTGATATTTAAATTGTTGATTCAAAAGACAACATAGTTACTTTTCAGATATTTCTTCTCAAAAAAATTAATTTATGCCTTGATCTTGCATTTCTTATTCTGATATCCTGCGATTATTTTAATGGTCTCTAACTTTGCAGCTTAAAGTAAGACCCACTGTGTCAGAGGATTAAAATGATGATTTCACCATCACCAGCCGCTCCCTATGGTTCCAATCACTGATTTGAAGGCGAGATGAATGCAGGGGTGTACATCCCTTTCTCTTTTATTAAGATGACTGGAGCGTGATGGTTTGATCATGGGTAAAATGCAGATTTAGACTGTGTTCTCACCCAGTAACTACTTAAGATGCAAATGAAAAAGATAAGCCAAATGATTCATATTTTATTGTTTCAGTGTGGGATCACAAGCAGCACCTAGTGCATGTTAAATATGATGTGATTTTCACAGTTGCGTTGTGACCCCTGCTATGTTTAAGTATAACCTGCCTGCATGTTTTCCAAATGTCAGAGCCTCAGAGGAGTTTGATCAAATAGCTGAAAGATAAGCAAAGGAATATGGGAAGGTTAAAGGCCTCTTTCTGTATTTTTTTGTCTACTGTGTATTATCACATGTCATCTTCCTCCACTATCTGGAGAATACATTTTAACTACAGTGTATCAGTTATCAGGTAAATGAAATGAAGCCACAGTGTCTGTTTCATACTGTAGAACGTGGGAATGTTTCTAATAATGCCAGCAGTAATTCACCAGCAGGGAATTGTAATATTGCTTTTTAAATCATATTTTACTGCAGGCTAATATTATTTCATGTTTCTTTTGCTAGAATCTCCATTTTCTGCTGGTGACATAGTTGAATCAATCACTATTAAAGAGTTATAAATATCTCAATATTTTGTTATAAACATCATAAATTGTCCTATGGGAGTATAACATCAGGACAGAAGCAAAGCTTTTATGAGGGCGATCCCATCCACAGCTTTATGTCTCTGTGGACCAACAAATAATTAACGCTCAACTGAAACCTGGTGGGGAAGGCTTGCATCACTTTGCATGTGTGCCGTGGTGGTGACTTTTAAAGGCTTTTACAGCCTCACAGGTGTTATTAGTTACTTTTAATTAGACCTGTAGTCGGCTTGTACTTACAAAAAAACAATTAGCACCTTCCCTCTATTAATATATAAATACATTTATGTGAGTTCTTGGCATCCTGTCCTGACAGAAAAAAGCAGAAAAATAACATTTAAAGATGTCACTATATTCTGAGATGTACCATCAACCAAATTATATGAAAACACTTAAAAATGTAATTACAACCTGAATCTATTCAAACCGTTTACAAGCAGGACAATATAACAAATCCTTAAGGAGTGTTAAACTTAGGCATTTTCATCCTTAGATGAACAAGTAACAGAAACTGACCCTGCTGAGTCAGAAACAATGTTATAAAGAAGAGTGCACCAACATTCATCCACAACAATGAGAGAGATTGATAATGACTTCAAATTATTGCTGTTAAAAGCAAGAGCACAATTTACTGTATGCTCTTATACATAAAACTATGAGACACAAACAGATAGTTACTCATTTATAGATTTATTTGTTTCCAAGCTTCCTAGACTAGTGATTAAAAAGCTACATCCAGGTACCACTGTCTAATGAATGAATATGGAATAAAAAGTTCTATATGAGTGTGTTTGTATGAATGAGTAAATGAGAAGCACATTTTAAAGCATTTTGAAGAACCAAGAGGGGGTTAAAGGAAAATCCCAGAGTAAAAACAATCCTATATCTAATAACTGATAGTAAGAAAAGTAAACTTGTGTGTAAACTTTTTGAGATAACAGTTGCAACACCCCCATATGGACAGGATTTCAGAAACAATGGTGCGCTGAAAAAGAATGTTGAGCCAAATGTTAATACAAAGTTTTAATGACTTTCCACTATTATACCACAAAGCACAAGCATAAGAGCACCTTTGGGCCACACCCACAAGATTTATAGTCTATAAGGCAAGTATATCGGGTTTGACTAAATGGCCTCAGGCTATCTTATTTTAATTTCATTTAAATGGCACTAATTAGCATGATTGGGTTTGATGAGAACTTGAAATAAATCACGGATTTTTTTTTTTATTTATTTATTCCTTAGTGCAGCCTCAAGGGAGCCACACAAACCAGTGTCTTCTTTGAGCTGATCCCAGGCCTGAAAAAAATACAAAGGTTTGTGGAAGGAAGGGCATCCAACATAAAACTTATGTTAAACTAAAGGCAGGACGAAGTGGTGGAAGCTGAAAAAGAAAGAGTGTTTTGTGGTTTTAGAGAGTTGAGACAGGCTCTGGATGGTCAGGAGGAGCTTCCAGATGACTGGACAACTACAACTAATGTGATCAGGGAGACAGGTAAGAGTACTTGGTGTGTCATCTGGTAGGAAAGCAGACAAGGAGACTTGGTGGTGGAATGAGGAAGTGCAGGAGTATGTACAGAGAAAACGATCAGCTAAGAAGAACTAGGACACTGAGAGAACTGAAGAGAGTAGACAGGAGTACAGGGAGATGCAGTGTAAGGTGAACGAACAGGTGGCAAAGGCCAAACAAAGACGCATTATGATTTGTATGCTAGCTTGGACAGTAAGGAGGGAGAGACTGACTCATACAGGTTGGTGAGGCAGAGAGACAGAGATGGGAAGGATGTACAGCAGACTAGGGTGATTAAGGATAGAGATGAAAATGTATTGACAGATACAAGAAGTGTGATGTGAAGATGAAAAGACTGCTTTGAAAAGTGGATAAATTAGGAAAATGGAAGAGAATGAAGAGTAGAAGAGGTGACTGTTATGAACCAAAGGTAACAAAGATTACTGAGGCTGAAGTGAGGAGGACATTGAAGAGGATAAAGAGTGGAAAAGCAGTTAATCCTGATGATACATAGGGCTGTAGCGATACACTAATCTCGCGGTACGATACGATACACGATACTCGGCTCACAATACGATATATATCGATATTCATCTTAAGATACATTTACATCTTTTTCTAAAAGATTTTAATGGGACAAAGTGATTTTGGTGACATCTTGTGAGTGTTCCAATTACTTTGTTTGAATTAATTGAACTGAAGGGTAGGTCGACGCAGAAAGTGCCGCAGAAAGGAGAGAAAAGAGGCCTCTGATTGGTCAATTCTACATCCGCGTAGAAAAGACCGCGTCATTGAAGAAATGAGGAAGTACCCACATCTGTATGATTTTCGTTCTCCACACTACAAAAACAGCACATATTCTAGTAATTCATGGAGGGAGATTGCGATGAATGTGGGTCTGGATACGGGCGAGATGATGAGGAAGTGGAAAAACGCAAGAGATAAGTTTAGTAAGTTTAGCTAGTTTGTGACTGTCCCTCTTGCCTTGTGGCGTGGAATAACATAGCGGAGACGCGCTTCAAAATTGAGCTTAAATCAAAAGGCGACAAGATAACTGCGACACATTGAGAGTATACACAGCCCTTAAAGCTGACTGTATTTAGCTGACCACTGAATACAGTCTCAAATCCTGACAAATAAAGTTTGGCTAGCTCTCAGTTAGCATTACCTTGTCTGGGTGGTGATGTTTCAGGTGGGCTCGCAGGTTGGTGGTATTTCCAGAGTACTTCACATTTGTGTGACACAGCTTGCAAACCGCCACACTTTTGTCAAAATATTCGCTTTCCTTTTTCTTTTTCAACCCGAACTGCTCCCACACATCTGCTTTTAAGCACGCGGGTGCTGGGTTTATACTCGCCGCCATCCTCCTGACTGGCTCAGAGAAAGAAGCTGGCTTCTGGATAACCTGTTAGAAATGCTCTACAGCGACACTAGTGGCTGGAGGGCTTAATGGCTCTTCCTGTACTTTGCAGTAGGAGCACCCGTGCGGGACACGGGGGTTTTGAAGCGAACTTAGAATATCGTTACCCGCGGCTGAAAAATCGATTCTCTCTGGGGAAATAAAATATCCATATATATCGCATAATGGATAAAATCGCGCAGCCCTAATGATACACCTGTGGAGGTATGGAAGTGTCTAGGAGAGGTGGAAGTATAGTTGTTGACTATAGGACACTAAACAAAACCTTAGAGAGTGAGAGGATGCCTGAGGAATGGAGAAGAAGTGTGTTGGTGCTGATTTTTAAGAACAAGGGAGACATGTAGAGTTGTGACAGCTACAGAGGAATAAAGTTAATGAGCCACACAATGAAGTTATGGGAAAGAGTAGTAGAAATTAGACTAAGGACTGGTGTATCTGTGAACAGCAGTATGGTTTCATGCCAAAGAAGAGTACTACAGAGGCAGTATTTGCTTTGAGGATGCTGATAAAGAATGTACAGAGAAGTTCAGAGGGAGAACTTGAGAAAGAGTTGACAGGGTGCTGAGAGGAGCTGTGGTATTGTTTGAGGAAGTCTGGAGTAGCAGAGAAGTATGTGGTGAGGTCTGCTGTAGGTGTGATGGAGGAGTTCAAGGTGGAGGTGGGACTGCATCAAGGATCAGCTCCGAGTCCTTTCTTGTTTGCTATGGTGATGGACAGATTGGACAGATGAGGTTATACAGGAATCTCCATGGACTATGATGTTTGCAGATGACACTGTGGTCTGTAGTGAGAGGAGGAAACAGGTGGAGGAAAATCCAGAGAAATGGAGATATGCTCTGGAAAGGAAAAGGATGAATAGACAGAATACATGTGTGTGAATTGGAGGAACCCAAGTGGAACAATGAGGCTACAGGGAGCAGAGATAAAGAAGGTGCAGAATTTTAAGTACTTTGGACCAACAGAGAGTGTGGAAAAAGAAATGAAGAAGTCTGGGCAAGGAAATGAAAGGAAATGTATACAAGACGGTGGTGAGACCTGCAATGTTGTTGGTTTAGAGACTATGGCCCTGAGGAAAAGACAGGAGGCAGAGTTGGAGGGAGCAGAGATTAAAATGTTGAGGTCCTTTTTGGGAGTGATGAGGATGGACAGGATCAGGACTGAGAATCAGAGGGACAGCGCATGTTAGATGTTTTGGAGATAAAGTCAGAGAGGCCAGACTGAGATGGTTTGGAAGTGTGAAGAGGAGAGACAATGAGTCTATGGACAGAAGGATGATGAAGTTGAAACCGCCAGGCAGGAGGCCCGGAGGAACACCAAAGAGGAGATTTATGGATGTCGTGAAAAAGGACATGAAGATGGAGTGAGAGAAGAGGATTCGGAGGATAGGGTTAGATGGAGGTGGATGATTCGCTGTGGTGACCCCTGAAGGGAAAAGTCGAATAGAAAATAAGATTTATTTATCTCTTACGTCTGGCCCATGCTGCTCTCAAAACATCAGTCAAATTATAAATGGTATTGTTATTACGGCCCCACCTACAGGGCTGCCGAGGCTATTATAATTGGAAGAGCTTGTTAGCGGGTCTTTACATCTATATATGAGGTTTGCTATCTGCAGGATGTCTATTTTTTGAGATTAGATTTTTTTCATCCCAGAAAAAAGTGGAGGGAAATTATACAAAACATTTTGGACCCAATTCTACAAAAATGGGTCCACGCAGCTTCGTTGGTTCACTGTAGTAGTAAAGCGACACAATTTTTTTTTTTACACAACAAACAAAGCTGACTTCATATTTGTGGAAAGTGAGTGTGGATTTTATCAGCAAAGTGTTGACTCTGCAGATTTTAGCAGAGTTAACTTAAATTATTTTTCTGAATAATTGAAGATGACTTATTTTGAAGTGTACATGATACAGTAAAGTGATTTCACAGGCACGTTTATTGTGGACCCCCCCCACACACACATATGCACATACTTTCTGTAAACACATTTCTGGTGGTAACATTGATTACAGAACATCCCTTCTGTGTCAGATTTACTGAAAGTCTAATTGAATGCAGAGTATCTGCGATGCAGAATCAGGTCAAGAACTTCCTGACAAAATACCGTGAGCCTTGTTTGATGGAGAGCAAGCCTTGTCAGAGATATTCCATGCATCAGCAGCAGAGTTGCTGAAAAAAATGACAGAAAAGCAGAGATCATGAATGGGAAGTAATGAGCTGATTTCCTGGAAGTGTCGATTCACATTTATTGTTAAAATAAGATGAGCTGCAAAATGTAGTAAATGCTGAATAGTGGCCAATTTTTTTGAAGTACATATTTTTATTCGGGATTGTGTATGTCTGCAACTGCGTTTAATCTTTTTTACATTCAGTGAGAAATAAGGAAATCACTTGCACTGTTTTTAGCATGAATGATCATAAATTGTCAGAAGGCTGTATCTTATCAAGCACTGACTTTAATGTAAACCACTAGTCAAGTCACAGTTGCATTAAAAATTTTTCTTTTTTTTTTTTTTCAAAGAATAGTCTTTGGATAATCAGCTCAGAGCATTCCTCTCTTTAACAGGTAGGAAGTGGTTTTGTTCCAGTGTCTTTTCATCATTTGTTTCACTGTTGTGGAAACACACATCAGAGCTGCCTGGACTCGGGCTCAGCTGCAGATTAAAAGAACGGACCAAGGCCACATTTAATCATGAGGAGGCCTCTGGGCAACAGGCAGTTGTGAGCCCCCAACTACTCCCATCTATATAATACATGTCTTAGACTGGTAACTAGTCTGACTAGGTTCTACACATGTTTATTAGGTTGAAAACATAGTTGTTCAAGATAAAAAGGAATGATAAAGGCCTTATAGTATCGGATTTCGCCCTCAAGGCCCTGTTTACCCCTGGATTTAAAATTTGTCCTGAGTGATTCAGTCATAACTAGGCAGGTCAAAGCAAGTCCATTTACACCAGACTAATGTGCGTCCCTTCACATGTGTCTCGAGTGGTGATTAGATTTTAGACTCCTCTGTCTTATATACAAATATACAGGTACATGATTTTCATCTGCAAAGCCTAAATGCCTCCTTTCTTTTACATGTTTGAAGCACTAAACTGTGCCAAACCGCCAGGAGACGTAAGGAGCAGAACATCCTTCCTGTATGTCATTTTTCCCAGCCTTTATTTAACAGATTAACCATATATGCAATAATAAAGGCAATAAGAAAACATACAAAAACATAGAAGACAACAGAAGTCTTCAAAGAGATTGAAACAGAAATGGGACATGCTGGAAGCTGAAAGAAGACGATGAACTAAGGTAGGCAAACAAAACAACACAGACAAGTCACGTTGTGGTTGTGTTGTTTCCAGTTGGTATTGCCCTCACTTGTTTTTATGCACTTTAATACAACATATTTTTGAGTATGTCCTTCTACCTACATGGTAGATGTTAGTTATGTAGGTGAACCTTCAATGTGGCACAGGACACGCTATGTTCACACTGCTAAAATATTTTCCAGGACCATGTATGAGGGACTGGATCTCAGCGTGTCCTCAAATGCATCCTGAGTGGGTTTAGACCTATACTTCAGACTGTCCACTGCCAGGACAGATTTTAAAACCAGTTGTAAACAAGGCCCTAGTCTTTTATCAGTAAGAGACAGACATGAGAAAAAACAGCAATGACAAAGAAAAAAAAAACTGCTTACTTTAACATTTTAGTTTTATTTTTCTCACATAGTCTTGACCCACTTTGGACCTGAATGAAAAACATTTCACTTGATGCACCCATATATATTGTATAATATAATATACCCATATATTGAAGGCATTTACTGGTTCTTAGATATTTTAAACAAAGTAGATGTTTTATTGATAAATAAATCTGTCATTGTGAATGTAAAATGGGTTTAAACTGGGTTTTTTGATAGCGTATTATTACATAACTCTCATTCATAATCGTTTCATTTACATTTGACTGACAAATATCCACCACATTAAGTTTATTTGGGTGTTTGTGATAAATCTATGTGATCTAAAAAGGATGGGAATTTTATATGCAATTGGAATGCATAAATCTTAAAAACTGGGCCTAAATATTTCTGTGTGGAGATAAGACATTTGGAGGAATTATGCACCAGGGGCTTTGTTCCCATCATAAAGTCGGGGTGAGACAGACTTTTCTTTTACTGGTTCAAAACCACAAATGAACCTGTAGCATCATGATGTTGAGCAAATTCAAAACTTTCTCATTCCCAAATATGATGCAGTAAAAATATTCAGTCATTTGTGTGCTCTCCTCTCTCTGTCCTCCATCCTCTCTTTGTCCTGTCTCCCCTCTTTTTTTTCTTTCTTTACCTGGCTGGTCTTCAGCAGGAAGGCCCCCCCGTATGATCCAGGTCCTGCTCAAGGTTTCTTCCTCTTAAAGTGGAATTTTTCCTTGCCACTGTTTGGCTTAAAGTTTTTTTTTCCTCCCACTGTGGGAGTTTTTTTACCTGCCATTATCCTTGTTTAGGATTCAATATTATATTTTCAGTTAATGATATTTGCTCGGGGGTCATGATCTGGGTCTCTGTAAAGCACCTAGAGACAATTGAATTAATATGAATTAAAAATGATCTTAACAGTTTCAGTAACCCAGGTAGTGCTGGGCAATATGACAATACATATCGTGGGGACGATAGAAAAGTGTGTATCGTGCCATTTCTCTTCTATCGTTTCTATCGTTTCTATCGTTTCTAACCTAATTTTATCAATTATTACAGCAAATATGTAATTAAAAAACCTGCAACGATAAATTTGATAGAATCATATCTACTTCTACAAAGTAGCCTTTTATGTTTGCACTTTTATTCATGGTTAATGCCTTAAACAGAGTTCTCTTCAACCCTGATGTTTACTTTAGACACTTTTTATTGGTTTGCAAACTTTGCACTACAAGGTTACAAATTTTAGAAAGTTAAAAAATAATTTGTTTATTTTTTATAGCTGAAGTTCAGTGCAAAAATGTGTTTTTCCTCTCAGAAACTGATGTGCACTTTAAAAAAAAAATGTGAAAGCTACTGTACCTCTGTACCTACCTGTTTTTGCTGCACTAAAATGTATGTTTGTGACAGTTCAGCTAAATGTCCTTTTTAAAATAAAGTTGAAAAGTAAGCAATGAGATTTTTTGTCAAACTTTTCAGAGAATAACTGAAAACATACTTTATTATGGTATATCGTGATATATATCGTTATCGTGATATAAAATAGTCCATATCGTGATATATGATTTTTTCCATATCGACCAGCACTAAACCCAGTAACACTAAAACAGTTTCTTCAAGCTTCATGTACAGTTCTCATTAACTGCTGTTTTGTCACAACCCTGCACATGAACACACTCATATTACTTCATATTAGAAATATATATATATATATATATATATATATATATATATATATATATATATAGACTGTGTCATAGTTAAACAAAAATCCACTAGTCATGCTCAACGTGTCTATCAGTGCTCTAGTTTTGCATTACTTTACCCGCTTTACTAGATATCGATATAAGTTTCATGGCCGAGGGGAAATCGGCTTATATTTTCTCCAGTTTTGGCGTTTTTTGCTCTTATCCGACCGTGAGAAGAAATGTTGGAGTGATTAGGTCTGCATCTAAGTCGCCACTCGCCTCCTTTCCTCGGCTCGCTCCTCTCACTCTGCCATTGGTTGGCGCGCGGCGTGCTCCGGGATGATGATGCTCTGAAAGGGGAGTAAACTGAGAGCGCACGTCTCCCCTGCTGCGCACACACGCAGAGCAAAAGTGAAGTGAAGATGCTTCTTCCCCTTCGATCAACAGTGCAGCCCGCGAGCCGTTCACTTCTCCCTCCGCCTCTCGAGCCGCTGCCACAGCGCCAGACTGTCCCCTCCACCGCTGCGCTACGGGAGGAACTTGCGCAGCCGACCGTCCAGGTCGGAGGAGACGGGAAGGAGACGCGAGAGATCCGGAGCACCGCCACCTCTGTAGTGTATTCGCGGAGAAGTGCGCGTCGGCATGGGTGCGCTGACTAAAGGACGCCGCCTCTCCACCGCGGGCCTCCTGCTCCTCGTGTATGGCACGGCGTCCGTCATCTCCAAAGGTGAGTGCTCCTTTGGATAGTTTGGGTGTCAGTACATGGCGATCGCTGTCGCCGGCATGGTGAGGATGGTCCCATGTGCCATCACGGTCGTTACGCACTACTTGTCACCACAGTGAAGGATCTGCTTATTGATCTGGGATTGTAAATACTCTACAGCGCGCACGACAGCGTGCGCTTTCATTCATCCTCGAACTCCGCGTCGCCACAGTTGGAGCTCTCTCCTCCCGAGTGCGCAACAGAGCCCGTGTGATGTTGATCCGTCACACTCTGAAGTCCCCAAACAGTTCATTTTGTCCCCCAGATGGAGGCTAATTGTCCCATTTTCACCTGCTCTTTAACGAATCCATCATCGTGTCCGCGCGGCGTCCAGGGCTGTTCGGGAGGCTGCGGCGCGGTCACGCCTGTGCAACAGGCACGCCGCTGCGTTTTCTCCGGGAGTTAACATTGTTTCTTTCCTCTTTAAAACGAACCCCCCTCCTTGATAAGTGATGCGGTGTCGGGGCTTGAACCCCGCGCGTGCAGGAGGCTCGAAGCATTTATGTGAAGTTCAAGCACACAGCAAGAAAAAGCTGCCTGTCACTGATGCACCTCAGACGATTTTTTTTTTTTTTTGAAAGGGCGGAAGGGATGCGTTTCAGTGGGGAGCCACACACTCAGGGGCAAAGCCAAGAATTGTTTCTACAAAACCTAACAAAAGCGCTTTACATATTTTCTTTCTGAAAACACATGTGGCTGTGAGGTAGCTGGAAACCTGGCCCTGCGTGATGCTGTTTTTATTGGGATAAAAATAAAAAACGACACACTTCAGTTATATTTAATATTGCAGAAACTTTGCTGTCGCTCCACTTTCATTGAGCTGCTGCTCTGAAAACAAAGACATGTTTGATTTAAATGATTCAGTTTTCACACCCAGCTCCTCTACAATCTGCCTCGCAGCTATCATGATGGGTCTGTATTCATTTCATGACATGAACATTCTTCATCGCTCCCACATCTCCATATTTTCCTCTATTTAACAGCTGCAGACCAGATTGTGTAAATTCATTGAGTGTAGATGAGTTTGTGCAGAGACGGTCTTTAAATGTGATGTTAAAACTCAGTTTATGGCATCCTGCAGAGCTGAATTGAATAGATTTAGGTTACGGTATCTGAAGTCAGTGTTGCAGCTTTCTCATCCGATTGATGGAGGTTGTTGAGTACACAAGACGTTATTGTGAGAAGAATTGTGGCATCTCATGCTCAGCAAATACAGAAATACTGAAATGACACAGGCAGCACGTCCACATAAATAGTCTGACTGAACGTTAAAATGACGATTCCAGTTTTGCTTTTCATTTAAGAACTATGAATCAAACGCTAAATGTGATTATTTTTATGTTCAAATGCAGCGCACACAGATGAATGCTTCTATCAAGAGCTTGTTGAGCAAATCTGACAGGAGTGTGAAAATCGAGTTTGGTCTTCTTTAACTGAGCATAACCAATTAAATTAAATTAGAATTAAATCTACAGTTTTTTTTTTTACTTCTCAGATTTTCAGTTTCCACTTCAAGGTGAAGTGAATGAACAAAACTGCTGCACCAAACATTTACAAGCTGTGAGGATTTAAAGAGGCGCTCCAGATGTTTATTCATGAAGCCCACATGAAGTTAAAGAAATTCAGAAACCGTTGATGTCAAGATGTCATCAGGATTACCCGATGATGACATCAGGTGGTGATCAGAGCTTTCACGACCCCTTCCAGGGTCCCGATCCCTAGTTTAGGAACCATTGATTCATTTACTGGGTAAGAAGTCTCATAACACATGCGCATGCATGCATTGATGTTTCTTCATTGATTACATGGCAGATTGTCTCACCAAAACTAGAAATACAGTACTGAGTTTACAAACTGAGAGATTCCTCTGAGACGGACTGCATCAATACCCTGCACTCAGAACCCAGTTTTCGCTCTGTGATGCTTGATACCAGAAGAGTCACCATCAGAAATAAACTGGGGCTCCAGTAAGTTCAAGGTTAAGGTGACCCTTGACTGCATTCAAACTTTAGATCTGACAGAAAGCTACGCCAGAATCTCTCTTGGAAAGCAGCCCGTATCTTTATTTCATTGCTTAATAAAACCTGGCTGCATCAAACGCTTATTTTCATTATCAGTTAATTATTTTCCTTATTAATGTTTTTATCTCTAAATTTCAATGTGGTCTGAATGAACTGTATTCTGATAACTGGCGAGGAGAAAGCAATCCACATTAATTAGTGCACGCAATTAGCTGTTGTTTGAAAAATTCAAATTAATCTAATCTATAATCTCATCCTCACCTTAATAAAGTAGCTTTGTTCCCCAAATCTAACCAAACAGTGACTGAAAATAAAGCGTTACTCAGGAACAGCGACCGTCGGAGGAAGTAAACCCCTCTTTCACGTGCACCCTCCCAGCATGCAACTGTAATGGTGACTGACCAGGATGATGGAAATGATATTACAGAACATGCCATGAGAGAAATAAATCTTTCAACATTTGTGAAAATGTGGCTGTTTTATCCAGAGCTTGTGATGTTTGCCTTGAAAACCTCCGATGTTCAGAAGCATATTTCCAACAAGAGGGTTGCAATAAAACACACTAATGGCAGCAAGAAACTCCACCTCCACCGTGATTTTATTCTGTACCTGCGTCTCGGAGAGGAAAGGAACCTATAGGGCCATACTTACAGCATATAAGTACATAATAACGTCGCGACTTGACTTGTTTGATTGGGTTATAAAAACCTTTCCCGTCTCATCTGAAGAGCTTCTACAGTTCTGACTGGTGAGGAGCTTCCCGCTGGGTCTCACCGGGCACAGAAGTGCTGTGACTCACCTGCGCTGTGGCCGCTGTGGTTAATGAGCGGTTCCACCAGAGGCACCGCGGTGTGTTTCAGAAGCTTCCCAGAAACCTCTCCGATCTGCTCCGCGAAAGAAGTCTGTTTTGGCAGCCGTGTCATTTTACACATGGCAGACTGAGCTGACAGGAAGTCAGGCAGAAGTATGGCACAGAGAATCCATTCAACAAATCGTGAGTCCGCAGGCAGACTGTGGATCGTACATAAACATTATGTTAATTTGTGGAGGCCAGGATCACACATGGCAGAGGGTCTCTGATTAGATTTATTCTTATTAATAGACCTTTAATTAACCAGGTAAGTCAACTGAGAACTAATTCTCATTTATAATAAGACCTGCAGAGGCATTGTTATTCACAATAACCATGCGGTTGAGCAGGTTCAGGTTAAAAGCTCAAAAACACATCATATTTGAGACCAGATATCCTTTATTGGAATAATATTATAAAGAAAGAACAAATTGGTAGTCTTTGGAGTGGTAGATGAGTATTATGTCATAAATATGTCTTGCAGATTACCATGTGATGTTGTGACTCTTGTACATACTTGGATCTCATGGACAAACTCATCTTGTGAAACCAGACGGATGGGCAGCGCTTGGGAGCGTTTGTCTTGTGAAACGCTTCTGGCGGGACCCGAGGTCGTGCTGAGGACAGAGCAGAGGCCCGGCACGGCCGGAGGGGGGGTGCTTCAGTGCTTGATCAGGCTCAGGAGTTACAGGCTTTTGTTGGGTGACTTATTCATGTGAGTTATGGAAATCAGATGTAAATCACTGACCTAGCCGTCCTTCCTTTGGGTCATTAGGGTCTTTTGTCAACCGTATGTAATTAAAATGGCCGGCACGTGAGATGATTTGTTTAATGTTGCTTTTCCACATTTGACATGGACGACTTCTTTCGGTCCTCTCAAACCATCTGCCTTGTCTGTCCGGATTATGGATATTGCTATCTTCAGAAGAGTGTCCCTCATCCTTGAGATGCTGCAGGACCGGCTGAGACTTGACCTGAGCTCAGCTGGCGCCGCTGTGATGCGCCGTGCATTTGTGGAGTTGTTTAGTTTCTCCTGCAGAACTGTGCAGAAACGACTGCCTATAGACTGACTAATCCAGTCTTTGTCAGAGGGCCTTGTTGAATTTTGAAGTGCATCTTGAAGTTGTGTCCATTTATTTTTTTTTTTCAGACACAAATGCCACTAAAAGAGTCTTTTCAGATGAGAGGTGCAACACCTTCAAAAATCATCAAAATCAGCTCAGATGCCTTTTTTTTTCCAGCACTAAGCATCTATGAGAGAACTCATTAAAGCATTTTCATGGGCTGATAACGTTCAAAGAAAGTGTACAGAATCAAAAATAGTGTTACAGCTTTTGCTTAAAAAAAAAAAAAAAAAAAAAAAAGAAAGATCATGCACTCCAAAATGAATAAATGGCTTTCAAAGAAGATGCTGATAAATTAACCTGGGACACTTCCCAGGTGTTTGCAGCACTCGGCTGTATTTCATCTTTCATTCATGCCTTTTTTTCTCCGTGTCACATCAGTCTTCTAAACCATAAATGTAATGACAGATGTCACGGGGACATTTTCTGCACAGGCTTGACACTATGATCCAAACAGTATCAAACAGTGGCGTGGCAGCCACAGCGGGACTCGACAGCGCTGGCTCGCACTCAGCAAGATTTAAGCTCTCTACGATCAATGTTTGACGTTCGCAGGCCTCAGCTGGCCTGGAACAAGACTTACGCAAAGGGTCGCGAACGAGGGCTTCTTCATATGTAATGCTGGAATCGTGTGGCCCAAGAGGAAACTTCAGAAGCCTTTCCAGTTGTGTTTCATAACTGTGATGAAACACATTTCGAGATTCATCTGTCAGAGCAGCACTGTTGATAAAGAACTGGTTTTTGGCGTGTGTTTATCTCAAAAAATGTTGTTCTTCTGCAGCAAGGTTGTCTCAGTCCATGGATATATAATATCCCTTCGAATCTAACTCTTCATGAAACCTGTATTCATTTTACCTAGGGGTGCACGATAACTATCGGACCGAAAACAGGAAATTATGACGTCATCCTGATTAGTCCGATATCAGACGAATAGCTCCGATAACATATATATTTCTGTCAACAAGGCAGTGCCTCGCTCCCTCTGAGCCTTGAATGATCAACAGTGAATGTTATGTTCAAGTGACATCGGCATAATCAGAAAAACGATTTCTTAATCAGGAAAATCAAGAATACCCCCTCATGCCAGAAAACAACTCGTTAACTCGGTCATAATTTTGGTAGTTGCTGAATTGAATTGATATTCGCAGTATTTTCCCAAATGTTACACATAAAAAAAGAAAAAAATAGAAAAGGCTGAAAGAATGACTAGCAAACGAGGGAACGTGGGAATTTACGTTACACCTTGAATGCAGCCTGCAGCACAGCGCTGATCACAACAAACATGGCGGCGTGGAACTTTGTTAAAGTTTCAGAAGAAGATAGTTTGGTGGTTATTTGTGACGAATCCTCCGAGCGAATTATACGGGGAGGGAAGCACAAGCTTTAATACGTAAAACCCGTACAACATAACAATCGCTTCCATGGAGTTTTGAAATCGTGCTAATTTGAGCTAACGGAAGCTAATGCTAACGTGTGCAAGCCAGCAGCAGTCTACCCTCTCCCTCATTCCTCTCATTTAAAGCTTCAATGAGATTAAAACATAAAAGACAAAAACTACTGAATCTCATTTATTTTAATTAAAGGTATTATTTAAATGGAACCACAAGCCAAAATCCTTTAAATGTTAATCTTTTTCAGTTAGTAATTCTGATGCATGTATTTCCATCAGTTCAAGGAGCCTCTATTTTTTATATCAGTCAGTAATGCACCTTATTTAAGTTGATGTGAGATATCAAATAGGTTTGTTTGATAGCTTTACGAAAATGTTTGAGAGGCTTGCCTTTATTGGAAAAAACAAATATCTGTTCATTTAAAAAGTCAAAACTATTTTTGATTTTGTTCATAGTATTGATGTAATGATCTTAGGTATATGTGTGTTTTATCGGTTATCGATATCGGTATCGGCCTTTAGAAGCTGAAAGTTATCGGTATCGGTTTTAAAAAACAGTTATTGTGCATCCCTAATTTTACCTGACATCTATTTGGGATTTAACAATTCATTTTTGCGATGTGGGATTTAGCAGGAGGTAGGTTGTGAATAAGAGAATCACTGAGCAAATTCAGTTCAGGATTGTTGAAGACACTGGATTTAGTTGTAGGTAGTTCATAATGTCTCGCTGTAAGTTTAGCCAAAGCACTATATAATATAGAGCTGCTAACGTCTGCTCTGCTGGAGACTCAGATTCACCTCTGCATGCTTGCACACATTCTGGGGCATCTGGTGGTCACCACATTTGATAGCCATTAGCAACCAGCAGCATCGTCCATGCTCCTCAGATGCACAGTTGTGTCAAGTCTCGGTCAAGCAACTATCACCACATGGCGTGTGATGACATGTCAGTCTGTTCTGTGTCGCCGCAGCCTCATTGGGTATGAGGTCCGGACGATTCTCCCCGAGCTTTACTCCAGCCTCGACCTTGTGCTGCAAGACTGTACATCTCTCTTCTTGATCTCGAGGTTGGGCTTCACAAAAAATGAAATAATAGAATAAAAAGACAAAAGAAAAATGAAATGGGGCTACTTTTGTTCTCCTTGGGGAAAAAAATCTCAGGGATTTTTTTTTTTGTTACAGCACACAGGACTTTCATGAAAACAAGTAAAGGTCAAATCTGTTATTTTCCCTGAGAGAAAGTAAGGGGGCTCTTATATTTTGCCTGCAGATCCAAGAATGAATCATCGTAGTCAGCCTGCCGCGGGGGACAACACGCGCAGCTCAGTGCCCAGATTTACATTTAAATGAAACCAAATGGCTGTACATTCAGAAATGATATACTGTAATGATGATGGTAATAAAAGCAAAGTCCTCTTTCGTATTGGGCCGACTCTTACTTGGGATTGCTGTCATTTGGGGGAATTTGCAGGTAGAGCCAATGAGTTATGTCTTTGCTATGTCAAGACTATTACCCTCACATTTCAGCGACTGGATTCATCAGCGTGCTGCGTAAGAGACGTAATGTAGTCAGCAATCAGCCCTGCAGCTCACCGGGCCCGTCGGTCCGCTGTGTGGCAGAATGCTACTGAGGAATTCAATTTTTTCCAGCATCAGTGTGACATATGAATCTGAAGGTTTATGTTCTTTCACAAAGGCGGCCATCCGTTAAGGGTGTCCTAAAGTGTTGTTTAAAGGAGCCATTTGGAGATGCTATTTCAGATCTGACACATCTGACTCCCTCACTAGTGACGTATTTCTGTCACAAACATGAAAGTCCAAGGCTTTCTGCGCAATATCAAAGGAGACATATCATGACTCTTTTTTTCCTTTCTTTCAAAAACTGACACCATTTCCTGATGCTTGAATGAAATGTATGTGACATCTCCATGGTGCAAACCCCAACAGCTCCCTTCCCAGTTGCTGTTCAGGGCGCCCAGGCTAGCAGAGTTAAAGCAGGTACAGGGACTGTGGTACAGGACAATCACTGATGCTGCTCCGTGCTGCGTGGCTGCAAAAGTCTGACATCATGATCACATCCAGTGTGATAGGAACATGCACAACTAATCAAAAATGACCCGTCATAATGTCGTCACTGTGGCTCAAAGGTGGGATGTGTTTACTGAAGGTGAAAAAGGTCTGGAAGTCTATAAGTTGTGGACATTTAGTGCTACTAATGAAAGTGGAACATTTCATAGACCTGAATGTTTGTTTTACATTTCTGCTCTGCAATGATGCTTTAATATCTGGTAGTTTTTTTTTTTTTTTTTTTTTTTTTTTGGAACATGCATTTTACAGCGGGTATGTACAATAAAATCAATCTCCTCCTCCTGGATCTTTTCATATATTTCTTGACAAGCCTTCGCCATCATCTGGAGCTTAATATCGCTGGTAATGTAGCTGGGATTATTTCCATTCTGAAGTGTTTCTATTCAGCCTCAGTTAACTCTTTCACTTCAACATGATCTCACAAAAACTTTCTATTGTTTTTGATTCAGATTGCACATGCTGGTGGGTATCTGGTGCACATGTGTGCACTTTCAGAGGACTCTTACTTTCACATGAAAGTCTGATGCAAGACACTTGTACTTTCGCACATGAACCATTAAATGAGATCTTTACCACATCAGAATTACACTGGACTTGGACAATGTGGTTTTCAGTGCGAATGGACTGTAAATGTGGTGGCTGACTAACTGACCACAGTCACATTTTCAGCACAACAGTCAGCCGTGTTAATTAGAGAGATAAGAACATAAAAAGTCCAGATACCCAACATCCTTTTAATAAGTCTCTTTTCCTGGGGCCTCATGTACAAAGACTTGCGTGGATGTCATTCTAAATCATTGCGTGGAAATATATGTACGAAAAAAAATTCAGGCGTACTAAACCTTGCGTACGCGCGAATCCACGCACATTTCCTAAGTATATCCCAGCCAACCTAAAATTAAGTGCACGTGCAGGAGCACATATCTCTGTCCTGTCTTCTTCATCAAACAGACCAATTTGAATATGATAATGAGCATAAAAAGACGTGGGATCCCGCTCATTTGAACGGAAAAGGAGCCAGGAAAAATAGTTAATTTTGGCACTTAATAAATAGTAAAAGAAAAAAAATGGACTGGGAGTGCATGGTGAGCTCACAAAACTGCAACTGCACCCCCCTCCAAAAAAAAAAAAAAAAGTCAGACAGAGTTGCATTGAGTTTTCCTTCTCTGATTCAGGAGGTGAAGCGGAGAGCGGCTCTGCACTGGCAAAGCATGACCAGAAGAGATGGTGGAACTGGGGTTGATGGTCTCACACCGTTTATACCATATTTTGTTGGCACAATGTGGCACATCTTGTCAGGGAAATACAGGAGCGTCCCTCCCATCCTGTCACTTCAGCGCTGCCTGCACAATGCATGTGCAGTTGATCACTCAAGAAACCCAGTGTTGTAAAGGAACCGGTAATGTTCAGCTTCTCCTCGTCCCTCTCTCCAAAATCAAACCCAACTGAGCTCTGAGCTCCAAGAGGACAGCTCTTGGAAATCTAAAAGGACTGACAGCTGCCATCGTTATGGGCCAAATCATTGTGCTGTTCTCAAAAAATGCCATTTTCATAGACTTTGGGTTGAATCATTTTAGCATGATTTTATATGATCTGAATAATTGGTTTATTGAGAAATTGTGTCATTAAATAATGACACACGAGCCTGATGGTTAAATAATTTATCAGTAAATAAATTATTTAACAATTATTTCAGTAATTTATCATTAAATACATTATTTAATGACTGAAAAATTAGTTATATCTATTATATGGCGTCAAATCGGTGTCATATATATTGCGAATCAAATCTGAGAAAACAATCTGAGAAACAAAAGCCTGAATCAAAGAAGTACACTTACAATCAAATTCTGGAAACGAGAGTGAAATCATCAACACTTTTCTTTTCTCGCTATCAGTTCTAAAACCATCTCCGTTTTCCAACCGTCTGCCTCAGTTGCTCTTTTTCCATTCTCACTTTCAATTCAAAAAAGAGTGCTAATGATGGTTACATTGAGTTTTCCTTCTCTGATTCAGGGCTTTGGTTCACAGATTTTGGATTCGCAAAATACATGGCGCTGAACTGATGCCAGACTTTCACGTGTGGTGGAAAACAAATAGTTGAGGAAATGATTCCTTAAGTTTGGAACTTCACTGCACCGCCTCCAAGTGCTGCCAAGAGACAAAAACCCAAGAGCAGTGTGTACGGCAGCCATGAAGCGTGCGTAGAGCACCGCACATCCTCACGTTCGTTTCACTTTTTGTACATCCTAACGTGAGCATGGACTGCCAAAAGTATAACCAGCATTATTAACTGTTATTAAAACATGTATTTTTTTTATCTGTTACTATATTCACAGATTAGTGTAAACTTGAAGTTGTAGTAAAAGCTATTATATTTGACAATATAAGACTTTTTGTAAACTAAAGTGCTTTCAGTGTCTGAGCACTAGAAATGGTAAATAAAATAGTAAAAAAAACATCATTTTACCATCGAAAATGGTAAACAAACCAAAACAGCTGAATTATAGGCCATAACAGTTGTCTGCAGATTTCTGCAGTGTACTAGATAACATCACAACTCACAAGTCAGAAACATCTACAATTTAACTGAGCATAAAATAAATATATAAATAAATAAATAAGTTTAATAGAACTCAGAATGGACCATGGACTATTCTGGCAAAAGTTTCTATTACTGTTTTTATATGATGTTTTTAATGGGTTCCTTGCTTCTCTATTTCAGTCTTCTTATAAATAAACTTAGGCAGAAGTGAAATTAGAAATTTTGATTTTTTCAACAGGCTCTGTCTTGATCAATTAATTGCAAATTTGAAGTTAAAAGAATTACATTCTCACATGAAAACATCTTAAAACGACATTCTGTAACAAAACAACAAAGCTATAATCTTTAACTCCTTCCTTGCTTTTAAGGTGAATAATTAAAATGTTCCTCTCTTCTTCCTGATATAAACAAATAAATAAATAACTTTACCACCTCTTTAGCTGGGCTTAATTCTTTAATGCCATTTAATGAAAGAGAGAGTGATTATATTAGGTGCTTGTCATTTAATTCTTAAATTGCACCCAGTTGATCTTTTTTTTTTATTGTTGGAATCAATCAAATGACTATACATAAAAGGAGACGCTCATTATAACAAACCACCAAGAGGTTATAGCAAAATACCATAAGCATTTCCATTAGTCACTGTTTTGGCATCAGTCCCTTTTGCTTTACGTTTGGCTTTATTGCTGGTGTCCTCGTGAAATTATATCTGGAAGCATCAGGCAGCTGTTGCAATGGTTACAGTCATCTGTGAATCATTTCTCAGTCACCACAACTGTACCACAAAGAAGTTAGCAGTCAAATAGTGGATGAAAGTGTCAGAATCTAAAGGGACATTGTTTTAGAGAGGATCCACCTTGAGTTAAAGAGTGTGAATGTTTTGTTTGTAAGGTCAGCAAAAGAAAAAAAATTTACATGCCTGCCAATCATGTGAATATGCAACTGTATGCTGACACATTAGCCATAAGGTTTAGCATCACTTCCTGCAATTTTCTGGTTTACTGATGGTACTGATGGATTTTTTTTTCTTTGTTTTTTAATCCTGCAGATTTTACTGATTGTGTGTGGTATTCACAAATAAGATGTTATATTAGTGGATGATGCATTTTGATCCTTTACTCTTATTATACACTTAACTTTTTTAGGCTCCGTCCAGAAATCCAACAAAAATGCTTGAGTCCTGGCGGCTTCATGTGTCTCGGATGAACACTGTCGCTTTCCGTCTTTCTTTATCTGAGAGGACAGTAATCAGGCCAGGGTGAGATGGCCTGGTCAGACGCAGTGCTAAATCATGAAACAAAGCTGCAGATACCCATCATTCATCTCAGTCAGCAGATTCAATCAGCTGTGCTCTTATAGCCACATGTCTTCATTCCACAGTGCTGTCTACTGCCTGGGTAGGTCTCTTTTTCTATATTGCAATGTTTGCGTGAGCTGTGAGTAATACACATATAGTTTTGTTTTTGTTTTTATTCCAAGACTTGAAAAGAGCTTCCTGAGGGTGAAACACATTGGGATTTAAGTGTGGCAGGTAGAAGATTCCCCATAATGATCCCAAAAAAGTAACTCAGACACAAAGTTTGTTTTCTTTGCAGTGAGATTTTTTTGTACATATACACTGTATATATCAGAACTACTTTAATCCTTTGTGGCATATATATAGATTAAACAAACGTTCCTCAGAGAGTTTGGTCCATATTGACATGAAATCCATATGGACATCCATGATGTGACTCTCCCGTTCCACCACATCCCAAAGGTGCTCTATTGGATTGAGATATATATATATATATATATATATATATATATATATATATATATATATATATATATATATATATACATATATATATATATATATATATATATATATATATATATATATATATATATATACATATATACATATGTCATGGAAAAAATTATTAGACCACCATTTCTTCTTCACTTTCTTGTTCATTTTAATACCTGGTACCACTAAATGTCATCATGTGACTAAAACAGACAGAAAAGAAAACACTGAATGCATAAAAGCAGTGTTTTTGGCAGTACAACGCCATAGCTATTGATGTAAAAACTTAAGTGATTTAGGTAATAATCAAGAAAACCATGGAAAATGGTAAGATATCAGCTCTTAAATAAAACTCTTATGAGCAATCTTTGTGGTTATCGTTATGTTTGTCCAAACAAATGTACCTTTAGTTGTACCAGGCATTAAAATGAACAAGAAACTGAAGAAAACAAGGGTGGTCTAATAATTTTTTCCATGATTGTGTATATATATATATATATATATATATATATATATATATATATATATATATATATATATATATATATATATATATATATATATATATATATATATATATATATATATATATATATATATATATATATAAATCGTTTAGTCTGCATTGGTCTGTTGAGATTACATGTAATCCAAAGTGCAAACTCAAAACTCAAAAAGAAAAGCCATCAAAAGGGAAAAAGCATTTGTCATCAAGTAATATTTGATAATTTATCTGCAATAGCCTCGTAAAGACATCTGCTTTTAAGCACCTGAACACGTTTAGAACAACAAGGTGATATTGAAAGGATTGCTTCCATGTTTGTAGTTGTTCATTTAATATCACATATCTTCTGTGAGGTTTGAGTATTCCTGCACGGGCTTTAAATAGACATACTTGTTGCTCCGTACTTTAATTAGTCGTGCTTATATTGTGGAACACTTTATCTCGAGCATCGAGCATAAAAAAAGCAGCCTTCGTTTAGCCTGTTCTGTAGTGTGAACACTGACACTATATAGGCTGTAATTCTGTCTGAATTAAGAGGTGTCAGAACGGGCTCCGTGAACTTCTGCATATCTGTACTCACAGAAGATGTGTTTCAGGAGAGCTTTTTACAAGACCGTTTTACGACAGGACCCTCTTTAAGAGGCTTTCAGGCAGCCATACTGGGAGGATGTGAGTATGTGTGTGTGCACTATTACCCACACGGTTCTTCCGAAATATTTTTCACGTTACATGGCTCAGTGAAAGAGTCTGGGTGTGGACTGCAGACTCAGAGTCAAGTGAAAGGCGAAACCTTATCTTTTATCAAGTAGGGGGGAATTCAGTATTGTTATCGAAAACCACGTCCCACTGATGTATGGGTCATGGAAGAAATCTTTCTCAGCAGATCTCAAGTAAATGGTCTTTGAAAGAATGGAGCCTCTAAGTGAATCCCTCATCTGCTCATTGGAAAATAAGCAGCAACGTTATTCTGTGTATTGCCTGTTCCAAGTCATCCTTTGTTTCGTACTTGGAAATGCTGTCCAGGGGTTTGTTCCAACTATCCCAATAGCTGTTGGATGGATTACTTTGTCATTTTACACATGTTTTCAGAATCCCGTGTCATAAATATCTCCTTAGAGGTCTTGTACTGGCACTTGGTGTTCTCAGAACACAAAATTATTTCAGATCAAGTAATTTTTATCAATCTGTTGAGGCATTTGCACTAATAGTTTGAAGTAAGCAATGAAAAGGCAATTTCAGCACAAGTAATACGTTTTTTGTTTGTTTGTTTGTTTGTTTTTACACAATTGCAAATAATCTGCATTTTTAAGATACAACAGTGTCATCGATTCACCCCTTTACCTTCCAGCTGTGTGCTTCAGATCAAATAATTATCAATTTAGCTTCAAAATCAATAGCTGTTTTTGAAACAGATGCATACTGTAGAAACAATGCAGTGCATGTACTACAATTGGATATGGAAGTATTTCATTGTTTGTTTTTGATTGTGACTCTTATTACTGCCTGGCTGGGTTAAAATCTTTTTAAACCATGGATATACACTTTCAAACAATGCTTGCTCAAGATGATTTTCCTATATTACCTAGTTTTACACTCATGATAATTAATTCCAAATGAAGAACTTCTATTAAATAAAGAAATAACTGAGTTAGACTTTATTACTTCTTTTTTTTTTTTTTTTTTTAAAGGCATTTATATTTATACTTGAATTTATCAACATTGTTACTGCTCATACTCTATATATATCATGCATACGACTGCACTTTTCATAACTATTGTACATATTTATAGTTCTGTTTAGACATGACTTCAATTATTGCACTCTGCAACAACCTGTACATAAGTCAAAACAATATACCATAACTATGTTCACAATATTTTTCATTCTTGCACTATTCACAACTATCTTCAGATATGGTATATAACATGCATATTGTTCATGATAGAATCCTTTGTATATATCACTTGCATTATTAATTACATTCGTAATTATTGAGTTTTGGAGATGTATTTCCAACCCTTAGCTCCTAATGTTCAGTTAAGTCCAACTACTCCTCCTGCAGACTCAAAACAGGCAGCAGTGTTTAACTTCATGTGCTGGCCCTTGGACGAAATAAAATTAACTTTATAAAATGTACATGGTGTTGGATGGTGGACCGATACAAATATTTGTAGATTCCAATGCCCCTTTTTTGAGTGGAATTGGCAAGTACTTCTGATGTTGGTACGAGGAGTGGAGCAGCTTGGCTACGTTTTGGTAAAATCAGAATGTACTAGTTATAAATAATGCAATTTCAAAAATGGTCAGTGTTAGGTAATCGTGATCTCACTGGAGACCGCAATAATCTTTATTTGTATATGTATATTTTGCCATCATCAAGCAGCAATATTTTCATGGCCACAGTCAAAAACTTAAACCATCAAGAAATCTGAACAGGAAATAGCTGCGCATTCAAGAGTGGCTACCAATGAACGCTACACTCTGAAATGTCAAACAGCTGGATTACACTATATCTGTCTTTAAAATGTGGGATCCTTTGTTAGTTTATGATCAAATACCCTCATCAAATGGTTTTTCTGCCCATGTTTGTACCATTTAGTTAATGTAAGCATGCTAACTTTGTAAGCAAAGACAGTTGGAATGATTTTGATAAAGATAAAATCTACTGAAGTATAGCCTGGTAACACCCATGCGAGCTCCAGCATCTGTCTCAAAGCATCTTGAACCAATTCTCATCAAAATAGAAATCAGGGGGGTTAGGATTGTCATGTCTCCCTTTTTAAATAATTTGTTGCTTAGCTATGGAGCATGGTCTGTACTAGTGATGGAAACAGACTGATTGGCAGGATTTTGTTAGGCTAAATCGTCAGGCTGGATGGTAACCTAGCAACACAAAAGGCCAGTATTTGTAAACTCTTTTGAATACATAGATCATAGGTATTTTTCTTGGATGTCTGATGTATGGCCTTTGATGTGGCAACCTTAATGTTTTTTCTGTTGTTGCTACACCCACTTTCATGGCCTTGGGTCTGCTGTTCAAACATGTCCTCTGTTGACCTATGGTGGAGCAGTAGGCCTACTGGGACAGAACAGTGCTGAAGGACAGGTTATGATGGATGAACTGCCTAGCTCCAGTCCCAGCTCGCTGTATCCCATCCTGCTAGGAGGACCTCTCAGTCTTACTGCCAGCCTAATGTTAGTCACTGGAAGTTGCTGTTTCTCATGGGTGGCGGACACGTATATGTGCGGATAGGCTGTGGTAGTACATTTTTTATCTTTACTAAAATATCCGACACACTGTGATTTCAGGTTCAAAAATCAGTATCAGGGTAAATATAATATCAAAGTTAATGCAGTATAAGTTGAAATTATCCTATTCTATGCAAAGAAGAAAAGCTCTACTGTAGTGAAAAACTGATGTGCATCAACTTTGAACTGAATGTATCGATGAACCAATAGTTTTCAAATCAGTTCTTTACACATACATTTTCTGGTGGGCTAGAACCATCCATCCATCTATCTATCTATCTATATTAGATCTGGGCAACGATTAAAATTATTTAATCACGATTAATCGCATTGTATACACAGAATCAAATAATGAATTCAAAAGTAGTGTAAAGTTAACTTTTATTGAAATGTTCTGCTGCCACATGAACTAAAGTGCCATAACATTTGTTGTTCAAACATTTTTAACATCAGTGCTTGTCAGTAACACTTGTTTTAGTGTAAATATCATCTTAAAAAAATGTAAAATAAAATAAAGCTTATTGCCACTGCCAGGGCATTAAAGTCATCCTGTTTTTTTTTTTATAAAAAATAAAAAAAAGTCCACCAACAAAATCCTGAGTTATAATCAGAACATTAAAACAGGTAATTTCTGAGGTAACAGCAGAAACTTTTAACAGGGAGTTCAACTTGGCAGTGGTTACAAATAACCTTGTTTCTGTCAAATCCAAAATGAAAATGTAAAATTAAAATGAAACTGTCCATGTAAAAATTCCATAACTTTATCAAACTGTGTATCATTCCTTCTTTCCATTTTCAATTGTCAATCAGAAATTACAAAAATTAAAAAGTGCCGTTTTATTTAGTTTTTTTTATCTAACACAAAAAAATTTGCTTGTTTTTTTTTATATTTCAATTTTAGACTTGGATCAAAAATACAAAATGAAAAATTGGGCCACAGGACTGAATTTGTTTTTAATATTTAACTGTCCAGTTTACATGACCTGGAAATGGCTTTGTGCAGCAGTTTAGGTAGCATGGCGCTGCTGGAATCACATACTATAATATTTGCAGTATTGTGGAAATCTGAATGGAAACTCAACTAATATACAGATCGAAGAAAAGCGCTCCCCAGCTCTGCGTCTCCCCCTGAGAGGAATTGCAAGAGATGGCGCAGCCCATTCTACTGCTGATTACGGAGGAACGGAACCTGATAGAATCAAACTTCTTTTTGAAAACGTGGAACTTCTCGATAAATATATCACACCTGGGAGACACACCAAACATGGGGAAGAAGGTGCTCTGGGCAGATGAAACCAAAATCAAAGTTTTTGGCCACAATGCAAAACGATATGTTTGGAGTAAAAGCAACACAGCTCATCACCCTGAACACACCATCCCCACTGTCAAACATGGTGGTGGCAGCATCATGGTCTGGGCCTGCTTTTCTTCAGCAGGGACAGGGAAGATGGTTAAAACTGATGGGAAGATACTTCAAGTGACTTCCAGCTGTAATTGCAGCAATAGGTAGCGCTACAAAGTATTAATGCAAGGGGGCAGAATAATATTAAACACCCCACTTTTAAGTTTATTTGTTAAAAAAGTTTAAAATAACCAATAAATTTCGTTCCACTTCACAATTGTGTCCCACTTGTTGTTGATTCTTGACAAAAAATTTAAATTTTATATCTTTATGGTTGAAGTCTTAAATGTGGCAAAATGTTGAAATGTTCAAGAGGGCCGAATACTTTTGCAAGGCAGTGTATATATACATAGATAATGTGTATAGGGATATAACGATATGGAGAATTTATCTCGATTTTAGTGACCAATTATCAGTTTAAGATATTATTACGGTATTCTTAATTGCTGTACAAATGTCCAAATGTCAAAATGAAACTTTCACATTTAAAGGGCACACAACAGGCACAGAAAGATTTCATTTTAATTGAAGAAAATAAATTACAGGAACAAAGCTTATTTGTCTGGTGCAAGTTTATTATCAGGATAATTATCAGAAACGAAAAGTACAGTGCAACTTTAAATTAAATAAACTTTGGACTTTAAGCTGAACCTTAAATAATTATAAATGTGCAAATAAAGAAACAGTTACTTGTACAAATTACAATAAAATGTAAACAAGTGCTCTGCAGACAGGATAATTGTCCTCCACCAGTTGTCCCTCTGCATTCTTAAAAAATGAACAAAATATGCCCAGACTTCAGATTTTGTCCTTTTTAGATGTTTTTTTTAAATGTCCTGCGTGCTATCACCACTTTGCGCCATGGTTACGTTACGATGCCTATGTTACAAGCTACACATTCACATGAGACCCAGGTGCGAGTCGCTCACGAGACTTGAATGAAGCTGATACTCTATATCCTGGTACTCGACCACGATAATGAGATTAAGTCAAACATAAACGCTAATCGTTATCGCGAAAAATTTCACTACGCTTTACCGCAATACCGGTCAATGTTCTATCTCTATACAGTATATATATATATATATATATATATATATATATATATATATATATATATATATATATATATATATATATGAGTGTATGTATGTATGTATGTATGTGTGTGTTCATATAAATTTACTTTGCAAAGAGCTTAACTGCAAAATATGTTTGTCAGCATTTTATCATTTTAATTGCACTGCAAATTCCCACGGGGTTTCTTCATGACGATGCTGTAGGCACAACTTACATTATCAGATCGTGATAAGCGGCTACCTGCTAGCATACATTGATAATGTTGCTGCAGTCACCATGATACATGACAGCATAAGCTTGGATTATTCTTTGTAATCTCCTCCCAAAGCCAAAAAGCCCATAAAAGGGTATTTGGACCTCCCTTTGTTCACTGTTTCTCAGTTTTACATACTTAATTTTTGAATCGAGTTGTCCTGTAAGAGCATTTGGACAAAATTAAGCAGACAAGTGGATGGATGGATGGATAGATGGATGGATGGACAAAAAAGGAGGCATTAGTTACCCTGGCAACCTTCTCAAAAAAACATACTTGTGCTTCAATGTAGGTTCTGTTTGTATCTTAATAAGGAGACTGAGAATGCCATTTAAACTTTGATATAAAACAAGACTTGCAGATGCAAAAATGGGAGTATAAACCTTTACACTTGACATAATGTGTACCACAATATGTAATTTGATTGTATGAAGTGAACATTTTTCTACTAATTGATATGTCTCCATACTTGTATAGTTGCACTGGTAGGTTCACATGAATTGTTGGGGGAAAAAAAGCCATTCAGTGGTGGCAGGTTATAGAAAAGCCCTTCGATTCATCCTAATTCTCTGTATTAATTTCTCACAAATACATCTTAGTACAAAGCCAAAGGTCAGACTGAGGGACCTGAATGAGAGCAATGTCAGAGCATCAAGCACTGGGGATACTACATTCTGATCTGAAAAGAAAAGTTCTTATTTACTGCGGTGTATTTACTGCAGAAATATTGCTAACAGAGGAGTATCTTTTACACATGAATAAGCTCATACACTAAAGCATAATGCAAATGGCAGTTTTGAAGAGATGCTCTGCTATTGAATGTGGCTGATTACAGTAGCCTTGACTGCACAAAATATTTATGTATTTTTTTTATTTATTTGAAGCACTCCTTTTACTAAATAAGTGTTGGTTGGAAAACTCAATAGCTATTTAAACTTGAATAATTCCTGATGAGACTGCAGAGACAATGAGATGAGCATCATGAGCAAAACATTTGCAAGAGGCTGTAGTTTTACCTTTTCTTATTTTTTACATTTTAGTTTTTTGGAAACAGAAAAAAACATTTAAATCATCTTATTTTAAATAATAGCAAGCAGGTAACTTTAGCCCACTCTGTTTCTGATTGCTTCAGATTTTTGTAAACAGTTTTCTTTACTTTTATATTGTATCAGAAAAAAAAACATAAAACTTAACATTAAAATTAATAGAAGCATTTGTAAATGAAATTGTGGAAAAAAAAAAAAAAAAAAAGAGAGAAGAAAAAAATCTAATTTCTCAAATGGACACACCTGGTTGAATATGATGGGAGTGAAATTATTTGATCACTTTTTAATATACTCTTTTTTTGGTATATTTTTGAATATATTTAGGGATATTTTTTTAATATACTGATTTCCTCACCCAGTCCTATCTTTACATCTAGACTCCCTCTCTTTAACAGGGGACATATGATAAAAAAAAAGACATTTTGCTGTGCGCCTGAGCATATGTTTAAGCGTCTGAAGTGAATACCAGCTCAAGAACTCTTGCCTCTTGACTAACTCAACAAACCTGACCAGTTTTTTGGGGCCATTTAGTAAACCATTCAGATTCATGAGGTTTGTGTAACATCACAGATCCAGATCAGAGTAGAATCATGCAGCCTGTCCATGTTGATGTCAATCCATCCTCAAATCATGCTTTGTTTTCTTTACTTTGAATGTGTGTTGCACAAAGTTGTCAGTCCTTTCTAAAAAAAAAAGGAATACCCAGTGTAAGAGAAGAATGCCTCCGACTCCTGAAAGCCGCTTCTATGACCAAAGCTGTAAAGACATGGTTGAATAGGGAGCTGTTGTATTGTATCTCTCTGATGACACACATTTCATTAAAATTATGTCAACTTAAAAAAAAAATAAGCATAACTTGCCTGTACATTTGTTCTCTGACTATAATGTGAGTATAAACCAATTTTTCGTAACAACAACAGAAAGCTACGTTTAACCAAAATGTAGCCTTGAGGGTGGCTGACTACATTAGACAGCTTGAGTAACATCAGCTCATGAACGGCAGCAGCTGGCTCTGGCTGTCTGATAGTGGATGTAGCTTTCACTTCAAAGAGGGATTAACTCTTGAGAGACACTGAACATTGATCTATGCTCTAGGTTTGTGTTGGCATCAATCTGGGGTTATGAGAAGCTGAAACTAGCAGATGTCTGTAGATATATCGAGAACAGATGATAACTGTGGGAGCAGATGAAATAGTGCGGGGATCCTTGCTCTCTGTCTGTGATTAAACTAGTCATTGAAGTGGATGTGCAGTCCAAACTGTAGATTTCTGAACACTTTCCAATCTCTCATAGACAAGTCTTTCTGTATTTTCGAACCTATTTAAAATAAAGTAAAGAAACATGTCTTTGTTCTTCTGAGTACTGCGTGCATACATGCTGGCAACTGTGTGTTGTTAAAAACCCTCAGTTGTAGGGGACTCAAAAAAGAGATATCTTAGCGAATATAGCTTATCCCCTAGTAAACTTTAGCTAGCTTTTACCTCCCACTGATACAGAAATTTCAACACTTCCTGCTAGTTTTAATGGTGATGCTTGTTTAGTGCATCTTAAAAATCAATATACTGTACATCACTACTTCATCCATCATCATCTATACCTGCTAAGTCCTGCGCAGGGATCTGCTGGAGCCTATCCCACGTCTCTGTGGGCGAAAAGCGTAAGAGTCTAAGGGCACAAGTGTTAAGTTAAGACTGAAAATGTAGCTAAACCAATGTCAGTCTTACTGTTAAGTTTAACTTTATATCACAAAGTCTCCGGTTGGTTTGTTGATATTCTGTCAGTGTAATGCAACATGAATCCCTTTTAGCCGAAAACAGTAAAGAATACAAAGACGACAGTCTTGCTGTTGTGCTGAATAATGTGTTTAGTGAATGTGGAAAAAGGTATTGAGATCTTCTGAGATATCTTTGAAAAGATTAGACATTATTCAGACTGAGTGAGAAAGGTGAAAAGAGAAGAAAATTAGTTTTTACCAGAAAGACCAAATGTAATGTAACGTGCTTGATCATGTATGGACTATATGGGGTGCCATAGCTCGCTACAGCTGAGAGATTTATTAAACTGTGGGGTTTTTAATGGAGAAAAAATAAAAACTCTTGTAAATGTGTCATAAAGGAGGAAAGAAAACAAAGAAGAGAGCACAAAAGTTGCAAGAATCATTCTCCATCTGTGCTTCCGTGAGAGGATGTCTCCCACAGGCTTTAATGGCCCAGAGAGATTAGATACACATCTGCAAGGTTGCATGGCAAAATACAATGGTTTATTAGACAGGTCATATAAAACTGCAATTAAAAATTATTTCAGGGTGAAAACTGATTTGAGTCAGAGACTACTGTGGTCCCCTCCCTGTGGATTTAATGCTTTATTACTTTACAAAGGCATTGAAATAAATTAGACAGGAGTGTTTTAAAAATGCTACACGTGTTTTTTTTTTAAATTTTTTATAAAGTCTGAAAAGTTTCCAGCTTTGCATTCTTTCTCAAAGGCACCTTCTTGATCACCGTCCTGCTTTATGGTCTGTCTGCTTTTGACGAGTCTGTTCACAGACAAGCCACATGAGCCGTGCCTCTCATATAGCATTACTCACTGCAACTATGAATCTGGATTGACAAATGAACAGAACCAGCCGCTTGACAATTGTGGCCACTTTGAAATGGAGGGTAAAATGAAAATGCATTTAAAGCCTGCCACCCAGGCAGAGACAGCAGGCATTAGTTTACAACATTCAGTTATGGGTTTTGCCGTATTTCAAGATAGACTTCTGGACGGGAAAGTGAGGTAGCCATGTTTAGATGATCGCAGACAGCTGCTGCTACCTCCTCTGAGGTTCTTAGCCAGAAGGTGAAGAAGGTATGTCTCCAACATTTTACTAGCTGTTCACACTAGTTTTTTTTTTTGTTTGTTTTTCTCACTAATGTTTTCACTGTTTTAATAACTATAGACTTTTAAGGGAGAATGTTGTGTGCTACATTATAGGCTCTCTGTTGATGTAAGAGGGCTTGACAGCTGACTTGTGACCTGCTAAAGCATTTACAATATGAATATTACATTGTACTCTATTTTTCTTTGTCTCGGTTGGTAATGGCTCTGCAGCTCTTCAGTTCTCACCATGCCTAAGGCATCCTCCTACTGCCTCCTTTTTTCTACAGAAACTTTCTCTTTGAAACCCATTTTGGCTTTTGATACAATCTCGGAGGTCTTCAAGGCCAGCACCGCTGCGTATTACTCAACCCTCCCATGTAAGCCATCATGTATTCATCTCAACCTGGTTGGCCATCTAGCATCTTTGCTTATTTGCCGTGGCTTGCGCCCACACAGCATCCCAGGAAAATAAAGATTCTTTTGTTGTTATTGTGTTTGTTTTACACACAGTTTGGAATTAATAGCAGCTATGAAATAATGTGGCATGTGCTGTATCACTTGTCAGACTCCACTACTTGTTTGGAAACATTGCATGCATCTTTCACCCATTTATGCCACAAATTCTAATCTAATTGAATGCTGTCAGAAGACATCATTTTAATAACTGGATTACTAACTGTGTAATCTCTTTATGTCTTCACAATTCAATGTTTTATAAAGACGTTCTCTCTTGCCATCACGGTTCACGCAGATTCTATGTCGCATTTGTTTTCATGTATAAACCTTATGGGAACTGAATATTGTTACTGTTAAACTGGATGAACCAAGACTGAGAGCAAATACAAAAATATGTCAAAACGCCACAAGAAACACACCATTTTCAGTTCTCTTCATTATAAAACGTAACAGTCTCTAATTAATCCATGATCAAATTACAAATAATTATAAAATACTAAATTAAATATCACCATGTGGTAAAAGACAGAAGATTCACTTGAAAAAAGGCATATTATGCCATTTCCCCCCACAGTTGAGAACATTTCTTTCGGTATTAATTAAGTATCTGCCATGTTTTGATCAAAAGTGATAAAGCACTCTTTCCTACCATGCTCTTTCCTACTCACAGCTCTGTTTATAGCAGTCCTCTTCAGTTAGCTGATCTTCATTTGAAAATCAGTGATACAGCTTTGTGCTACACACTTCCAAGGATTAGCAAATACTGGATGATGAGAATCGGAGCTCAAAGATAGGGAGGCTAGATAATTCTCCTCTGACCTGGGTCTGTTATGCAACTCTAACGTCTAGACAACTCACTAAATGACACATTTTCAGACTTTGGTGGCCCAGAACAAACTGACTGAGCTCTGTTATGCTGCAGGTATTAACGTCAGTGCTCACCTCAGATGCCCAAATAAATGTTCTCAAGCAGAGCCTCATAACAAGATAAGTTACTTTCCTTTAGATGGGTTTTAGGTCACAGAGGTATCAGCGAGTTTGCTGAACAAACTGGAGATGTTTGCAGGGGCAACGTAGGAGAGAAGTGGTTAGCCAAAAACTAACCACACAGCAAGTAAAAAGCACACCACTTCAGGTACAAGTAGTGTTTCATGTCAAGACTTTGGCATTTCATTTTCTGTAGTTATTTTTGAATGTGAAATAGTATTGAGATAAAAGTTCAAGACAGACCATATTTCTTTAGAGAACATTGTAGAACAAAGCTGAAGGCCTCGATTTGTATTTTCTTTATGTGAGACCTGGCTTTACATGTCCACTGACCAGGGTAGTTTAAAGTTAAATCACTTATCCGAGGTAAATTAGTCCGCTCCAGTCCTGGCTAGTCCATAGAGTAGCAAGATTCACAGCAAAATTACATAAAATTGAGAAATGATCATTATCATTCAAAGTTAGGCTAGTACGGCAAGCTAGCAGCACAATCACGGAATTGTTCCTGCTTTTAAGGACAAATGATCGGTCATGTAACCTTAAATCAGCTGGGTCGATAATCACCAATGTAAAGAAGGGCAGTGTTTGCTTTCACTTGTGTGTTACAGTGACATCCTGTGTTCAGAATTTCTTAGTGAAAGATAACAGCCAAAAATGACAATACAATTATATTTTATTTCATTCTTGAGGCTAAGGTTTCCGTAGCTCCCTGGTCTGAGTGATTAAGGCTGAGGCAGTGAACAACATACAACAATAGGCGTGTTTCCACTAGCGGGGGTTCTGGGGTAAAACTACGTGGCTGGAATTTTAAAAAGGTCGAGCTCCTCTTCAGTCCTTTTGCCCGTCGTGTCTCCACTTACTGTGACAGAGCTGGTTGCAATATATTGAAGGAGCTCATGGTAACTGTTTTGTTTCTGTTTGGCATTTATATAATTCATAATGGTGGAACTGAGTGAGAAAAGACGGCCCGTACGCAACGCAGACATTAGGACGGCTGAATGACGTCGCCTCCTGCCCACAGCATGACAGCAAGTCAGCATTTTGGAAATTTACCTGGCCATAGCACACCATCCTGGTGCTTAATGCAACATGGCTAAATCATTGCACATTAGTAGTGTATTGCGTGATTTCGAAGATGGCCCAGGAGCCTGTCGTCAGGAAATACTAAACACCCTAAAGCTAATCACAAAAAAGTTTATGGTTGTGACCACAGTATAAATCTCAATAACAATGTTAAAAACAAACAAACAAAAAAAAAAAACATGCATTTGGAGTCCTAAAATTAGCAAGAAGTCTTATTATTTACATCTTCAAAATCTTGAAATTAGCATGCTATTTTATGCATACTGGTGTGTTTCATTTTGGGCTTAAAAATAAGTATCACATTTCAAAGTTGTTGATAGCTGGTCTTGGAGACAGATCATTGTCCTCATCATGACCTTGCATCATTCTACTTCCAAAGTCATTAGCCTCTTTAGCTGTGTAGTAATAACCCAACCAATGAACCAAGAATGAATTGAATGCCTTTCTATCTGTAATTTTTCGTTTGTCTTTGAGAGTTGTAATTTAATGTCACGGTTTGAGGAAAGAGTCATGCTGAGATAAGCTTCATTTCTTTTCTTCAGCCCTTTTAAGTCCATACCTGCTCCACATGACTCCCTGCAAAGTAACAGAAATAACCTTCCATCTTTGAAAAGCTTTTAGCGTCAATTGCACACCGGTTGAGGACAAACTCTGTTGCTGTCGTTTGAATGAGCAGTTCTTTGGAAAATGAACATTTCTGAGAAATTGGTAACTACACTGAATGCATCAGTGTTGATTTGTAATGCTATGAAATTTAAACAAAGCCTTGTTCATGCAAGATGATTGATTGGGTCAGACATGAGTCAGACATGAGCCACTTAGCTGGAACAAACAGAAGTCTGAATTTGTACAGTTTTCAGTTTTGTTTTGTTTTTTTTAATCAGATATCTCAGTTATAGAACCATGAGGTGGAACTCAATAGATGTTTCCAATATCAGCAGAATGTGTGGGATAAATTGAGGCTGTTTATCAAGACCTTAAGTCTTCGAGTAATGAGTAGCTCTTGGGGCTGCACAAAGAGCAAAGCAGTTATTGGAGACAAAAAGCTTTCAAAGTACATTTTTAGACAGTTTTTTTGCACTTCCATAGCATCTGTAAAATTCCCCATTTACTTCTGCTCTGATGTGCCACAGGGGAGGATAGGAATAGAGAAATAAGTATATCTTTCTCAAGCACAGTGTCGAACGCAAGTGAGGAAAAAAAAAAGAAAGAAAATAAGACAAATATCCAGATGGGAATTAAGAGACATAATGGATTACATAAAATATAAAGTATAAAAGCTTAATCCCTGACATTTATTATAATCCCCATGAGCTGCTTCTGCTTATGAAACATCAAGTGCTACAGAATACACTGCTGCGCTGCCTTTAACAGTTCCATTGAATTGCTTTTTCTTTATTAACATTCTACTGATGACAGAAGCCATAGTTTAACCATTTTTTTTCTGAACTCTGGGTTAGGCTTTAGGGTTTGTTCCGCTACAAAGACGTACGATAGATGCTCTTCAGGAGGATTTAAACATGTATTAAATGCTAAACCTTAAAGCTACAATGACAGAAATGTTGACACATCCAGTAATGCTAGTTGTAAAAGTGAAACTCCATAAACTGTTTTTGAGCCTAACTACTCATGCTTAAATGTGATTTCATGTTTGTTCCCATCTGGTTGGAAACAGCACTCTAAACAAAGTGGGTCTTGCGCCTGCAGACTCTGACAATTGACCAACTGGTGGAAAACTAATTGCTTTAGTTGCCTTCAGTACGCTGCTCTAAGCTTTGGTGATTTAACAAAGAGTGTACAGCAAAGAAGGTCCAGATATCGCGCTTATCCTCTTCAGGATCTATCCCAGGAGAAGTCAGCCATTGATAGTTCTATGTCATTTCCCTTTTGCTCACTTGGAGGAACAGCGTAATTGAATTTCAACTTGTAAAGAAACACAATCAATGGGAAAGGAAAATCTAAAGAGTTCACTTTAATGCTTTGGGCATCCAGACATATCACTGAGGGAAATACAGTTCAGGGTTTTTCAGTGATATGGCTACATCCTCCGATGCAGTGAGGGACACATCACCTTGAAGACGTGCTAAAAAAAAAGTGCTGGAAAATTTAATCCTCATGACCTTTTTCGGCTTTATTAAGATCTTTCCAAACCCACCTGATGGATTACATGTGGATGAAAGGCTAGAAAAGAGGCACAAGTCCCAAAAAGAGACATGACAGTGAGGGTGTGGTATGTGCAGGGTTGTGAAGTGTGAGCGGTGTTGTGTAGTGGATTGTGCTGTAAGACACTGTCAGACATATGTGTAAACATTAACACATATAAATACCCATGTGTACATTTTCCAACTTTATTATCTATACCATGAAACAACATATAATATATAATTAAAGATGGATATTTTTTTATTCTTAGCAATGTTTATGTATGAATACAAATATGCATTTATTTACCTAAACACAGACGTTTACGAAAATGTACATATGTATTCGTAATTCTATGCATACATGCCACATCTATATATACAGACATACACATATCTAGATAAACACTCCTATAATTATTATTAGACTATCAATTAGTAAAGAGAAGTATTTTTGAGCTGTGGTTAATGAAAACCAGCATAAGAGTGATTATGTCAATACTAGGGTGGCAATGGTACAGAGGGGTATACTACGAAGCGAGATTAGAGGGTTAGCGAGGTATGTTGAGTCTAAAACCAGGATTTCCAGTACCACGAAGGTGGCTCTCTTTCAACCTGGCTAGATCACCATGGTAACTTACTCTGCAAACTTATCCTGGTCCGGAGCAGGTTATGTGCAGAGTTTAGGCTCAAATCGGCTCTAAAAAGCACCGCCCTTTCACTTTCACCCAATCATGTTGACTTTAGCGCCAGGATTGTGCAATGGAGGGAGAGTATTCAGAGACCGGACTGATCCGCTGGCTTCCCATGACCATATTCTCTATGAACGCTAGAGATTTCCAGCTGAGGGAATACGTTACATTTGTAATCTGCTAGAGCCAGATATTGGCAGCGCCACCAAACGCAGCCGTGCGCTCACAGTAGCGCAAACGGTGTCCGTTTCTTTGCGTTTCTTTGCCGCGGGAACCTACATGCATTCAGTTGGTGATGCAGAAAATCTGAGCCAGAATACTGGAATAAAGGTTGTACTTGTTCTTACTGAACTGCTGAATATGTTTGTAGTATTCCCTGGCCATCTGCCCACGCTTCAAATAAAAGAAGCGTTTTACTAAATAGCAGGTAACATAAATTAATAGTCCATTATATTGATAATCAGTGTGACGTGGAATTTCATGTGAAATGTTATAATATAATTCATTCATAAGATTCCCCAGGGTGATAGGGTACCTATTAAAGTGGCCGGTGTGAACGTATATTGGTATCACAGATAATATTAAATCTTAAATTAATTTCACATAGATTTAGCAAAAAACTAAAGTGATTTTTATTTATCATCCATAATGGGACAGTCAGACCTACATAATGTTTACATCTGCTGCATTAAGTTTAAAGTTTAAGCGCTCTAAAAGAGGGAGGGAGATTAATTAAGGTGTATTAAGTGGTGAAATAAACATAATTTACTGTGGCAAGAGACACTACACAGAGGGCCCGGGCGAGGTTTGATCCCCAGACTCCCGGGTGCAAGTCACGCACAATTGCCAGTCAGCCAAAGGCATATCCCCTGAGCCATGTAGCCAGGACACGTCATCAATCAGAGGTCAGTGACAGGACCTCACACTGTCACATTACGGATTTACACGATCTGCAAATTTTGCCAGCACTCCTCTCTGGCTTTATTCGCACCTACAGTATTGCTTTTGCCCGTAAAGATTTCTTTGAAATCCTCATAGCCCTGCATTATTAAAACCTGTTCCTCCTGACTGAAATATACGGACCGCCATCTATCCATTTTATCCGGAAGAGGCGTCAAATGACGCGTCAAACGCCCCCTTTCGTGTGTGAACGCGCACAAAGCAGAAAGCAGAAAGCCGCGGTTAACAAAGATAGTTGATAACCACCGTCGTGGTACCAGTTATCTCTGATCGCGAGTTTCAGGTTTGTTAAGCCAGCTCACCCAAAGAAAGCCTGGCTGTGTTGAACTTGCTTCGTAGTATACCCCTCAGGTGGCTCACGGTACGGTCCGTACCGCGTTTTTTGTGTCGCGGTTTTCGTACGGATTCGGTACAGTTTCAGACCACCCGCTACCCTAAACATGCGATCGCAAGATACCGAGTTTGCGGAAAGCGCAACTGGCATGTCGGCGCGTAAAGGAGCGCATCCAAATCGCATAAATGTGCGTCCACCTGGTCACATGTGGACGTGCACAAACGGCTCTACCTCTGGATTACGCATCACCGTATTACTTGCATACGTTTTTATTCTCTTGAGGTCAGAGGTGTCTGGTCAGCAGTTGTGGTGGATGTGGGAATAGTTACGGCCAGACACATCAGTCTGTACAGCTGTGGCATGATCTCATCCAGATGTCTGCTGTGGAGGAAACCAAGGAGATCTTTGTCTCTGGTGTCAATCTGTAAAAGGTTGGAAGTGGGAATTTATTTCCAATATGTCTGAAACTGTTGGTGGTCGAGGAGGGACAGGAACATTAATTGTTCGTGATCTTTAAATGTGCATCCGATGATTCGTTCTGCAGTATTTTAAAAAAGCAAATCAGCTGCGCCAAGACGCACAACTGGTAACAACTGGATCTTACGCAGGTAAGATCCGGGTTTAGAGAGGTGGAAGATTGCATTCTGTTAACTGTTTTGACTCCCTCGCCGGTGTATTCAACAGTAAAACCAAAATGCTCCTACACCGGTGATTTAAAAAAAGTTTTTTTTCCAATTTCTCCAATTTTTTTCCAATGCTTGTTTTTTTTTTTTTTTTTCTTTTTCTGCATCTATGACCTGCAGCCAACCGGCCAAAGTGTGATCGGCTGGTCACTGTGAGTGAGCGGAGGCGAGTGGACATTGACATGCAGTGGCGGGCCTGTTGCCTAAAAGGCACGCACGCTCACGTGCAAGTCCAATGCAAAGTTATTGGAACATAAATACCACGGGACATAAAAGCGTATTGTCCCGTGCAGGTCGTACTGAACCGTACCGTATTTTACAGAGTACTGTTGCACCCTACTCAATACCTATTACTACTACAATTGAAGGTGACCAAAGTACCGAAGAAATTGTCACCACTACCATCACCACCATCATTATCTAAGTTTGTCTCAAATCTTCCCATGTGTAAAAAAAAAACGGCAGCTAACAGTCTAAGGTCCAGGGGCAAACACCCCTAGTGCATACATCCACTGACAGGGGGGCCAGGTAGTGGTACCCAGAGGGCCTGAACCACTAGAATGAATGACTAACCAGCGTTGCACTTTGAAGCTTCGCCTACAAAATGCAGATGTTGGGTCAAAGTACCTGGATGTGAGATCAGTGAAAGCTATAGTTTCTTTCAGCTATCTAGTAGTTTGTTTTTTTTTTTGCTGTTTCTGGTTGTTTTGGAGGTTTTCATCTTTTGATGTTTACTGTGACATTAAGCAGCATGTCACTGGGCCACTGCAGGGTAAATGCTATACTTCTTGTGTGAAATGTTGAATGACAGCTGTTGAGGAGGCAGGACAAAGCCAGGTTGCAAACTAAACACTAAACACTTTGACTATCTTGCTAACTTTGTTGCTTCCGCTGTAGCCTAACCTGAACTATTCAATTTTTAACAACTCAAAGACTCAAAATGCACAGAGTAAATGGAAAATAGGGGCAGGACCTGCTTTCAATACTCAGTGATTCCAGTAAGACGTATCCTGCACGAAATGGTGACACTCTTCTTTTATCATTCATTTGTATCAACGGTAACATCAATTTGGAAACACGGTGAGTTATTTCAAGATGCTACTTTCTTCAGTACTACGTTTAAAAAAAATGTGTGTGTGTGTGTGGGGGGGGGGATGACTTGAAAATCTCAATTCCATATTTATTCACTATAGAACATAGAAAACATCAGCTGTTGAAAGTGAGGCATTTTATCATTTCATTAAAATATTAGCTTATTTTGAATTTGATGACAGCAACTTGTGCAAAAAGAGTTAGGACATGGATGACAAAAGGCTTGACAAGTAAGCTGCACTGAAAAGGAACACCTGGAAGAACATGTTAGTCACATGATTGGGGATAAAGAGAAGAAGAGTCTCAGAAGTAAAGATGGACTTTGATTGACCAATTTGTGAAACATTTACAAATTGGGAAACAATTTCAGAATAATTTTCTAAAGTAGTCTAAAATACATAATATTATATTTTTTAAAAATCCAGTATTTCAAGTTTCCAGTAATTGTAATCCCATAATCATTATGTCCTCTGGGAACACTGCATTGACTGTGTAACGGCAATCACTGCATGGGCTCAGGAACAATTACAGAAATAAATGTTCACAGTGCCATCACTGACGACAGATTAAAGCTCTGTCATGCAAAGAAGAAACCATACATGAACATGGTCCATCCTCTTTAGGCTGAAGCTCATTTAAAACAGAGACTTAGTGGAAACTGTCCTAAGGTCAGAAAAAGCTCATTTTGAAATTCTTTGTAGACATACAAAGATACTGCATCCTCTGGACTAAAGAAGAGAGGCACCATCCAGCTTATTATCAGTACTCAGTTCAAAAGCCTGCATCTCTGATGGTATGGGGGTGCATTAGTGCCTATAGAATGGGAAGGTTGCATATCTGTAAAATTTATACTGAAGGGCATATACAGGCTTTAGAAACATATCCACTTCCATCAGACAGTGTCTTGCATCTTTCACAAAGACTTTGAAAAACCCACATGCTGCATCTTTGCAAAAAGCATGGCTTCATAGTAGAAGAGTGGGAAGCTGAACTGGTTCTGCCTGCAGTTTAGACCTTAACGAACTGAAAACATCTAATACATCATCAGAAAATATGACAAAGACCCAGAACTGTTGAGCACTTCAAATCCTACATAAGACAAGAATGAGACAACTTTCCTCTCTCAAACTTCAGCACTCGTCTCCTTTGTTCCCAGAAATATATATAAAGACTGTATGTAAACGCTACTCTGCCCCAATGTTTTTAGACACATCGTTGCCTTCACATTTAAATTTACATCACTTTTCCTGAGATGGCGCCTGAGGTTTGGAAAGCTGTGATCACTTTTTTGGAACTGGGTCGTATTACATATATGTATAATATTATATTATATAATTTACATACATTTTATATATTATATAATATTATATAATATATAAAATGTATGTAAATTAGGTTTTGTTTCACTTGAATAGATGGTATAAGGTTTTGGAAATACAGTAAAGTTACATAAATTCAACTGTCATTTTAGTTTAATGCTGTATATTACAGTAATATACTATTAAAATAAATTTCAAGAAGATTACAGTTATCAGTTTTCAGACTGCTCATGCAGTCGTTTGTTTCCGAGCTCACTGCTGACATAACTGAAACACCATCGGTGTACATTTATCAGGTTTCTGAACAATCCTTCAAACCCACACGTGACCGCAGACAACTACTTCCACATGCTGAGTAGCACTCCTCTTCAGCAAACCGAACTTGATAAGCGCTCATTTAATTTAATATCTAACCTGCTGCAGGTCTTTACTTTCATCACCATTTGTGGTTTTGACATTCAGCTCTATTTCATGGGCCTGATGAAAGTTCCTGTCCAGGCAGTGATTTAGATTTCAGGTGACTTTCTAATTTGATAAATGGGATAGCTCTCTGTTGTTTGCCTTTGAGGGGCTCTGGTATTTAACACTGATAAATTTCTCTTTGTAGGGATTGTCCCTGGTCAAAGGAGTCGTTTAAAGGCCATGTTTGTCATAATCAGTTCTACACGAAGTGAACCATGCTTACAGGAGAAGACAAGGGCTTAAATGTCAGCCACAGACAGGCTCCGAATCCTCTGCAGTTTGGCAAGGACAGCTTGTGTGGCTCTGTTGGGTAGACAGCAACTTGAAGTAGTAATTGCTTCTTAGCATCACTGGGCTTTGAAGCCAGAGTGAATGCAAATACAATCGAATGAGATTCTGACAGTGGCCTGAGATGCGGAGCGGGTAAAAAGTAATAAGAAGAAATTATACCACAGGGGAGAACAAAGTGCAGTGATTACATTTATTTCCACTGGCCTATTACTGGAGCACTAGGGGAAAACGAGCGCTGAGCTTTCTGTTTCTGCTGTAGACCATCGGCTGTTGAGAGCCCACAGGCCTTTTTATTCACGGCATGTCAGAAAAACAGCTTGCTTTTACTATTGTCCTTAGAGACTTCTCGAATGATAGGCTGAATTCATTTGTGGAGAAAGCATTTTCAAGCGTATAAATTTCAATTCTGGTTTTAAATACCTAAATGCATGCCTGTGGAGGATTGATGTTTCAGCTATTACTGTAAATCAACCCCTTTTCCAGTTTCCAAATCTGCCAGAGAGATGGATACGTGTCATTTGCTAGCTCTTGGTTTACACTTCCTCAAATACACTGCCTTGTGTCTAAATGTACACTCAAGTCTGCTGTCTCTCATTTCTGACATTCTAGGGAAAGGTTGTGGTTTAATAAACAAAGATTTTTAAAAATTCATCTTCTTATTCTAGCACACAGGTAGATGATTAATTGAATGTTTATGCATCATAATGGGCAAAGTAATCAGGGCATCTGCCACATACATCATCAGATCATTTCCAGGTGTTCATGGTGTCATCCTTATTAGCTATTGTTACCTTCCTTATGCGCATCATGAATCTTGGTGGCATTGGCAGTAGCAGTGTCCTGACGGCAGTCATGATGGATACTTCTCCATTATCAGGGCGTGCTTCCCTGCCCCTCATCTGGTGGGACTCAGCCGGTGTGACATTCATTAATCGACTGCAGATAACTCCTAATAAAACAGCAGAAGTGCTAAAGCTACACGACTGAGATCTGGAGTGGCATCGACATGATGCATTGCTATGCCAAGACTCCCCACTGACAGCAAACTATTATTAGCTAGTTGTTTTTGCTTCTGAAGTTACACATTTTAGCTTGAAGACTGGAGAGGAGAGTGATGTGTTTTTTTTTTTTTATAGACAGTCAGAATTTAAGGTGTAATTACTAGTCTGCTGCTACAGCTTCTGTGACATTGAGGGAAAGTACCAAACAGAGATGGGGACTCCAGTCTGTGACTTGGACTAAATAACCTGTGGATCCCTCAGGGAGTGGAAGGGCCGTGTTTCGGTCCGTTCTCAGGTCCCAGCAGGGATTGCAAGTGTCGCTTGCTCGACTGGATTTGTGAGATTGCAGGTTTACCTGAAGGCTTTGAGATCACATGAGAACCATGTGGTAGTCTGCTTGTTTAAAGACACATTTCACCATGTCTTGTTTTTTCTGGAATTATAGATATAAAAAGGATGAGTGTCAAGGAAAATTCAGTTTGAGTTATGAACTGAACCTCTTCTTGAAACCCTCTGAATATACCCACAGCCTCCACATGTTTATGTAACGTCAATGTATGAGTTGAAGAGATGCTTGTGGGATTTATTTTGAAAATTCACAGATTCTCCATAACATTACTGTGTCTGACTTCCTGCCAGCTTGATTTGCTGTCTGCAATTTGCAGTCCAGCACCAAAATAGATTTGACGTGGGTTTATAGTGGAGCAGAGTGGACTGTTTGCTTCTGGAATCTGGTACCAGACACTTAGCCCACTTCTAAACCTCTCTGCAGGACAACTCTGTCATTGAATGGACTAGAAGTCTGGTGGGACTTACCAGTCACACCCACCACTGACTTGTCCTCAAAAAAGACTAGAGACTCGATTTGGACTTGTGACTCCTGAATAATCTTTTGTCTTTAATTTTATGATCTACTGTCACTCTCTGATCTATTGTCAGATGTAACCTTGTGCACGTGTGCACTGCGCCTCAGATGACAATAACCACAACAACTATTCCACAGTGTAGCTCCGGTGCCTTCGATGAGAAAGTCTGGCTACAGAAACTCCATGTGTGGAGTAAAGTAATGAGCTTCCAACTGCAGTTTTAGAATCAAAGATGCTGAATAGAATATGTTGAATTTTAGTTCAGTTCTTAATTGTTTGAAAAGTTAACATAAGCACCTGTGGAACATTAGCAAACTTTAAAATGAGAGTTACCTTTGTAGAAATGGGAGGTTAAGTTTAGATAAAAGTCAAGATAAAATTCACAATTCACAGACTGCTGTCTTTACAGTCACAGTAGAAAAGTTAGGGCAACTTAATTATGCTGCTCTGCTGGAGCCATGTATCGCCTGCTGACACTAGCATAGACAGAGATTCTGTCAGTGTCGGCTGTAGGCAGACTGCTGATTTATTCTTGACCGTTTAACATTATATGTTCATTAGATTACTGTTACACGGAGTTTAGAGGCAGGAGGGACATTCATTAGATTATAAGATGTCACAACAGCACCACACATGCTTTAAAGAGATCATAGGACGCTTTTGGACTTGGACTTGTCACTTACAGACATGAGACTTGACTTGGACATGTAGAAAATGACTTTCGAGCACATCTAGTGCCACATATTAACCAGGTAATAAACATAAATAAATATAAATGGGGTCTCACAAGAATTACAAGATCACAGTTAACACTGACTCCATATTACTAGAGTTCAAGCTATGAATTGGTGGCTAAATATAAATGTTTGGACCAACCAGTGGCTGGTTGCAGGCTTCCAGAGACTGAAGAATATTGGTTCATATTTTGATGGATCCATTTTCAGAGCTTCATTGATTTGACAGGCTAAAGTTTATTCACAGAAGTAAAAGATCAATGATCTAATCACCTGATATTTTTACTACAAAAGTGTGAAACATATTTTTTTGTGAAACAAACCATCAGGCTTGTCAGGTTCATACGGCTCTCCAGGACCACTGTACATTATCAAAGTTTGAACATAATCTGTTCAATTTTTAATGCACTTCCTTATTATTGCTGTTCCATACAGATTACCCTAATTTCTCCTGGCATTTTTAATTAGTAATGATTTAAGCGAGTTGTTTACGATGCATTTTTCCTTTTTCCAGTCCAAAGGAGACGTCTCTATTTGAGTCTGCGAGGCTCGGGCAGCTCTCTGTCTCTGACATATACTGGAGCACACGTGTAAGCGTGGCTATGTCTAACTGCTACAAGAGCAACAAGACTGTTTTACAGTATGTGCAAGCTAAAACACAAGCAATCTGGCAAAGCATCTAGGTAAAGTGCATCACAAACTGACAGTAAAATGCAGTTTACAACTGCCCACCTTTATAGCTCATCTCCTGAGGCCTCAAGTGTACTCTGCATACAACCTACACACAGTTAACCAAATCTTATGAAGAATCTTTACGGGATCAATTTTCAGAAACCTTTCACAAAGGAAGAATTAAAAAAAAACCCTTTGAACAAGAAAGTGCGGCTGAAAAGTGATATTTCAAACTTAATTGGATAAAGATACTCCTCTTTGAGACGTATTATGTTTAGGTATGGACCGACACATGGATCAGAGAGCATGAATCCAGTTGTTGACACCGTAATTGCTAATGTTGAAAACAAAAGTTGTTCTGTAGCAGCACCTAGTGGCCATCACTAACTTTCATGCCGGCTTACGAGATCAACTGACTGCATTATCGATAAACAGTTTGCCAATACAATGAAAAGGTGCACAGATAATAAATTTGATCTCAATCATTTTCTTAGTTTAGTTGCTGCAGTTCCTTTATTTTGGGTAATATCTGGCAAAAAAGGGCCACTTGTGGTCCAGATGCATAGTATGCAGAGATTCAGATAGAGCCCGAGTGCTCCATGAATGTGAATTAACCAGAAATGCAGCACAATGTGAAACTGGAAGAAGATAAAGATGGGAAGGCTGGAGAATTTTTCTCTGATCAGGGTATGTGATGTCACAGTCCTCTACAAATCTAAACTGCTCACTGAGTAAGCAATTTTTGAGACCCAGGTCAGCCCAAAGAAACTGGCAGTTGTGAAATGTTGGGGTTGGTATTCACTTCCATCTAAGGGCCAGTTGCACCATTTCTGGGTTGAAACCTGCTGGATGCAAAATCAGGGCAAATCTCCGTTGACTCCCATGTTTAAAATGCTCACCTTTACGGCAAAAATAAACATATAGCCTGGTGCAAAAAAGGGTTTAGGTCTCTACAGCTTGACTTCACATCCATGACAACTGTTGGGAGGGTTAATTTTTCTTAACAGTAAATTTATATAAAATCATAAATTTATAGTAGCCAAATGGAGGATGGCTATTTGATTACCAAAGCTTAGCCATTTTTGATGTCGCTGTTAAAAAGAGATTTGAAATACAATTCAAATCATGATTCAGGGTTCACAATACAATTTGAATCACGATTTGAATCAAGTACAACACAAAATTAATTTACAAGCAAATGACAGATTTCTTTTATTTTTATTACTATTTCTCTTACACAAATCCAGCGTTTTCCTTTTTAACAACACTGTAGTGTTTTCTTTTACGCTCTTTTCAATACAGTAGATTAGAACTAGCAGCAAATGACAAAAAATTGTATTAGTTCGCCTCTTTTTTCTTCTACAATGCTGTTTTTTTATCCTCTTTATACCTGCTTAGCAAATTACTTAAAAAAACTCTCAAATCTGTCAAATCCTGTTTTTTTCTTTTCTTTACAATAGGCCTACTGCCCTCTTTTCAATAAATCAGTACAGTATCAAGATTTTTTTTTCCTTTAGTACATAACAAGTCAACTCTACTTGAAGCCAGGCATAAACTAAGGCATAATACAAACATAACTGTAATCTAGAAATTTGGATATATCTTATTTATAAGTATATACACTATAATGTGTTCTAGGTGAGGCAGTCAATCGGCAGTCAAACAATGCACTGACCATGACAGAGGGTGCAGAGTGGCTTTAATCTTCAAGTTGTATACAAGGTGAAGAGGTCATTACCAACAACACAGAATGAAGGATGGTTCAGGATGACAAATTGTCAGCAGGAAACAGCTGTCTTTAAACATCACATGAAAACATCAGGACCTTGAAAAAGGTTCTCTAGACGGCTACGTGTCAAAACATAGCAGACTTGGTGGAGCTAGAACAATAACAAAAACTGTGTCCTTCAGCAGGCCAGAATCTAAAGCATAAGTCATGGACTTATGAACCAACATTATACAAAGGCCCGAAATTGCAGTTTTTAATATTACAATAACAAAACTTGTCTTTTCTTACACTCTTTCCAAATCAATACTACATCAGAGAATTCTTTCTTTTTTTATTTTTAATTCCTGAGGTAGATAAGCCAGGCACAAATCAAGGCATATTTATTTTTGTCTGAACAAAAATTAAATACCAATTTTATCAATTTACCGTATTGGCCCAAATATAGGACGACTCTTTATTATAAGATGACTCCTATTTTTCAAATATCACTTTGGGAAAATAAAAATATGATGAAGAGATAAGGTTATTCATAAAACTAATTTTTATTGTACAATTACTATAGAAAAAAAACAATAAGAGATAACATTCTGCTGTATTTTTAAACATCTGAATGATTTAATCTTTTCAAAGAAGTATGGTAAGATACTAAAGGTAAGGTACGTGTCAGGTTTCCATGTTATTTAAGATTAAGGTCCAGTACTATTTGATAAACTTTATTCTCTTAAAATCTGAGACAATGACTCAGTGAATAAGCAACAATCATGTAGTTTAATAACTGCATTAATGATGTCAATAATTACATAACCATCAAAGTCGAGTCATATAGTGACGTTGAACATGAATGTAGTTTAACTCGAGTTCGCCCCCTGCTGGCCTGGAAGCCACATCGTCCTTTATGGCTTAATTAAATCAATTTGAATCATATTTTTTAAAAATCGATTTAAAATGGATTTTTTTTCAAAAAATCCAACTGGTTATAGATGTCACTTCGGTAGCAACACTCGAAATGAGAAATTTGGACAGATTTGATCAAAATGAATGTTAAGTAATAGCATCACGGGTAAACATAAGATAAGCCAGCCAAATTAAAATAGCTAACTATAAATAAACCAAAGTGGTGCACGTTTCAGCTAACTTCTCAGCCCTGCTCATTGCATCCATTTGTAACATGACAATATGCAGTACAGCGAAAAAAGAAGCTTCAAAATCACTCTGTAGAAAAATGTGGGTGATGTCAGAGGGTTTTTCAGTTTTTTTCTTATGCAGTTTGTGCTTCAAATATCCAATAAACTTCTCTCAAGCAAAGAAAAAATGAATTTTCTTCATAATATGTCACATTTCAAAACCAAAAAATTAGCTGATCTAGCAAGTGCGTGTTCCTAATTGTGGTTTTACCTCTGTTGTGTCGTCAGGTTTAGTTTAGACTTTGTCTACAGTGTAGTGCACTGTGTCTACCTGCAAGATCGAACGAGAGACTTGTTTTTTGTTCTAGGAGTGGAGAAAAACACAGCACCACTTAGAATTTACTTGAGTTATTCTTTTTATGCACATCAAATTTTACAGTTTGGAGCTTTTCTCTCTCAGTTGTCATTAATTGCTACCCATTTTTGCTTTGCGGTTCAAGTGCGCTGCACAGGACCGCTGTTGGGGGTGGGGTTGGGGGTGGAGGGTTATTTTGCCAAGGGAATTCCATTTCACATCTGTGTGCTGCAAAATGGAAGATGCAGGGCGGTACACAAGATGGGCGAGCAGCCAAGGCAGAGGAGGGCTTTCATTACACTAATATTCCTCTTGCGCACTGGCTGCTTCAATGTGCTTCAATTTTCCTTAAAAAAAGAGACAGCTGCACTCTAAAAAATAATTCACTAGCTCAACTAAAAAAAAATTAAAGTCGCTATTTGCATCGACCTTTTAAAGTAATTTCAACTATATTACTACTGAGTAAATATACTCAGACAACATTTGACTAAATGAATGTGTTTAGTACAACCAGTTTTGAATTAATCTTTACATTGAAACAAATGAATTTTAATTCTTAAGTATTCTTTATATTAAATTGACAAACAACTTAATTCAAGCTATTCCAACTTCTTTGTTTTGCATAATTTCGACTGAAAAAAGCCCATGCAAATTATGTTATTTTTTTAAAAATACAATTAACTTATTCACTTTGGTTAGAATAAACAGCAAAGCAGTTGTAGCTGGAGAAACAAACTCTTTAATATGAAACCACAGAATTTAATCCAAATTGTTAATTTTCAAGCACTTGGTGCTAAATAAAATGAATTGAAATGAAATAAAGTAAATTAATGAATCAATATTTTTATATACATTTATTCATTAACACACATTATTATTAAAACACATTATTAAAATTATGCAAGATTGAACAATCCTTGAAATAAAGACTGTTGATCAGGTAGGCAGTTTGCAGGATGAATCGGATGCAGACAACTCGATTCTTATCAATTATTGTGTGCAAGTTCACTTTTAAGAGACATCATTGTTGGGCTACCATTCAGACCATCAGACCAAATGTCTTCTTGATTATCTGAAAAAGATTTTCCAGTATCTTTGAGTAGCTTGTATTTAGGGTATATGTATAAATCAGTCTGTTCCTCAGTCACAACTATTGTAGCTTCTCATGTGACTACAGCCTTCATCAGTCCGCAGGTCTTGATTTTTTTTTTCTGCAAAGTAAATAAGCAGAGTAAATATCTGGTTTTAATACCAGTACCAGAAAAATAAAAATTAAGTAAAATAAAATACAGTGCACGTGATAACACATCTCATTTAACGACCAAACTCTTAAAAAACACTTAAAAAGGTTTTCCCAATTTTCTTTAAAGAACACCACTGTGGAACGTAAAGCATCACTTTCCACAAACTCACACTGTAAAGAAAAGTATACCAAAACATTAAATAAATAAATATTTTTCATCATTTGAGTTGTAGAGAAATATGTGTTAACATCAGCTGACAAACATCTTCTTCTATGTACATAATATGCCCTTTAGCCTATTCAGCTGACACTCAAATGTCAGTGGATACATAAGTAGACATTTCAAATGACATTTCTGCTCCACATTCACTCACCTGCAGCAGAGCACCAACGACTGACCAACAATTCTAACATCACTGTCCTGGAATGTACTTTTTCATTTACATTTAACACATAACGAAAATCTTTTTCATACCTGTTGCAGCACGTCCTCCTTTTGCTGAACACTGATTTTTTTTTAGGCAGCTCCTCTTAAGTAAGCCAAGGATATGATCTTTGGGAGTTCTGATCCAGTTTTGCTTTGAATGTTGTCTCAAATAAAAAATAAGAATTTAATACTGTAGTTAATGAACTCTATATAACAAACTATGAACTTTAACATTGAATCACCTACTTTGATCTGTGATCTTTCTCCAAGACAGAACTTGCAGCACTCGTGAAACTTCCCACATGTCTTCCAATGCAATGGGAACCAAGATTTTCTACAATAATACAGTTTTCATTAACTTAGACATCTGCTGAAGAAGCGTAGACTTTCCTCTTATCGGCTTGAGAGACTTTTCAAAGTGGTTGGGTGGTTTCATGACAGATGTGTCTGTATGTTGCTTCACATCTTGATCAAACAGACACAGCAGATATTCTACGCCACTACCATGTCTAAGTCTGTATTGTTTTAATTTATCAATTTTTTTCAAAGTTTCAAAGTTGCTTATTTTACAGGTTCAGTTCGTTACCAAAAAAAAAAGAACAGGTGATGTTTCACAGCATGACCTGAAGATAAATCCTTAATTACAGCTGTGCTTAGAGTTTATACAGTCTCAGTAATCTGCATTATTTACATTGTCAATGACTCTTTTTTAGTTCTTTCTCTGTCAAACACACATTGCACTGTTTCACAAATAATAATAAACAGTTTAAATATTTCCTTTTCAACATGTTCAAGCTTCATTTAACTGAATTATGCTACAAGCTTTGAAACAAACTTTAAATGTCATTATTAGGGCTGGGCAACGATTAAAATTTTTAATCGCATAATTTCCCTGATTAATCACGATTAATCGTATTGTATACGCAAAATCAAATAATGAATTCAAATGTAGTGTAAAATGCACTTTTATTTAAATGTTCTGCTGCCATATGAACTAAAGTACCATAACATAACATTTTTAACATCAGCACTTGTCAGTAACTTGTCAGTTTTGTAATCAAAAATACAAAAAAAAAAAAAAAGTGACATTTTACATTTTCATGTTTTTCGTTTTTTAATCTAATACAAAAAAATTGAAAAAATGCCTGTTTTTTTTGTATTTCAATTTTAGACTTGGATCAAAAATACAAAATAAAAAATCGGGCCACAGAACTGAATTTGTTTTATAAATCGAGGACTGGACTTTCTGTTGTCATTACACATCTGTGCCACTAGATGGAGCCGCACTGAAGTAACCAGCTAGAGAACAGCAGGACAGTGAACACATGGAGCAGATCTGATGTAACATGGAGGAATGACGCGAAAGTTTTGTTGCAGTCCAGAGTTTTTTATTTTTTTTTTTAGACAGAATTGTTAATATTGCTACCTGAGTTGCTACCTGAACTGTAAAGTTCACAGATTTTTACCGCTCTCCATGTCTGTTTTAGCTTTACTACATGTTTACCTGCTAATTCTTTTCTGGTTCCGCAGCAGCCAGTAACAGACTTTTCAAAACAAAGGCATGTGAGCAACATGCGTTAACGCGCGATAAAATAAATGTCGGCGTTAATAAATTAATGAGTTAACGCGATAATAACGCGTTAACTTGCCCAGCCCTAGTCATAATGTAGTTGTTACTGACATATAACCTTTTATAAAACTTTTTTTCACACATTTGAAGTAGGTAAGAATCAGTTAACATGATTTAGGTGTGCCTGTAAAACTAAAACTTGATGAAGTATTTTGAATTCACTAGCAACGTAAAAATAAAACAAATAAATAAATAAATACAGATTGGAACAGATTGGGGAAAAAAATCCACTTTGGTTTTGTTCTCAGCTTTTTAAACATGCTCATTAGAAAAACAGGTTTCATAAACTTAAATCTTATCTGTTTGTTTACTAAATGCAAATCTGTTTTTTGGCTGTTTAATTATTAAAAAAGGCATTGATTCATCAGTTTTATTTCAACTTACTTTATCAGATAATTAAAAACTTATTACGGGGAAATTTTTATTTATTCTAAGCTTTACAAACAAACCCCATTAATCATTTTCCACTGCTAGTGGAGCACCAGCAGTGACCCACGCCATGTTCAGAGCTACTTAAATCTATTTTCCACTCAGTCTGATGTTCAATTTGAAGTGGAACAGGTCATCTTGCACATCTACCCATATACGTAAATATAGCTGCTGCCATGTGATTGGCAGATTATATATTAGCATCAACATGCAGTTGATGCTAATATATAAATCTAATAAAGATGGCTGGTAGGTGTAATATAATTTCTTAATGACGACGTAAGCAGTGGAGTTGTCCTGCAGACATGAATCCCTCGCTCTGCTCAGTGAAGTCACTCTGGTGTAATGCCCATGATGACTCTGGCCACCGTGTGGGATCTGAATGATGAAAGCAATGTCTCTTTAATGATGTTTGCGGTGAGCACAGCGGGCAGTGGTTGCTCATTGCTGTCTGCTGAGTGCACTCTAACAGTGAGGACAAATTAGATTGAGATTTTTGCAGCTGTGCATATTTTCTTCACCATTATTAGCAACCGTTTACGTACTCTGTACCATGTAGAACCTATTTTTACTTTGTTTCCCCATAGAACAGCCATTTAATGTTGGTCTGAATAGGGATAGATGTCCTGGCTTTACATCCTCTAGTGTTAGTGCAACCAGCAAAGGCGGTTAGGGTGTTTTATCTAACCACAAAACAGGCTCTGAGAGAGGTTTCCAGATGTTGTAATAATCATGATTGCAGGATCGAACTTAAGTGGAAAAGACTGAAGATGGGTTGTTGCTACTGCAGGATGCTGAGCGCCAGAACAAAGCCTAAGTTGTGTGCAAACTAAATTTCTTGAATCAAAGCCAAATGCATTACTTTTTACACTGAATATTCTTGTTTGGTTCACCCACGCAGCATACAGTGAACAATCTTTAATTACCGCCCATGTTATTGCAAAGTGACCTGTGGGTTCTTGAATATTTTAATAAACATTTTTCTACTCCTCCAGTGTATTACATTGCTTCTCTATGGAAGTGAGTGGAGAGGATGCCTGGGCACAAACCTCACTTATTTCACTCCATACATAATATATATAAAACAATGTTGGTGGTTTGCATGCAAATGTTGCCTGCATGCTCTGAAACAATGTGCTTGTTCATTGATATAATCTTAAGCAGACTGAATTCTTAATCATCACAGTTATCTGGTTCACAGTCGTCTGTGTTCTAACTAGGAAAGTTCTAAATTTTCCTAGTTAGAAATCTCTTGTGGTAGAAGGCATGTTTCACCGTGAGAGGAGTTATATGGAAGCTTTGTTCGATCCCTTAGAGGCACAGCGTGAGAGTGCTTTCTGTTGCTCAGAAACAGTATGTTCTCAAGTTGTGTGGTGTATACTGTGCGGGAATTGCATTTCCAACTAAAATTGTCTCTCTGCTTGAGTTGGCACTGTGAAAAAACAGTTTAATGCATTATAATAGAAGAAATGCTGTTTAGATACTTTGAATAAATGGAACTTCAAAGTGATGTCTGCACATTTAGAAAGTGGTAAGTTTCAGTAGCTCTCTCTCTCTCTCTCTCTCTCTCTCTCTCTCTCTCTCTCTCAATGAGTCAGTGGATACATTAGACATTTCAAATGACATTTCTGCTCAACATTCACTCACCTGCAGCAGAGCACCAACAACAGTTCTAACGTCACTGTCATGGAATGTACTTTTTCATTTACAATTAACATTTAATAAAAATCTTTTTCACACCTGTAGCATTACGTCCTCCCTTTGCTGAACATTCATTTTTTTGGGGCAGCTCCTCCTCTTAAGTAACCCAAGGATAGGATTTTTGGGAGTCCTGATCCAGTTTTGCTGTGAATGTTGTCTCCGGGACAAGACGGTGAGCCCCTTAATAGCTATTTTATCAAAAATATGAAAGAAATAACAAAGAAGAATTTAATACTGTAGATAATGAACTCTAATATACAACAAACTATGAAGCAGCATACCCCTGTGGTACAGCAATTAGTCCACTTGTACGCATGCCAGCGGATGAGAGGTTGTGCTGTCATCCGGACTGAATACATTTCCACATTTTCTTCCTATAAATTTTGTTATACGACTAAGACGCCTCACACTATAAGATGATTTAGACCAGCATTCACATTACTCCCATTCAAACCTTTCATAAATCCCCATCCTTAGAAATCTGATGGACAAGTGGCCAGTGTTTACAACTGGCATTAAAATGTGGACCTAAATGCCTCTTTTGTGATCAGATCTGACCCCCCCCCATATGCAAATAAACATGCACACCACTTTTTGCCTACAAACACCAAATAAGTTATTTTTAATTGCAAAAAGGCAGAATCTGGAAAAAAAAAATCAAAATATCTTGCAAAAAAAAAAAAGTAAATAAACATTTATTTATTATTTAACAAAGTATACGAACAACGTATGGAAATGAGACTGGGGTTGAAGGAAAAACACACATTAACAATGCAAACAATCATATTCAGTCTAAATTATGTACACGGTAAATGGATGTTGCTGGTCCCTCACCTGTTTTAGCAATCTCTGTCTTCTTCCTATAGGTTTTAAAATGAATATTTTTGACTGAAGCAATGACTTAGACATAATGTAATTTGCGGAATAATAATAATAAAAAACATTATACTATTAAAGTGCAGGTTTCAGTTTAATGGTATAAATCTAGGTCCCGGTGCAAGATATAAAGAATAACGGGTTTCCTGGGCATTTCCTGTCGCTGTTTTTACTGGCCATCCAGGTTCATAGCACCTTCATTAAAGTGACCATAATATCATCTTTATTATTCACCCTTCACAGCTTTCAAACTCACTCTTAAATGCTGTAGTTTCTTTGACTGATCCCATTGAGATTTAACTAAAATCAAGAGATTAGATGTGCCTCCAGAGCAGCTCTGCCTCTGAGAGATATTTCTATTCCTATAGTCCTATCTGCAGTTAAGTGCAGTGAAGACAAAGAAACATTGACTTTGTGTGATTATTAACATTAATTAAGCTGACAATGTCAAGATGTTCATATGTTTAAAAAGCAATCCTCTTTTTTATAAGGAAATTGCTAAACATATAATTACCAGGAGATATGATGCCAGTAATCTTTCTTTTTGTTTTTGGGTGACAAAGTGAGTCTGAGATATTGTTAATCAGAAGGAGGAAGTGTAATTGGTAAGAAAAAGACTACCAGAGCTAATACTTCTGTGTGGTGCATTACTTTTTTTAATGGATTGGACTCTGGGCATGCATTGTGTCTAAATGGTTCCTAAGCTTTCATCACTAATCCACGAATAGTTACTCCTAATTAACTCTATCATTGTGTGGTACACCGTTTTTGGCTCTGCATCCAAAGAATCAGGGAAAATCAATTAGTAGGTTAGACATTTATGTAAGTATTTTTTATTTATTTATTTTTAATGGCTAAAGTCTAATTCTAAAGACCAGGGATGGCAGTAATAAAGCAGTTGGGCTGAATTCCCAGCAGCGTCTCCTCACTGACGTCTGAATAGTTGTTGGTCCTGAACCCACGGACAGATCTGTAAGAAAGTAGCCAAGTCAATCTGCGTGGGGGCCAAGAGAAGTGCCATTAAAGTAGCAGTAATCAGTGCAGCTTCCCCTCTATTTCAAATAGTCGTGAATACATTTATTAACTCCTAGCCCCCCTCTCCAATCCACTCAAAGATGAGTGCATCACAGCTTTGTGCAGCAGTGCCTCCATTTCTGCTTGACTAGAATTATAAACCTGTATAGAAATGGACAGAACAATCATGTCCACTGAACCATATTATAGTGTTGGACAGTTATTGGGGTTGGGGGTTTGGGGGCCATTTGGTTCCCTACGGTTAATCTACAGTTAAGGGAACAGGAGATGCAGTGAGAACTGGTTTGGCAAACAAAGACTGCTAATGCAGTGTCTCTGACCTCCACTTTTTGTGTTTCTTACCACAAGAGCTCCTTCAGTAGACCGTAATGCGTGCACATTTATGGATGTGACTACATGAGTCATTTCAATCTGCCGAAAAAAAGTCAAAGCTGCAAAATGTTTCACTGGCTTTGCTAATAAGGCATTATATGGCAACTAGTCATATAAATTCTGTCATTTTGCATGCACTTCCTCTTTAATTCTCTCAAACAAAAGAAAAAAAAAGCTCCAGAATTTTAAACCTTAACTTGACAAACAATCACCAAAACGGGACGTGAAGTTTAACTATGGATTTCAAACAACCCATTGCTCTGAATACTTATTTTGCCCTTTAATTCCGTCTTTATATATGGAAGCATTTAACACAACTTAAAAACGTGTCTTTGTGAAATAAATTAATGTGAGGATAACCTTGAAACAGTCAAGCTCCACACCCCTTTAATTTTACTTTTAAAGCAACCTTGAGGCAAATACCTACTCAACAATTCAACCTCCGCACGCAGGCTGCTGCCGCACTGCTGAATCCATCACTCCCCGCAGTTACGCCTATCATTTCAGGGTGTCACATATCGGAAGAGGGGCGATGCATAACTGTTACCTGCCATATCGGGATATTGTTCATCACTCCATGTGAGGAGTGAGAGCCATTGCTTCTTCTCTGCATGTGAAAATGAAAAAAAAAAAAAAAAAAAATGGGACCACAGTGCACCGGTGCTGCTTCCAATTAATACCATACAAACAGATTAATGGAGGAGAATTCTAGACATTGTGCTAAATGTGCACATGAATAAACAAGCCTGTAGGGGACAGTGCCTTTGTCTGAGAGCACTCAAACAACCTTCAAGCTAAACCCCCCCAGGTGCATGTAATGCTCAGCAGCAATTCAAGCATATCAGACACAGCGCAGCCCCTGTTGGCTCCGCAGGTTCTTCCCTGCTCTCGACATCGTGTTCAGCTCCCTCCATCATTTGCTCTTCCACAGAGAAAATTTGTAACATAAGTGTTGTGCCATTTCATTAAAACAATTATTGTCCGTTTGGGTATTGTTTACTGGATCGCAAAGGAGAATTCAGTGAATGAAATGTAATTAAGATGTGGGTGCTTGAAACTTATGTTGGATCGGATTTTATGTTGTTTTTCAAGAATTTACTCAGCTGTCTCTTTAATTTTTGTCTTACAATTTCCACCGCTGCTAATCTTCTTTGCGCCACGCTGGAAGATGTGCTGCAGTTTGTTGTTGAATTTCTGTGATAAAATTAAAGAAGATTATGTCCATTTCTTGATGAGAGAGCTTTGTAGCTGAGAGACTGTACCAATTATGTTTCAAAGGCAGATTAAGGAAACTTTTATCTAAAGGAAAAAGAAAAAAAAGGACAGAAACAATATTTTGTTTTTAAATTTGTAGCACTTATTATTTCTAAGCACTGACCATGAGAATCATTTCAACTTAGAGACAGATTAAAGCATTTAGATGAAAAAGCAGAAAAAAATTAACCCTTAGGGGCTAATTAACATGTTATAGATTAGAGTAATACTATCTACTGGGATGTCACTTGCTCTTTACCTCTTTTTTTAAACTAAAACATCAAAGCTGAATCAGCTCTGAGCCCCCCAGTTTAGCAAGAAGAATGCAGAATCCATGGACCGCCACCAGAGAAAATCAGTGAGGGGATAATGGGAAAGAGGAGGTGTCAAAGGCTTCAGAAGACCCTGCTATGAGAGATTATTACCCTGATGTCACTTCATCATCTTACCCTTCCTGTTGAAAAGCCACCTGTCAGTCATTTGTAGGCCAGACAGCGTTTGTGTTTATTCCTCATCATTTTGCATCTGCAGGACAGCAGGCAGCCGACTTTCCCTCTTGGTCTCTGAGAAACATTGGCATTAAATCATAATGCTAACCTTTGAATCCATTGCGACACTGAATATATGTAGATGGGTGGCTGTTTTCTGACTCTTTTCAACCAAAGCAATCATGCTCTGCCAGGTGGGGGCGGGCAAATGTATTTGCCAATACTGTATGTCAGGCAGACACCAGCTGGCCATCCAGTTCTGTTATGATGAAACGGCGCCGTTGGATTGGTTCATCAATTCTACTCAGGCAGCCTAAGGTTACTTGAATATAAACAGGGACTGATGAACTTGTCTGGGGGGCCCAAAACAAAAAAATAAAAATAAAAGGAAAAAGGAAAAAAAAAACTGCTGGCTTGCCTGCTTTCCCAACTTGTCTCTGTGTTCTGTGTGCAACATTCTGAATATTACAAACCTGCGTTAGGGTCTGATAGTTTACAAACTGACTGCAGCATAATTTAGGAGCTGTTGATAGAAGGCCCCTCTTTGGGTAGGCTTTTTTTTTTTAATGAGATGCCCATTTTGGAGGGCATATTCCAGAACAAGTATTCAAGCAGCCACATTGACACACAGTTTATGTGAGCAGGTAAAACAGCTCTCAGGTGGTGCTTGTGAGCTATTACTGCAGTGTGGGGAGTCAAGCACACAGTTCATTCACTCTGAAAAGTTAATTAACACTGAAATTCTCTGAAAAAACTCAGAGCTTTGACTTTTTAGATCTACAGTATCAGTATATGTTATATGCAGCAGTATATTCACTAGAGAGTAATGTCTACATCATGTAAGGTAAAACCTACTAACCAAGAAGATAAGTGAGGCCAACCACATTTAATCAACATAATGAAAGGCAAGTTTTAGTACCTCACAGTTCACAGCGACCTTGCTAATTCAATGCAACCAGATGACCACGAGTGACTGGCTCCAAGTCAATCTCCATTTACCCCATGCTTAACATTGGGGCAGAAAAAAACGTATTAAAAAGCCTGGTTGAGAAAAAAAAATCCACACCATGAAAACATACACCTGTCCAACTGCTCGTTAACGCAAATTTCTAATCAGCCAATCACATGGCAGCAACTCGATGCATTTATTCATGTAGACATTGTCAAGATGATCTGCTGCAGTTTCAAACCAGCATCAGAATGGGGAAGAAAGGGGATTTAAGGGACTTTGAACCTGACATGGTTCTTGGTGCCAGACAGGCTGGTCTACTGGGATTTTCTCCACAACCATCTCTAGGTTTACAGAGAATGGTCTGAAAGAGAGAAAATAACAGGGAGAAATTAACTGCACTAACAGACTGCTGTGACTTGGCCTGGAAGGATGAGAGGACCAACCTTTTTTTTTCTTTTTAATTTCTGCGGCACTAGTGGCCTTTATTTCACAGTGAGAGGGAGAGAGAGATGTGAAATCAGGGCAGAGAGAGAAGGGGGAAGACATGGAGCAAAGGGTGACACAGACCAGGAGTTGACCCTGCGACTGCTGCAGGAGGATTGCAGCCTCTGTACATGGGCTGTCTGTCCTAACCACTGCGCTACCAGAGCAGCTCAAGAGGATCAGCCTTAGCAAAGCAGCAGGAGGCTGGTACTAATTGTGTGTTGGCTAAATGCAGCAGTAATTTTTGATGTCGTCACCTTAAAGAACATTTGGAATGGTCTGCTAGGCTGCTTCGCAGCCCTTGTTTCAGATGTTGTTTCTGTGGTGACACCTTGAAATCTGAGGATATTTTGATCATAATGAATATAAAGTTTTATTTATAAGCAAAAGCTAGGTTAGCTTTAGTTTAGCCAGCCAAGCTAAAATAGCTAACTCGTGAACTAAAATAAGGTGGGCTAGTTCAGTTCTTCTTATATAGCCTGTGGAACCGACAGAAACCTGTCGATTCCTTTGTATCAGTGTGTTCATAGTTGATGTACACTATATTAGAAAAGTACACAGTTGGTAACTGGGACGTTCAAAGTCTTTAGTAGACAAACTCTTTAACATGAGAAGTGTGATACAGCATGCCTTCAGCAAAGCAAAACTTAAAGTTCCAGGATCCAAACCTAGATACCCTTTGACGTCAACAATTTATTAGTTTTTCCAGTTTTTACCAGCGTCAAGACAAATGCAGAGAGATCAAAACTACAACGATATTACAGGGAGAAATCCCAGCACTTACTCCCTGAGCAAACACTTGTTGACCTTAGGAAGGAAAAAAAGGAACCAGGGAAGGCCTTTAAGCAGGAAGACAAAAAAAGAAAACAAACAAAAACCTTTTGTTGCATTTTTAGGAAACTCAAATTTCTATGACCTTTCTTTCACTAGTAGACCTTAGTGAAAATCTCTTGTTAAGGCTGGGAAAAAAGTTTATGAAAAAGAAAACACTTTTGTTTCTTTATGAAGAACAATCCCTGCATGCTACCATCAGCAGTCCGAGGGAACTCTTAAAACATCAAATGATATTGCATTCAATCTAGATGGAGGTTTATTTGCTGTAACTGTGCAGTAGACTGGCTTGAAGCAGCAGTCATCTCATATTAATGGTTAGATGCTCAGACCCTTCCCCCAGCAGGCTGTTGACTCAAGCACTTTTTCAAATAAACTCTGGGGCTTTGGATGAAACTTTGTTTATACCCTGGGTTGATCCCATCAGGTGCTTGATTGCACTGTGTTCATACGGGGCCGAGGCACAGCATGTAAGTGGATCTAATTGTGAAATTGCTTCGCTGTATGTCACTGACTCCTGGCAACATTAATATCCCATCACTTCCACTTATTTATTTAGTTCACCTGTTATTATATTCCTCAGGCCAAGGCCTTATTGCTCACCTATCCTGCCTAACGGCCAAATGTGAGTGTTGGCTGACAGCCGTGCTATGATATGGGCTTGACACTTTGAGGCTGTAGATGTCCACCAAGACATCCAAAGATTTGAGGCGATGTTTCCCAGCTGAAGGTGAGAGATGAAGGTGGGCCTGACTGGTTGATAACAGGGCATCGGAAGCTGCTATGAAAGAAGGTGATGCTCATTGCTTTGGCCTCCCAGCAAGCTTCACAGTCCAGCTGGACTGTTCACAGATGTCTGCTGGGTCTCTATGTGCGGCTGTCAGCCGCGATGGGAATTCAAATTGCTGTCTCCTCCAGGTAAAATGACTGATGCATGTTGGTTTAAATGATTAATGTAATTATTCACCTAGGGAAAATATCTTGTATAATTACCTTTTGCAGTGTGAAAAGCACTTGTAATTGGTTTCTGGCCCAAATAGGAGTTTACGGGTTTCAGAGAGTAGAGAGTAGAAGCATGCAATGAATACTTCGGTCGGGGGGTCAGTACAATCAGTACAATTGGGCTACTTAGTATGTAGTTGATTGTTGTTATTAAGCTGATTGTATAAATCTGATGCTACTCGGAGCTGTTGTGCCAGCATGGTATGCCAGATTGCAGGCTTTGTCTTTCATTCCTAAAAGTGTTGCTCTCTTTTCGTTGTTGACAAGAAAGGCAGAGAGAGAGACAGAGATGATAATAATATATAATATAGACAAACAAAAGTCACCATAAAGCTAAGAAAATATGATGAAGCGTATACAAATGCTGTAGTCACAACCCTCCATGCTGCACTGTCCCCCCTGTAGCAGCAGGAGAGTTGCGTGCGGTTGCTCTTTGTAGATTACAGTCCATGTCGAGGAAGACCTGACCTGGAGTATGAACACCTCTTAGCTGCTGAAGAAGGCCCAACAGAGACTTCATCACCCAAAGACTGTGAGTGTTCTTTACCCGGTGCTCCATAGAGAGCATCCTGATCCACCGTGTGTGTGTTGTACAACAGCTGCACAGTGCCTTAGAGGAAATTTCACCGGAGGGTCATTAAAATGGCACCAAAGGATCACTGGCTGCCCTCTTCCCACATTGGAAGAACTGCACAGTTCCTGCTGTCTCACAAAAGCTCAAAACATTTTAAAGGACACATCTCACCTGGTACTCTGAGCTTAAATCAGGACAAAGACAAATCGATTTAAAAACAGCTTCTACCCAGCAGCAGTAGCCAGACTCAACGCAGCTATGACAAAGGACAGATGTTACTATGTATGGCTGTGTGTGATGTTACCCTATTTATTCTTTTATCATATTAATTTGAGCTATTTTCTTCTCATTGATGTTAAATGACTGACTGGATGGCATCTTAATTTAATAGATATTCTATTCTTTTCTATATCCAAATATAAGGGCACCTTTATTCCATTAAATAAGCTGTGTAAGTAGTATAATTTCAGTCTAGTATACAGTATATATACACATGCTGTTCTGTGTGAAATGCATGGAGCAGAACTGTTACAATGCTGTGACGTCTTGAGAGGCAGTGATGGAGGTGAAATGAGTTTTAAATGAAATGGCAATCTGGAAAAAAGCATAACCAATGAGCACATCATGGGGACAGTGAGAAATAACCCATCGTTAAAATGGCTTGTTCTCACTAAAGGGACACAGCCCAAGTGAGGTTCGTAGGGTTTGCTACCACATTAGTTGAAATAAAAGTAGTCTGCTGGACTGACTGTTTTACAAATTTTGTCGCTTGAGTTGAGCAAGCAGCAATTGTAAAACTGGGACCAGCACTGATCTGGGTGTCCTACTGGAACAACTGGGGAGAAACTTAGTTTACTGAGTGATGTGGGGTTTTTTTTACAGCGTTGACTGGATAAGGCACAGCCAGTAGCCAGACTTGTTGCTGGCCATGGACTGCAATGACTGGCTGGTATATATGTCAATCCTGGATCTGTAAATGAAAGAATTAGGAACGTCTAACATGACTGTGACATTAGGTTGAAAAAAAAAAACCTTTTCAAACAAATGACTGCGAGCTCCTCCAAAGTGATTTGTGACATAATCTAAATCTAAAAGTTTTTTTGTATTTTTTTTATAGTGTGTAGAGCAAAGCACATGGTGGATGAGTCACTCAACTTATTTGATGAGTCAGTTGAAAGCTGTGCCCTGTCCTTGGCTAGATTAAGATCCACAAATGACAAGCTACTGTCAAGAAACAGGACTAATGCACCCGCCGTTCGCTTGACTGGAAAATGACTTATCAGAGTTAGAAATTAAAGGAAAGGAAAGAAAATTTTTCTATCTGAAGAACACTTTTCACATAATTCTGCCATGTGCTTCATTTACACATTGATTCACATATAACTTATTCATTATCACGCAAAACATCCTGCAGTTATCTTCTGTTGATTCAGTGAAGATTCTGTGCTAAACAGGGATAACTTTATGAATTTTGGTAGATTTTAGAGGAATGAGGGTTGCAAATATCAAGCCGAACATAAACGTGTGCAATATATCTGATCAATAAAGGCAGACTTTTCAGAAAGATGTCAAGATGCACTCCAAATGTTCTGCCTACAGGAACTGCTGATGTCTGTTCCTTTGGGGCCTCTGAAGTCAATTTGGTATGTGGTCCCCCAAGAGCTCATATGAGGAGCCTCCAGCCGTTGTATGGAGCACTCCGTGGAAACATGGTGCAACTGACAGACCTCAGATAGCCAGCCGGGATAGAAATCCATTACAGCCGCCATTCTAGCTCTGGCAAAATCCATTATACAATCACCAAGATCAATCCATAAGGTAGCTTTTTTTGATGTCTGCATTTGAAGCAGCCCAGGGTGATGGATGATTTTAGCCTCCAGTTCTGAGGAACCTGTTTGAAATTCAGCCTTTTTCCTCAGATTGGCCAGTCAGTCTGTTGTCAGAAAGAGCAGCTCCACATCAGTAGGCCTAGGTAGGTGCGGGCACGCTTACTGAATCGGGATATAAAACATCATGGCATGCAGATCTCTGGAGATTCGAGGAATGGCACACTCATTACAGCCCACCACTGTGTTTCCCAGCAGACAATTTACTGTCCACTCACTGAACAACTCCATTACAAATGGCAACTTAAGCATAAACATATTTTCTTCCCCGGAATGCATTGCCACAACATGATAGATTGCTGATCAAAAGCTGCCATCCATCAAACTCGCACAGGCTTGTGTTGCTGTAGGGAATGAGTGCGCTGGTAATTTTTCTCAGATTTTAAACGAGCACGCTCATTGGAGGCAGCATGGGTCATTACTTTTCCCAAATATCCAGCACATTTTCACAAATCTCCCATTCTCTTTTGTTTAATGCATTTTACCATAGCATCCCGTAGCTCACGAGTGTAATTGGGCAGTGATGTATCGCATGGTGACTCCTTTGATTTAATGAGCTGTCATCCTCCATATATACACATTGAAAACCCTCCTTCCTTCTCTTCATAAAATTCAAATCAGACATGACCATTAGTTTGGTCTCTAATTTTATCCCATGACTTCACTTTGTTTAACAACCTAAAATAAAATCTAAAGAAAAAGAAAAGAATAGAGGAGAATCTTTTTCTGAAGTCACCACAGGAAACTTTTCATTGCCTATGACTGAGAATTCAGCAAGCATTTTCTTACTCTTCTAATGACTCTTTTTTTTTTTTTTTTTTTTTAAGAAATGCTGTGTGCCGTAGTCATTAACATTGAAATATCCCCAGTCACGGAGTGTGAAAAGCCTATCAACCACCGCAGGCGAGTGCTGTCCTCCTGCAATGTGCAGAGCCGTGCAATAAACAACCGGTGTGGCTGTCGTTGTGCTCTGTCTAATGACCCCATGCAAATGAGCTAATGGGGATCCAGCGTGATACCGCTGTCCTACCTCCCAGCTTCATCGTCCATGGCTAATTGTCACAAGCCTAATGACCACCTAAATTACTAAAATAGAATCTGGACATGTGTATGATCTCAGACGGGCTAGAGTTGGGGGGATGATGTAGATTTTTATACGAGAAGACATGAACCAGAGGGAAATAGTCTCCATGTGACCACCAATTTGTTTCTTTTTTTTTTCTTGATAAATTGGCCTTTACTTTGGTGTGTATTTTAGTCTGATTGTTTCCACTCTAGTCCTGTCACAATGAGGTCAATCTTGATATTGCATTTCTCAATAGATAGCAGTTTTCCCTTCATATTTCCAGCAGGCCTATCACCTTTTTGTTAGGCACTGAACCAGAACCTTTTGCTATTTTCAGTTTGCAGAGCTGGCTAGCCCCAAGCTCGAAAGCAATAGCAGTTATTTGTATTTGTTAGTGCTCTCTGTCCCATTTTCTGGCACAATGAACCAGAACTGAACCAATATGGTCCACTGCCAGGTGCCACCCAATGTTTTCTTTAACTGGAGTGTAATTCAGTATGGTGCCATTCACCTGAATGCATTCTTTCTCACATCAGTGGGATCTGTTGGGGATTCCTTCCTCGCCTTATTTCATACTTTGGATTGTCAGTGGTGGCAAATTAAGATTATGTGCAATACTGCAAGAAGAATTCGTTACACCTGGCTCATCAAGACCACTGCAACAGAGTGAGATCCTGTGATTGAAGTATTAATCACACCACAGTTTGATAGGAGAAAAGTCAAAGCTGTTTTTTTTTTTTCTCTTTAGGTTTAATACAGCCCAGAGTTTATTCAGTGGATGATAACACTTGCCCACATGCAGTTAAATCCTTGCTGTTCATAGCCAGCACTGTGGTAATCATATTAAAGAACATTCAGTTGCACCATCTTTTAGTTGTAATTACAATCATTAAGCACTTTTGATACCAAGAGGGAGAAGAAACGGAAGGTGCAGACAAACAAAATCAGTCCTCTCTTAGTACTTCGATGTGCCAATTAGCATATGATAATTAGTTATGGACAATTGGCCTCCTGGATGGTCTCATTAAAAAGTATCACACTGGGACCTCATTAGCACGCTAATATAAGGGGAACTGTTGGACCTGCTTTACTCTGAAGGATGGATCTCGTTTACACTGGAGCAGAGTGTTCAAGGCCTGAGATGTTTGAAGTCTCCTGTAAACGGGGCTCAAGTGGTGCATTTGATTTGTGCATATCTTAACTTGTTTTTGGAAGTTTCATGGATACCTGAGCATCATGTAAAATGTTTACACATTGTTCCACATGTGTTCAGTATCCCCCGGCGTGTAATTATTCACGGTGAATGGACTGATTGCAGCCTCCTTGATGAGCAGATCCAGAAGACAACAAAACAGTGAAAAAGGTGCTAATTTGAAGAAAGTCAGACATAATGCCTCCAAATCCCCCCGCTGCTTTTAGCGACTGTCAATGACGGGAAAGGTTAACGTTGCTTGCTGCCAGCTCAAGAGGCGGCTCAGGGGGAGGGAGACGAGTCTCTCTGGATCTTATCAGAGCAGCTCCAAACACCACACTTCTCTTATTTCTCTTGGGCACAGGCATCATCAGATCAGGCTGTCCTCGGCTGCACCACTGAAGGTTTTCTGAATAGACCGGGACTCTGATTGATCTGTTAAAAGAAAAAAAAAAAGGAAAGAAAGGCGAAAATAAGGATATCTATTTTAGTCATGCATCAAAATGCATCAAACCGCAGTAATGTCAATTTGGTAATATATATTTGCTTAAACTCAATGCATTTACTTGGACAATGTTCTGATATAAACCTGACTAAGATGGCACTCTGTATCAAGACATCCTTAATCCTTTGTATAAACTGATATGAGCACAAGCACTACAAATAATAACCTTTATTTGTTGCTTTGGTGAAACCAGAAACAAAATATTTGATCACAATAATGCATGTTTGGTGGTGATGCATTAAATTCTGGATGGAACACCAGATGAGAAGTGTAAAGTAAAACTATGGTCTTTTATATGTAAATCCAGAATATGAAATACATATTTTAAAAGGGAACCCATGTAAATGTTTTAACCAGAATAGTGTCTAATTTAGAATGAGGTCAGTAACAAGATTATTTCTGTCAATTGTCTATACCTGGCATGATAGGGAAAGTCAAAGAATACAGCAGAGTACATATATATATATATATATATATATATATATATATATATAATATATATATATATATATATATATATATATATATATATATATATGTATATAAAATCACACACAGTGGGTAAAATAAGTATTGAATACATCACCATTTTCTCAGTAAAAATATTTCTAAAAGGTGCTATTGGCATGAAACATTTGCCAGATGTTGGTAACAACCCACAGTCCACACATGCAAATGAACCAAAACACAGATGTCCATAAATTAAGTTACGTGCAATCATGTGAAATGACACAGGGTAAACATGTTGAACACACTTAGGGACATTTATTTAACACTTGATATAAGAGCCTTCATCGGTATTGGCAAGCTTACAGGTGACTCCTGTATGGAGGAACTAGTCACAGGTGTGATTTTGACCCAGTCTTCCACACAAACAGTCTCTGTTGGCCTCTTCTATGATCGCTGTTCTTTATTTCTTTACATTGATTTTTCAGTTGGATTGTAGTCAGGTGACTGGCTGGGCTGTTCTCGCAGCTTTATTTTCTTTCTGTGAAACCAGTGGAGAGTTTCCTTGGCTGTGTGTTTGGGTTCATTGTCTTGCTGAAATTTCCACCCTCATACCATCTTCTTTCTCCTGGTAGATGGCGGCAGATCTTTATCAAGAATGTCTCTGGACGTTTTCACATTTAATTCAATGAAGTTTGCCGGTACCGCAGGCTGAAAAAAACAGCCCCACGCTATGATGTTCCCACCTCATCTGACTGGACTGTATTCTCACAGGCTTGTCCAAATATTGTGCACTCAAATGAGCTTCAACATGCTTTTTTTTTTTTTTTCAGCAATGAAGTCTGCAAGACAAAGCCATTAAGTGCACTGCTTATTGTTTTCTTTAAAACAATAGTGCTCAAGTTCTTTCTGAAGCTAAGTGGTTCTTGGCTATTGGACAACTTTTCTGATAAGTTATTTTCCCTCTTTTGTCATAAACCTTGTGAGCAACACCTGGTCATGGTTGGTGTTGGTGTTATTTCCACTTCAGGATTATGGCCAATAGTGCTTACATTCAGAAGTTTAGAAGTCTTTCTGTATCTAATGCCATCAGTATGTTTTGCAACAATAACGTCTTGAGAGAGCACTTTGCCTTTACCCGTCATGAGATGTTTCCTGTGTGACACCTTGGTAATGAGACACCTTTTTATTGGCCTTCAGTTGGGACTGAACCAGCTGATAAGGGGCAGGATTGCTTTTTGATTATTTATTGATTTCAGCTAGTGTTTTGGCTTTCCATTCTTTTTTGCACCACCCTTTCTTCATGTGTTCAATACTTCCCCCCCATTACTTCATGTAATTACACATAAGTTAAATAATGACCACCTGCTATTTGATTTCTTTGCATCCATTAATTGCATGGGTTGTTCCTGACATCTGGTGAAACATTTCATATCAAAAGCATATCTATAAGTTGGTTTATAAAAATAAAAGAAAAGTTTTACTCCAGCTGCCATTACTCTATATGAAAGCCATGACAATTCAGAGCATAATAATCTTGTTTTGATTTCATGTTGTAAAAACAACAGTCTATGTGCCTCATTCAATGATTTCATATGAAACAATTTGAAAATAATAAAACTATCAAGTGGAAATCTATTTAGTTTCAGGAAGGGCTAAGACTCCAAAGTTTCAAGATTGTATTAACACCCCTGCTTCCAGCTCTGAGTCTGACAGGCTTCATGTTGTTTTACAATCAACCAGAAGAAGGCGGTGAGCGACAATGGAAGGAAGAAAGAATGGGGGTTACAGTCTGTTTTTCATGAGCTCATCCACTCCGGCTTTGGGAGGAGAAATGAGAGTCCATCCTAAAGATCAGACACCAGATTCAAGCTTCCTCCCTCATCCCTGCTGCCAGACAAATGTTCCATATACGTGAACTCAGCTAATCTTTCCCAAACCCCCTCTCAGGGCACCCTTTCCTGTCTGAGCTGGAAGAGCATCAAATAAAGCCAGATAGTGAGATGGAGACAGCGTTGGCAGGACTTCCTAACAAGATTTGTTTCATAACAGGGGAAAAAAAGGAGAGCTGAGAGATGAATTATTAATATGAACTCAGCAGTGACCTGCCATAGATCAGGGCACAAAAGTTCGCTGCTGCAAATCCCTGACAGCGCTCATTATAAGAGCAAGCCAGCTTCAGTCTCTCAGTACGTTTGTTGCTCTCCTCCAGGAATAGCTCTCTGCTTTTTGGGTGCCAGATGGCAAAACCACAGTTTGGTAACAGGTGTCAAAAGCTAAAGCAGTGTTGAAAAAACTACTCTGTAGTGTAAATTGCTCGACGGAATCTGAACCTGAATGCACAATGACACTTGGTGGATGTGATTCCCTTCGAGATTTAAGGGACGATGTTTTGAAAATCCTCAAGTACGTGTCTGCGGGGAGAAATGCCTCTTGTAGAAGTACTTTGGAGAAAAAAAAGAATAAGCTAGATTTTTCCCAATGCTTTAGATTCAATTTATTTCAATGGTGCCACGCAGCTCAAAGGTGCAATAGTTGGTCACGGCTGTTTGGACCTGCTTCTGGCATTTATTTATGGGTTTCTCTGTTTATTGTGTACTCAGGATGACCTGCTTCAAAGCCTGGTGGTGGGGTCATCAACCCAGCCCCTCTGCTGAGCAACTTCACCTTTGAACGTGCAATAACTCCTCTGACTAATAATCCTATTCTCCATGATGAAATGACAACAGCGGCATAGAGAATGTCATTACTTAAACTAATGCAGTGAATACATACTGTAATAATAACCCGACTCCCTGCCGAGATCCGACTGAGCCAAGACGCACAAAACAATGGCATCTATCATATTAATTTCAGATAATTGTCTACACTTATTAAGTCACCAGGACTGCGGCTGGCTGAATCTAATTGTTTGACCTTAATTGCGATTGGATATGCAGCTGGGCCGAACATGACGGAGCGCAGAGGAGGCGGAGGGGGGGGGGTGTTTGGGAGCTCGAGCTGAAGGCAGCGGTGACAGAGGGTGCAGCACAGCTCTTCATAAAAGAAGACGCTACACATGGAGTAAGAGTGCTTCCAAGAGCCGCATGTAATGAAAGTCATGAATAAAATCCATACCCTCCCTGTGAGAGAGGCAACACTGGAAATACAAAAGACTTTATACATGTTATTGTTTCATAACACGACCCCGAGTGAGCTGGTATCTGTGCGGCCAGAGCAGTGAATTTCAACAGCGGGATGTTTATCCCCACGTTTGTTGTGTTCATTAGCGCTTGATATTATTTGATGCGGTAACAGTGGAGTGTGCTGCAGGATGATTTTTAATCCACTTTTGTCAGGTTTGTGGCCATGTAAGTTAGCATACAGAAGACATTTGTATTAAAAATTTTCTTGGCTCGTAACCAGTCTAAAAGGTGATGTGAGACATAACTAAAGATGTAAAAACTTTAGTCGGTAGCACCAGACTTATCAGGCTGCTATCTGCTACTTTGTGGAAATCCTTAAAGTTCTGCTTGTTACGTTTTGCTTGGTGCAACTTTGATAAAAGTTTTAATTTGGGCAAAAGTCCTACACTTATCTTGGTTTGAAAGTTTGGGATGTGCACCCGGGCCAGTCATCATAAATCTGCTCCACGCCACAATGTTTATTTGCAATGGCACAATTGCCATATATTTTGCAATCTAATTTGACTGCTTGCAGCAATGTTGCTTCTGGGATATCTAAAATGTTTCTTCAGTGGGAACAATGTGATCATAACCACGAGAACTGATATAAACATAAACATTCAATACTGGTTGCTGGCTGTAAATCTTAAATAGTGTCTAAAAAAAAGTGTGCACAAAATCTTGGACTTGGGAATTTTTTTTTCTCCCCACACTGAAACAGTCCAGATTCATTTGGCAGTCAAACATGCCCCCCTATTAACCCCCTTCCCAAGGAGGGGGGAGCCCTGATTGCTGGTTAGGATGTGAAGGAAGCATCAAGATAATTAAAGTTTCATGCCCAGCCAACATGCAGCCTGCTCATGATCAGACGTTGAAAGCCCTTCTGTGAAAAGAGCTGCCCTGAGATCGCTCAAATGGGCTTTTCTTGTTTTCTAAATTCCCCTTTCTCTCAGGTGCTTTGGCTTTGGAGAGATTTGTGGCTATTTGCTTCGGGGCATTTCAAAATGTTGATCCTTTGGGCAGCTTTTGCTGCCAGATGGTGTGGTACGCCATTTTCTTTTTGTCTTTACTTTAGTTTGTTTGAAATAGCATTTCTACCTAATTGAGATGAAATCCATACGTTATACCTGAGAATGTTGTCAGTCTGTGATTTATCACCTGCAGTTATAGGGATCATGTGTGCACTAAATACATTAATTAGTGTAAAATCTCTTCCTTTTCCTTCTTTTACCCAGCTGGTCTTTGGTAGGAAGGTCCCTCCTTATGAATCCAGATCCTGCTCGAGGTTTTTCCTCTTAAAGGAGTTTTTCCTTGCCACTGTTTGACTTAAAGGTTTTTTTTCTCCCACTCATGGGGAGTTTTTTTTTTTTTTTTTTTACTTGCCATTTTTTTTTGATTAGGACTTAATATTATAATTTTAGTTAATGATATTTGCTCAGGGGTCATGCTCTGGGTCTTTGTAAAGCGCCTAGAGACAACTTCATTGTAATAGACGTTATGCAAAGAAAACTGAATTGAATTGAATTCAAATCCTTAAAGGGGCTCTTCAGTCAAAATTGCTGTATTACATGTACTTTTACCGTGAGTGAACCATGACCACCAACCACACTAAATGATAAACTAGACCAATACACCAAATCCCTGATGGGAGTGTCAAACATTCATACAGATGGAAGTGATTTCCAGCCTCTCATTTCTCTGATTTATAACATTTAAGCTGAATGCAGAGAATGATCAGAATGAATGGAAGTATGGTCCGCAGCCGAAATCATTTACAATATGTCTGCTTGTAATCCAGTCACGTTCAAAAAAATGAGTAGTACTGTAGTAATGATTCTATGAACTAACATGAATAGAAGATAAGAAAATACCATGTCAATGTAAGAAAATCCCTAAAAGGTTTCTCCTTGTAGGCAGTACAGTTAGCAAGATTCAATTTCCATGTATTTTTTATGTATCTCAAAATTAACTTTGGTAGACAGTGCTTGTTTCAAACAGAGTTGGTCAAACTTTTTGCTGGACTGAGCTTCAAGCTAACTGCTGGGAAGGATTTAGCAGCATAGTTGCATTGGAGCAATGACAGGCTGCTGGATTGGCACTGCAACTGAAAGCTTGGATGTTAGGATCACCTCGCTGCAGGATTCTGTGATGAAGTCCAGATCATGAAGTATATTATGGATGATTAATTTATGGATTCCATCTATATTTGACAAATTATTTCACATTATTTCTTAAATGGATTACCACCAGGTTAAATGTTGCAAATGCAGTTTTCATTTTAATGGCAACCTGATGTATCATGTGACCAAACTAGAGAACTGCATAATGCAATTATCTTCAAGCAGTGCAACTTGAGCCTGTGGAGCAGTTTAATGGTCAGCTTTAGATTCAGTGCACAGATGTTGGAACAGGCAGCAGCTCAAGCTCAGCAGAACTGACCCTGTGATTAAAATGAAGACACAGGAGCATAGTTTTAAAAAAAATAAAAAATCACAAATGAGTGATGAGGCATAATGGATCAAAGTGGAAGTTTGAATTAAGTGTGCAAGTTATTGGTGTTGAAGAAAGGATATTTAAAGTTCAAACATTTAAGAGATTGTGTTCAATTATGATTAAAAAAAATAAATAAATGAAACATAATTCTTACTTAGATTGCCCTTACGTTGGTGCAGATGACTCTGATGGCCCCCGTCTCCCTGCAGTCTTATTATTCTCAGCAGGAACAAGGAGATCCACCTTGGGTGCAGCCGCTGGAACAAACAGGTATTTGCAGCAGCTTCAGCTGCAAGGGTGGATCTTCCACATTTGTTCCAAAGTGCATTACACTTGCCAAATGATGGATGATAGACTTTCTTGTACGCTACATTGAATGTAGCTTTCATGCCATCAACTGCAGCTATGAGCTTGAGTGGGTGACAGGCACGACGCCGCTGCTTTGGGAGCTGGTACTGTAAACCATCATCTTTCTTTAGAAGCACTGACATATCAACAAACTCAACTCTTTCATCCTCCTTTAGATCATCTTTATCCTCACTTTGTTGAGATTCATTACCAAGATCATTATCACATCCAACAGTGTTGTTGTTCTCATCGTCGCCACAAACTTGTAATGCTATCAAGAAGTTTGTTTGTTGTAGTTTTCACAACCTTCCCATGAATTTCAAACTCAGAGTGGATGTTATTTAAGTAGATGTTGGATGTGTTTGCCAACACATCAAATGTGTGTGAGCATCTCAGCTGTTTACAGGCTAAGGCTGCTGAGCATCTGTTGAGACTATCAAGCTCCATCCGATGGGCAGTAACACCGATGAAGCGCTGCCTTCGAACAGACCAGCAGTCAGTTGTGGTGGCAATATGATGAACCCCCCCTCATGGTCTCAGTCACCACCTTCTTCATTGCATTGGATGCCTCCTCAGTCATGGAGTGCAGGGTCAGCGTGGATATTATCCTCTTATTAGGCTGCAGTTCATTCACAAAATCTTGAAATGGTTTTTGTTCCACAACATGGAATGGCTGAAGCGCTTGGATCACATACTTCAGGATAGCTTTGTCATTAGACCTCTGAATATATAAGGTGGAAATAATACCAGACTGATATGTGCTGGTTATAATGTTGTTAGCTAGTGCGTTAGCCTGGCCATCACGTTAACCAGCCATGTGAAAGGCTTATTATAACCAGCTAACATTAAATAACATGAATTGCAGCACACATTGTGTCTTCACAAGTTTTATTATTACTTTAACTTACCTCAATGTGTTTCTTGAGGTTGGATGGTTTCTGAATGACAATATTTCAGTGACTTTCAGCAGACTTGACAGGCGCTTCATCCAGGGTTCGTTTTAGAAAAGCAGGTTATGTAGAAACGCTGAGTATGTTGAACCTGAACTCAAAGAACCTCTAACTTTTCCATTTCAGAAAATGACTAAACTAAATCTTGTTAAGAGCAGGTTTACATCCACATACCCCTAAGTTTCTTTGTGTCTCTTTCCCTTCAAGAAACTGAAACGGGTTTAATTTTATCAGACAATCAAACGTATAAACCACATTTTGGAGGACATTTGAACGATGACATATCGCATCAAAATGTTAAAGTGAGTACAAGTGAGTCTGTTAAGTTCAAGTCCCCTGTCCAAAGTATGTTTTCATACTTAATCAACTACTTCAACAGAATCCATGCGACTGAAATAAAATCTTGAATTTGGTGAACAATAGGTCACCTTGTTTACCACTGCCATTATGAATCATGGTAGCAGAGCTCCAGGGATGATTTCTTTGTATAGTCGTGGTATCTCAGAGCAATCGTACTCAGAGTTGACAGAATCAACCCCCGATCTGAATCCGGAAACTTGATTCTGAGTTGGTTTTGCAACTTAGAGTCTGTTGAACCTCTTTTCTGAAATAACCCTCTGGTATGATGAACCTTTCTCTCCGCAGAGGAGGAAGACATTTAGCACAAGTACAGCTGTATTACCACAGCAAACATATTTACCACTCATTTGTCTGATTATCTGCATTTAAAAATAAACAACTTTCATTAGGATTAAAATTTGGTGTAATTTAGGATCAAATCCAGCCACAAACATGAAGCTTTAAATTTTTGTCTGATATTTGCTTTTATTAGAGCAGCATCAGAGCCAGGGACTTCAGGGAATTGAACAAACTAATAAAGAAGGCTGGCTCTGTTCTGGAGCCTCTAGAGCTGACTACGGTTTCCAAAAAGAATTTCAAATTTTGATTTATTTGACCACAGATTGTGATTTGCACGATGAACTGTGCTCACAGTGATTTCTGGGAGTGTTCCTGAGCCCATCGGTGATGTCCACCAGAGAATCATGCCTGTTGTTAATGCAGTGAGGACCCAAAGATCACAGTCATCCAGAGGCTCTGCCTCTCTGAAATGCTCCTTTTATTCCCACTCATGTTACTGACCTGCTGCTAATTAATGTAATTAGTTGTCAAACGCTCCTCCATTTGTATTTGATTTGGGACATTTGCTAAGTGTGCTAGCTGCTAGCCACCTGCTCATACCACCACAGATCAGTACAGTCAGCTGCTTAAAACTGGCTCATTGAAATATACTGAAATGATGATCCATGTGATTATTCATGGCCGTTGTGCCACCATGCCAGGCCAGACTGCAGCTGTGTATTAGGCAGACCATCTTTGTCTTGTCTTTGCTCAGTTTAAAGTGTTGCCACACACAGCCGATCTCTTCAGTATGTTGTCTGGCCTTTTAGCAGCCACAATGAACTGAAGCGTTCCCGAAGGTGATGGTCATGGCTGCCAGTTTGTGAGCGCAAAAATAAAAAAAAAAAGAAGAAAATCAATACATGGATACCAAAATTGAAAACTGGATGTCCGCCTTAATGAATGAATATCCAGATATCCAATATTCGGGTCCAGTTTTATTTTAACATCTAACAAGACATGTTGATGTTGATCCATTCACATGTTTTAGTGGGATTTTTCATGAGACCAGTGAACCTTGAACGTCTGAAAATGCTGTAATTTCATAGCAATGCTGAGCTTTATAAACATGTTCCAGTTAATTAAATCTGATAACAAGTCTATCATCATATAGAGTAAAGACACTTCGGCCAACCTTGACATGAAAACCATTGTTTGGGATTTCTCCCAGTGGGATTAATCTGCTATTGGTCGTCCTCTTTGTCCCTGCGGTGATAATATAATGAGGAATGAGATGATAATAATATTTTGACATTCATCTATGTGACTGTAATCAGCACTGAATCAATATCTCATCTGTTATCGTTTCATTCAGTGCAGTTTCCTCAGAGGGATGTCTGAGCTGCAACATCAGTCTTTCATCAAAGCATGAGGCTCCCTGGATCGCTAACTGCTGGATCCTGAGCTGACAGAACGCCCTTGGTCACATATGAAAGAGAAAACCATTGCAATGAATTACTTAAGTATGAGCTAACTAGAATTGAAGAATTGGACCAGCCAGTTTTCTTTTTGTTTTTTTTTTTTGAGTTCCCGTGACCATGTCTTCCCAGTTTTTTTCTTTCTTCACTTTGACGACCATCCAGCTTTGCAGCAGTTCAGCTCCCAAGAGATGAATGAGGATCCAAGTATGAAAGCGCAATTAACCAGCTTTGCTCGGTCTGCTCATTTTTGGGCAGATAATACAGCAGGCGTTCTGTATATTGTTTTGTACTCCCCTGACAGTCATTGACATGATGTGTGGAAATTAACCCCTTCAATTTACTTTCCTTGATTAACTTTAAAACAGCGCTAATCATGTGGGGGGTAACATGTTGACTCATTTTGCACGGCCAAGACAAGCAGCAGAGGGACATTTTACAAGACACAAAAGCTATTGGACATGATTTATGTGACGTCTTGCCAAGCAGCCAGCAACTAAAGCCCAGACTTTATTTAGAGCTCTTGGAAGATTAAGTGGCATGCATTTTGGTGCCATGCTCATTCCCCCTCATGGAGTAAGTGAGTATTGTACGATGGAAGAAGGGTTCTCCCGCTCATGTGTTGCTTTTGGGGTGCTTTGTGGTGTTCCAGGCTGCACTACTGAGTCTTTCATTTAATTAACTTAATTAATTTAGTTAATTCATATTTCTGTGAAAATCTTTCCATGCCAGGCTTTTCTATGTGTATTAAGTATAGACCTACAGGCTTAAAACAAGCAGTGACGAACAGAATGATAATTAATACAACACTGAGGATGTCCGTTTTACATTTTGTTGACATCATAGCATCACACAGTTGCTGCAGATTAGTCGACTGCACATCCATCATGTGAATCTCCCGTTTCATCCCATCCTTTTGGATTGAGATCTGGTGACTGTGGAGGCCACTGGAGTACAGTGAACTCAGTTGGAGGCGATTTGAACTTTGTGTTTTTGGTGCATTAACCTGCTGTAACCATCAGAAGATGGGTACACTGTTGTCATGAAGGATAGACGTGCTCAGCAACAATACTCAGGCTATGTCATTTAAATGATGCTCAGTTGATACTGAGGGGCACAAAGTGTGCCCAAATAAATACACTATTACCTCAACCAGCCTGCATGATTGATACAAGACAGGATGGATCAACCCTTTAATGTTGTTTAAACTGAATTCTGACCCTACCATCTTAATGTCACACTGAGATTAAAATTGAGACACATTCAGAACCAATTTTTCCAATTTTCTGTTTTCCAATTTTGGCGAGCCTGTGTGAATTATAGCCTCAGTGTCTACGTCAATGCTCATTGTGTGTTCAGAGATGCTCTTCTGGATAGCTTGGTTGAAATTAGTGTTTTTTGGGTTGCTGTTACCTTTCTATCATCTTGAACAATTCTGCCCATTTTCCTCTGACGTCTGGCATCAACAAGGCATTTTCATCCACAAAATCACTAATTATTGGATATTTTCTCTTTTTTGAACCATTCTTTGTAAACCCCAGTGATGGTTGTGCGTGAAAATCCCAGTAGATCATCAGTTTCTGAAATACTCAGACCAGCTCATCTGGCACCAACAACCATGTATAATGTAACCATGTAGAATAATCCAGATTCGTCAGATTCACGTACATCACGCTGCATTTGCTGTAACTCTGAAGTGGAAAGCACAGAGCTGTAATAACAAATTCAAAAGAGGCACTACATGTCCACAGACATACAGGAAAAAAAAAGTTTGCAGGAAGTTGTATTATATTTTATCATATATTTGGCATACATTTTCCTCTAAAATCAGGTGGGAGTTACTTTCCAAAGGCGAGTCATAGAGCTTATGCTGGTGAGATTTGTCTGGACTCTTTCACCTTTGCTAGGCAATAATCTGTCTGTACTGACCTTGCAACCCCACATCTGAGGTCAGTGGATGTTTTTGAATCTTGCCCAGGTGTTTTGACCTTAACATCTAGTCCAGTCTATTTTTAAGTTAAATTCTTTGCAAAGAAGAAACATGAACCTGTCTCTTCTGCACTACATTTAGGTCTGTTGCTAATGCAGCTAATCTCCCTTGTAGATAGAATATGACCATATTTGTGTTTATTTGAGCTGAAGAGTTGATCTGGGCTCAGCGGGGCCTTTCAAATTATGAATGAAATCCTCTGGGAACTGAGTGAGCCAGCACTTCAAGCTCAAGACAGTTAATGCCCGATTTAGTGGAGTCTCAGTGGGCTGTGACTGTGATGACCACTGCTAATATTTGTCATCTTAAAGCATTAGACAGCCAGATATCTCTCCTTTTCCTGTCTAACCAAACCACCTGCTTACTCTGTGTCTTCCTGTGATTTCAATATACTTTGATGTTTACTCAGGAAGCCACATTTAATGGCCCATTGCCTCAGTTTTATGTTAATGGTGAGGGCGATCATGATAATAGCTTCAACATTTAAAATGGCAGTTACCATTTGAGCTATCACAAGTACCTAGCTAATTAAAGAAGCTACTACTTGGCACCCTCTTTTGTACCTTTGACAAAGTAAGATAAGAGGATGTCAAGTGGAGAAATACTCATTAAAAGTGAACCAAGTCAAAAGATCATTAATTTACTTGAGGAGTTACTGGTAAATTTATTCTTACCAACATGATTTTTTAAATTGTTTTTTTTTTTCATTACTAGCATTGAACTTGAAACAATGAGACCAAGGAAAAGTAAATATGATTTTATATATATATATATATATATATTTATTTATTTATTAGGGCTGGGCAACGATTAACATTTTCAATCGCGATTAATCGCATGATTTCCCTGTTTAATCACGATTAATTGCATTGTATATGCAAAATCAAATAATGAATTCAAAAGTAGTGTAAAATGCACTTTTATTTAAATGTTCTGCCGCTATATGACCTAAAGTGCCATAACATCTGTTGTTCAAACACTTTTAACATCAGCACTTGTCAGTAACATATATTTAGTGTAAATCTCATCTTAAAAAATGTCAAATAAAATAAAGCTTATTGCCACCACCAAGCCATTAATGTCATCCTGTTTTTATAAAAATAAAAAAAAGTCTACCAACAAAATCCGAACAATCTAGAGGCCACAATCAGAACATTAAAACAGGTCATTTCTGAGGTAACAACAGAAACTTTTAACGGGGAGTTCAACTTGGCAGTTGTTACAAATAACCTTGTTTCTGTCTAATTCTCCCTCTGGGAGAACTTTAAAATAAAAATGTCTATGTAAAAGTTCTGTAACTTTATCAATCCTTAATTATCCACGTATCATTTGTTTTTTTTTCCATTTTCAATTGTCAATCAAAAATTAAAAAAAAATTAAAAAGTGACTTTTTATTTTGTTTTTTGTTTTTTAACAACTAGACTGAATTTGTTTTTAATATTTAATTGTCTAGTTTACATGACCCGGAAATGGCTTTGATTACTTTTTGACTTTGACTATTTTTACTAGATATTTTAATCTAGAAGTCATATTCTCAAAAATGGGGGTCGTTTTATAATCAAGGAATAGACTTTCTGTTGTCATTACACATCTGTGCCACTAGATGGAGCCGCACTAAAGTAACCAGCTAGAGAACAGCAGGACAGTGAACACATGGAGCAGATCTGATGATAAATGGAGGAATGACGTGATCGTCTTAAAAAAAGGGGTTTAAAAGTTTTTTTTTTTTAGACAGAATTGTAATTATTGCTACCTGAGTTGCTACCCAGACTGTAAAGTACACTGATTTTTACTGCTCTCCATGTCTGTTTTAGCTTTCCTGCATGTTTTTCCTGCCAATTCTTTTCCGGTTCTGGAGCAGCAGGTAACAGACTTTTCAAAACAAAAGCACGTGAGCAACATGCGTTAACGCGCGATAAAATAAATGTCGGCGTTAATAAATTAATGAGTTAACGCGATAATAACGGATTAACGTGCCCAGCCCTAATATATATATATATATATATATATATATATATATATATATATATATATATATATACATATATATATATATGGAAATGGCACTCAAACCTATCTGTATCTGAAGATGCAGTGAAGATGAGAGACGAGAACACAAAGAGAAACAACATATTTAATTACTTTGAGCATCCATCTGGTGTGATATTTAACTGTTCTTCAAACAACTAACGGAGCCTCGTCAGCCTGCCCACAACCAAAACTGCTGACGTTTCCATCTCGTAGTCTCTGACCTCAATCTCTCTTGATCAGGATCCTCAGAGAAACTTGCAAAGTTGTGCATTTTTTTCAGCACCAGCAGTGGGAGAGGATATGCCATGTTAATCTGACTGTAAATGACCCGGAAGAGAAAAAAGAGAAGGAGAGAGAGGGTGAGGAAGAAATGCAGGTCGAAGTTTCTATTTAATCATTTATATTATATATATATATAATGGCATATATTATATGCCATTATCATTGATTGGATTTAATGATATAATCTTAGTTGATGATATTTGCTCGGGGGTCATGCTCTGGGTCTCTGTAAAGCGCCTAGAGACAATTGTCGTTGTAACAGACGCTATATAAATAAAATTTAATTGAATTGAATTACATGTTAGGCAATTTTCAGCAAAGGTAAGACAATATTACACAGTATGACTTCAGAGCCCATGCTGGGGTGTGTGAGGACCCCCAAATCAAACATGACACAACCCTGCCGCTTGGTTTGGGGCAGCCTGAGTCTCAAAAAGGTGCCGCTTATCCAGCCACCCCTCCCATCGTTTCCTCCACCCAGTTTCACAAAATGCAGCGCTCGTCCACTAAAGTGGACAAGCTGTAAGAGTAGTATTGATTGTGTTTATTTTTGTAGTCAATAAATACATAATGGTAAAATAAGCCTCATTCTCCTCAACAGTTAGCTGCAAAGCTGCTTATAAGACGTTTAACCTTGAGAAGTTTTTGGCTTATCTACTGCGGCCAAGTGCATTCTGGTAGCCTTTCAAAGTCAGTTGAGTTTCCACCAAAGAGTTGGGCAAGTGCTACTCCCAGCTCAATCTCCAAGGCTATTTTTATCCATCCGACTGACAGATCAAGTGGCACTGATCAGCACACCTGCTTCTCTGTGCTGAGGGGTGGAGAGAGCAAAAACTGGAGCTCATACATCAATGTGTCACTGGCCAGGACTGTCCAACGGGCCCCTGGGAGCTCTGGTCCCACTGCCAGGTCGTGACCGGAGACCGACCCAGACTCCCATATAAATGGCTGGCAATTAGAAGGAGGGCACTCTCTTAACTGTTCCTTGACCACTTTCTTTCATTTAGTCGGAAGAATTTTAAAGTTGTTTTGCAAAAAGACAGTTCCTGATGTAATTTTAAAGTTCCTTTTTTGCATATCTACAACCTTAACCCTGGATATATTCTCCAAGTTGTCAAGAAATGTTCGTCTCCTTCCCCTAGTCTTTCAGTTTTGCTCATGCTTGAGAATACTTGAGAGTGATCCGACATGCAGTATTTATGGTGTATATGTCTTTCTCGCAAGAGTGAGAATAGCGGCTTGTCAAAGTGAGGCGAACACTTTGAGTGAGCCGCAGTGGTCATTGAAACGTAAGGCTTTCAGGCAGTCGGCTGTTGGCCTCAGCAGCTATTTGTGCAGAGTGATCTGACAGCAGTAGTGCGCAGGTCTGGCTGATGGAAGACTTCTTATTCCATCCTCTGCTAGGCAGGTGAAGCTTTCTAATTGGCCCGGCAGCAGAGAGACTGTGTTTGCAGACCTCCAGAGGCTTTGTTTCTCCACTGTGTCCCAGCATTTGGTGCCACAGTGTGACAATTACTTTCCTATACACGCGTGTTACGGTGAATGTCATGAAAAGGTGGCTGTGTGTGCCTTGTTGTACCACCTGAGGCACAGTTTCTACCTCTCTGAGAGGGTAAGGCATATCCTTAAGCTCTGATTAGAGCTGCTTCTGTTAGCTGTTTTAGAAAAGTTAAATTGGGCTCATCTATATTCTGACACGGACTTGTAAAATGTCAGATTTTTCATTAGAGTTGCACAATATATGGAAAATGTATGATCTAGACCTTTTCTTGAGCTGCGTCCATTTACTCTCTTTTAACCTCCAAATGATTTTTTTAAATAAAACTGATCCACATCCACACATTGTTTCAAGAGCTTCATCTACAGTTCAGTACCTTAAACACATATCGCAGTTGTCCAGACTCACTCTGCGTGCATGTAGAGTGAGCACAGGCTGAAAATGCTGATGGAAATCATCTTTGTTGCACATTGCTCTTGCAGTGGCTTTCCTCCAGCTCCCCTACAGTGCAGCGTGTAGGCAGTTGCAGTTTTATTAAAAGCAGACTTTAGCTGCATAACAGCTGATACCAAGGACAATAAAGTCAGGAGCGCTTGCTGGTTTTTCTCCATGTTGTTGTTTACACCTTTACTGAGGTGTTATCATTCATAGTGTGACAAAGGCTTGGGGAGTCAGGGAGGAATATGTAGTGACCCAGTGGAGCAAATCATGAAGCAAATCTGCACAAGGCTTTTGGTTTTTACCCATCCACCTGCATTTACGAAGTGAAACAGGGTCTGCAGTGGATCATAAATATGCCGTTTTTAAGGGTATATCTCACTTGACTATATTTGATGACTTTTACAGAAATGAGAGTGACATCGAACAGGATTATCCATCCATTCATCCATCCATTAATTGCCACTGGGGGCAGCCTGGAGTCTTTGTCAGCAGTAAAGCAGAAAGATATTAACACCCCACCATTAATGATTTTTTATAAAAATATCAGAAGTCATATCACTATCTTAATATTCAGCAGTGATGTCACACATCGCATGTTTTCATCACATATTGTGCAGCTCTATCCTTCACCCTCTATGCCTTTTTTTCAACTTACTCACCTGTCAAGAGGTGGTTGTTTGATCTGGGGTGTACCCATCAGAACAATTCATAGATCACTCCATTACAGCAGTAACTGCCTTTTATCTGAGCTCTGTTTTTTTTTTTTTGTTGTTGCCTGAGGTCAGATATCTGGCCACCTCTCACATCACCTGTTCTTCGATTAAAGCTCACTGCAGACAGTTATAAAAAGCCCATGCTCAGCCTCTCCTCTGCTTGTTGGTTTTTTTGCTGTTCACAGTGATATATTGGCCTAATAATCTGTGCAACAAGTCAGCCAAGAATATATCGTGGGACAGTTGGCGGTGCCTTGGGAGACCCCGCGTCCTAGTGTTGAGTGCATTACATATTATTAGAGAAGACAACATGCACCTCAAGGCTTGTTGGCTTGAAATGGGACCTGAGAGCATTTATAAATTTGTAGCTGCATTATTCTTCAGGGTGAGTGGACTGTAGTGAGTCCTGGTCTTAAAATAGTAAGCGCCATGCACCTCGTGCCCAGTCTATCTATTAAAACTGGGGCTTTAATCTCAGAATTTAAGTACGATGCAAATGTTCTCAGTAAAAGGGAAAGCACTGGTTCCTGTGGGGCTGCTGAGTGTGACTGGTTGGGAGTATTCTGTAGCAAGAAGGGTGGCTGCTCGCACAGGCACAGATTTCCGATGACTCTGACAGAGCGGAGCTGCATATTGGCTTTTTACTGCATAGAGGATTTGGCTCATAGAGGCGCTTTGATGAATGTCTTGACACATCTGTGACCATTATTTTAGAACACTCCAGAAAAATCAATACTGTTTGCTCCTGCTGCCTGGGGCAATGATATCCATGAATGCTTTATTTACCTCTTTATGCAGAAAGATTTGAGGCTCCATTCACTGTTGACTAATGAATGAACTGCCCTGCCAAACACTCCAGTTATGGTGCACAAGAGTATCTAATCACCTCCAAATGTCACTCTGGCTGTTCCCCATTCATATTCCATTCACCCTCCGCCTCATCAATAATAGGTAAGAAGTGAGCTCGGTGGAGTCAAATAGTGGAGGATGTGTGTCCCGGTGCCACAGCGAGGGCCCACAGAGGCCTAGGGGCGAGGATGGTCGCTTGGCTTCTCCTCCTGTTTCTCTGAGTTAATGAGGCAAATGTCAGTTAGGCCAGAGGAGCTCCTCCTTGGTGCATTGAGTTTAGAAACCAAATCAAGGTCTGGCTCTGTAATTGGCACCTGATGTGTCAGGTGGGCCTGGCGCACTGACATTCATTACACTTAATCATGAACTCTAGGCTCTGTGTGCCCCTTCCTAACCAGCGGTCTGCTCACAAACCCCAATGCCATCAGGCTTCAGAGCCAGGCTGTCAAGTAATGCTTTTGACACATGCCCTCTGTGGTGGGGGGAGCACATGAAGTACAAGCTATTTGTCCACCAGGCTGTCCTGCCTGTTGTTCCCTCCATCACTCCACTGAGCTGGTTGGGCTGAAGAGTGATGTCCTGTAGTCTCTTGTAGATATACTATGGATGCTGGCAGCAGTTTCAGAAGAGTGCAGGGCTGGCTGTCACGCTAGCAGAATCCAGACAGGCCTTATCTGTCTGAACCTTCTTGTCATCAGGTGGGGTGCTAGTGAACCATTATGGCTCCAGCCGCCAATCAGACCAGACTCCTGCCAGGATCTTACACTGTACGCTGAATCCTGAGCACTCTACTGGCAGTAGTGTCTTTTCCAATCAGGACTGAGTTTCCAGAAATGCTGTCTGTGTCCATGGACTGGGGAGAGGGGATAGCAAAGCTCCTCCAGACACTCACTGCCTGTGATACTTGAGCTAAAAAATAAATACTTTTATGCCAGGGCATGCAGACAAGATGTTCCAATAGCGATAATATTGCATTTGTCACCTGCTCTTTGCCAACAGCATGCACATGGCAATCTAAAACAAATTATAGTTCTCAAAACCATCAGCCTTCTTACGATGTTAAAAAGTAAGGTTAAAAAACGCAAGATCCAACGATGTATAATAATATATTGATAATAAATATTTGTATGCTGCTAAAAAAAAAAATAAATAAAAATAGTCAAATTATTTCCTAATTTGTTTTGAAATATACACATTTTAGACTGAGGATAGCAGAGATCCTAGATTCACTGAGAGATGGGAGACAGCCTGCCTCTTTGTTTGCGGATGTCTGAAGCCGGCGCGGGACTTCTCTGCAGCTGCATGAGCCAGTCCAACCAGACACTGATCCCTTGTCACTCCAATATTACTCACTATTATTGATTTAGAGAATAGGTGTCGCTCTGTCTTGTGCTGTTGAATATGCATTAGCTGTGTGTTTAGTAGAACAGAGCTAAAGAGAAAGCTAGTTCCTCACTAGTACAGTGCATAACAGCGCAGCTATCATGCCACACTCGTGAGTCTGCTGAAGACAGGCAGCGTTATCCCTAGATTCAGTCAAGCGTTGTAACAAGCATTTTCATTGTCCTGTAGCCTCTGTGACTGCTGTTATTCACACATAGAAATAATCACATGCAGCTGTCTTCCATTACCACTGAAGGGGGCTGAGCCCTAGGAAGTAGCTAACTATACCGCCTATTTGTAACCGTTTACATTACCATAACAAGTGCATCTGTTTCTGTAACGCATATCAACACAGCGCATATCATTTGAAAATATAACATATGTGCTCTATTTGGAGCTGTTGAACATGTAGTGCAGAACTCTTTCATATTATGCAGATAAGTGTTTACACCCCTATGCTTTACTGTGTCTTTGTAAATGGTTTGTGAATTTTTTTTTTCATCATTTGGATGTTTTCTTCTTTCTAATAATCATGTAGAGTTGTGATCTTTGATTGCTCACGTGACACTGCATTGAGAACTGATAAAACCACACAGACAAGGAATTACTTTGGGGAACCTTTGGCAAGTCATACGATACTGGATTCACAAATGCCACTTAAAACTATACTGTGCAAATGAGAAGTCTTATGTTAACTTTGCCCAGAGATGGCAGTGACATCTCGGGGGGCTTAGTGGAATGAAATGAATGCCATGTGCTCTGAAGCAAAGAAGAAAAGGACCATCCAAACTATTATGGTAATAAGTCCAAAAGCCAGGGTCTGTGATGGTACAGGGTTGTACTGGTGGCCTTGACAAAGGTGATGAGGAAGAAAAGGGTATGACGAAGGAAATCACAAAGGCAACGCCGACCCTGTTCTTGCACTTTACATGTTTCCAGCAAAAATGGAACATCATGACAAGTAAAATTCTTTATTCCTTGGTACTTGCGATGCCAGAAGTACTTTTACCATGCCCTGACACAGTTTTCAGATTTGGGCTCAATGTACTCATTGATTTATTTAGCAACTCTTGAGCAAAATATTTGAATCAAAAGATGTGTACAATTGTTTTACATTATGATAAGTAAGATGGGTACTCTCATATTGGACGGAAATTAAATACTGTGAATAATGAGGAGTAACAGAGAGCAGCAATATGGTAATGTACATCCAGATGAAGGCCTTGTTTTTCATTAATAGTCCAACAGAGAATTTAGAAAGGATCCTAAACTGGTTTTGCCAGTCAACAATGGTCCATTTAGATAAATAGCTGTACAAGAACACCAGACTGATGCACTTTATTTCTTTTTGGTCATGCAGAAAACATAAATGTGGTCACCTTTTTGCTTAGAACTCCACTAGTAATTAGATCTGCAGTGCAGACGAAAACATGTGACATAAATAATTTATGTTTTAATAATTTCCAATGCATTTAATGTTACAGAAGAGCATGACATATTTATTCATTAGTGAAGAAGAACTAGTTGATTGTCTTGTGGAAGTAGGATTGTTGAGACGGAAGTCGGACACATTTGATATTCTGAAACTGAACGTCACAGTAAAGACTGTCAGCAGATTCTGGGCAAAGCAGAACAACGAAGGCAAAGACGAGATGAGAGGCACACATAATGACTGGTGTTGTTTTATTCATTTGTGGGAGTGAATGAATGCTGACCAGTGTTTGTTTGTGTTGAACTCATTGTGCGTGAATCTGTTTGTGTAATTAATTCCCTTCTGACTGCCAGCCAGTATTGGCTTCTGAAGTACAGGAAGGGAAATGATGTCTGGTTTTCAGTCCACAACTGACCACAACAATAATGATCACAATTGTTGTATTACTGGTTTGGCTTTTCTCACTTAAGACAGTCAGTAAGCATTAATCTACACATTCGCAATGATTTCATGGCCCTTTGCTGGTTTCCTTGCAAGAAGAACCCAACCAAACAGAGACTTTTAATTTAATGTTTCAGATGGAGTGGCTGTGCAGCATCTGAGGTTGTATAACAGACGGGAGGTGAATCTCAGTGCTGTCCTTCACCCAGATTCAACTTTATGCTCCAAACTCTGACTTTACAGTTCAAAAGAACACTGCTGATCTCTTGTGTCCTTGCAAAAAGCAAGTGTCCCAAGTTGTCGCAGAGTCCCTGGCTATAGATTTTTCACAAAAGATCATGAGAGTGAAACTTCCTTGCAGTTTGAGTTGTGTTGTGAGATGTTGAGCTCGCACATCTGTTCATCCTCGTTACATTACACCAATAACATAACATGAGTTTAACATCAAAGTATCTGGTAACATCCCCTTCACAAGGAAACTTTCCAAAGATGTCTGTTTCTTACTCATTTTCCTAGCCGGGGTCAATTTTGGCGCTCAAGTGACCGAGATGTAACCGAAAGAATCCGGTCATTTTTTCAAAATAAAAGATTTTTCAAAATAAAAGCTCCTTCAGACTCATATAATAAATAAAGCTTAGATAACATTTTTTTTCTTGCGCGGCCCGGTACCAGTCTGCGGCCTGGGAGTTGGGGACCACTGCTATACCTCACAATGATTTGCTTTTCAACAAATTTTTGAGCCTCTCATTTCCTTTTAAGTTCAATAAGGTTAGCCTCCCATGAATTCTTGATTTGTAGGTAAACTGGTAGATCTGTTTTTTGTGGAGCAGCGAGTCTCAAAGTATGTCAGCATTGCAATATTCTAGATGAAATACCTCCAAGAATGTGTTCACATTGACATGTTTACTTATTTTACCGGTGTGATTGGTCTCTGTTTTTGTGCATCATTAGATGGAGCATGAAGGCTGTCCTGCCCTGTGGGTCTATGTGGAAGGGGATTCATTCCCACAAATGCCCTCAGGTTCCATCTGATTGCTGTCTGTGGAGTTTGAAGACCGAATGAACACCTCAGATTCTGTTCTTAGAGCTCTTCCAAAAAGAAGATTGTTCAGGTTCCCCAGCTGACCTGCTGGGGGAGACAGCTCTTGTAGGAGAAAGATGTTATCATGTTGTGGATGTAATTGGTTTGCATACATTTTTCGGTAGGTGCCAAGTGCCAGAATAGGATTAACGCGAATGCCAGCAGAAGATTGCACTGGAACAAGATGAAAACTGTTTTCTCACGTTAACCATCATTGGTCATAATGTTGATCAGTTCATTGGTGTATGTGCAAGCATCAGTCTTTCTCAAACATCAGACACGTGTAATGTGAGAGCAGGCCTGCGGGGAGTCGGAAAGGAGGGTTAATCGTGCATAGTACAACTTGGCTTCACACTTATAGAAGTGCAAGACTATTCATCTGAACCAAAGCAGAATGATAATTTTAATTCACTTTGCTCGTAGAAAGTCCTGGATCATTTGGCGTTAACACTGGCATTTCAACACTGGACAGACCAAGAGACAAATCTGTCGAAATATGGAAAAGGTGACAACCTGAGTGGAAAGTTGGGTCTTAGACAGGTGGTTTGGTGCACACCGAGGTTCACGCACATTCAAGTTAACCACACAGGCAGAGCAAGCACACCAGAGCATGAACCCAACTTCAACTTTGAATGTCTTAGTGACAGTATGAACCCAAGACCTACGAACACATTACAAAGTGGTAAAAGCTTTAGGATTTCTTTGGGGGAAAGTGAACTTACAGTGAAAAAATATATATAAAAAAAAACTGGAACTAAACTTAAAATCTGAACTAAAACTATGCAGGAAGATGCAGCCCATCTAGCGTCTGACTTGGTATCTGTCTTCATCAGGAGTGAAGCTGTTTGTTAATCAGAGGGAGGCCAATCACTGAGAAAAGCAGGTCAATTTGCACTGCTCTCCCCAATGCTGCGCTGTGCTGGACAACCAATCATTATGAAAGAAGGGAAACTGAGTCAAAACAAGGGTTGTCCTAAACCCCCTGAGCCTCTCACTGCAGGGGAATCTTTCTCCTTTTATTCCATCGGGCACATGCAGGGACACCACAGTAAACACCAGCGACAACTTCTGTGGATTGTCAAAAGAAGGCATTTTCTTAAGAGACAGAGTTTACTGTATATTCGTCATCAGAAACAGTTCTTGATATCTCATCGAGTTGTGACATGTTTGACTTAATTTCCCTTACGTTGCATTGCACAACCTGTTATAAGACAACTGTACATGTGCAACTGTACCTCTATGTCAATGTGAATGTTTGTTATGCTGCTCACTGCATAAGTAATTTATATTTCAGTGTCCTATTTTCAACCTTAATACGGAAAGAGTGACCCTTTAGTCCAAAAGATGTCTTCAAAATAACAACACACATATTCACTCTTGGACAGGCATATGTGGAAAGCGTGCAGTTAGTTTCCTGTCCTTCATAAAACATTCAGTTGCTTTATATTTTTATAGACTGTTTCTTCTGAACAACACTGCATGATGAAACAGGCATGCCCTTTGTGCACTTTTGCCCTCTGTTAAACTTGGCAACTAGCAGCATTTTCAAGTCTGCTGAATGTGGGTCACACAGCGCTCTGCTTGTGGTCTCTGTGGTCTTCGCGCTGCATAAATAACAGCACATCAGTCGGTACTTCAAACAAGTTCCACGAGGCTAAGACTTGATGCCAAACAAGAATCTCTTGTTTCCTCAGCTCGATGTGCTTACGGTTTGTTTTTGGACATTTTTGGATTTACTGAAGTGCCGATAGCTGATTTCATTGTTGATTTCAGTCTCACCATCACCTCCAGCAGGGTGAAGGCGAGAGTGAAAGAACCTGAATTAAATCTGAAATTGCCATTTGGATCGTTGTTGCTTCATAAGTACAGCTACTCCAACTGTAGTTGTATGCATGTATGTTGATATAGAGGATTACAGGTGTGTCTAATCAATTAGAATAGCTTTGAAAAGTTAATATATTCCAGTAATTCAGTTCAAAAACAGAAACTCTTATATTATATGGATTCGTTACACATACAGTGGTATATTTCAGATGCATATATCTTTTAATTTTGAAGAGTATGACTCAGAGCTGATGAAAACCCAACCTTCAATATCTTAGAAAATTAGATTACATAACACCAATTTTTTAAAAAAAAATTAATACAGAAATGTTGGCCTACTGAAAACATATCAGTGTGCAGTATATGTGCTCAATACCTGGTCAGGGCTCCTTTTGCATGAATTGCTGCTTGAGTGCAGTGTGGCATGGACAGTATCAGCCTGTCCCTGAAGTATTATGGAAGCCCAGCTTGCTGATGGCCTGGGTCTGGTACCTCTCATCTTCATCTTGATAATGCCCCATAGATCCTCTATGGGGTTTCAGTCAGGAGAGTTTGCCGGCCAATCAAGTATAGTAACACCGTGTTCTGAACCAGGTATTGGTACTTTTGGCAGTGTGGGCAGGTGCCAAGTCTTACTTGAAAATGAAATCAGCATTTCCATGAAGTTTGTCAGCAGAGGGAAGCATTAAGTGCTCTGAAACGTCCTAGAAGACAGCTGTGCTGACTTTGGACATGATAAAACACAGTGGATCAACAGCAGCAGATGACATGGCGCCCAAAATCATCACTGATTGTGGAAAATTCACACTGGACCTCAAGCATCTTGGGTTCTGTTCCTCTCCGCTCATCCTCCAGACTCTGGGACCTTGACTTGTTAAGGAAATACAAAATATTCTGTCTTCTGAGAAGACCACTGAGCAACAGTCCAGTCCAGTCCTTCCAGTACTTAGGCCAGGTAAGACACTTCTGACCTTGCCTCTGGTTCATAAGTGGCTTCACACAAGGGTTGCGACAGTTGAACAAATTTTGAATGGGCTTTGCTTTACAATCCTCTCACGGCTACGTTTATCCCTGTTTATCCACCTATTTCCAACACATCCTTTTCCCTCCATACAACATTCCATTAATAATCTTTGATACAGCACTCTCTGAACAGCCAGCTTCTTTAGCAGTGACCTTTGTTACTTATCCTCCTTGTGGAAGGTGTCAATGACTGTCTTCTGGATGACTCTCAAGTTAAAAGTCTTTTCCATGATTGTGCATCGTACTGAACAAGACCATATAAAGGCCATTTAAAGTGTCTCGAGTTAGTTATTGAGTTAATAGTGTGAAGCCACCAGTTATTTTCACAATATTCTAATTTTCTGAAGTACTGAAGTTTGGGCTTTTATTAGTTGTAAGCAGTAACCATCAAAAATAAAAGAAACACTTTAAACATATAATTCTATGTGTCATGAATCTATATAGAATATTAGTTTCACTTTTTTAATTGAGATAAATAAACTTTTCGATGATATTCTAATATGTTGATATGCACCTGTATACGCTCCTCAGTTATTTTTTAAGTTCCCCTTTTTCAACTGATTATTGATGCCGTTGTCTAATTGGCCTTATAGCAGCAGCTCAGTGGATTTCAGCCTTTCAAGGTGATCTGTGGAAGCAAAGTTAACCAGAATGGGGGAGAAATGTTGGCTTAAGCACCGGCCCCCAAAAATGTCCATGCACAAGCCCTGGGTGCCACTCTCGTGGCCAAATGTTTCCTGGTCTGATGGATATAGATTTATGCTGTGACGTTTAGGTGGCAGGATCAGACTTTTGCGTAACAACATAACGATCCATCCTTTCTTGTATCAGTGCTCCAGGCTTGCGTTGGTCGTGTAATGGTGTGGTGGGTATTTCTAAACAAACTTTAGTCCCCTTAGTACCACATGAACATTGTTCAAACGCCACTGCCCGCCTGAATATTGCTGCAGACCATGTCCATCCTTCTGTGCCCGTAGTGTACCCATTCACTGACAGCTACCTCCACCAGGATACCAAACCATCACAAAGGCTAAACGGGATGCAGTCCAATGGGAAATTCCCATCATGGATATGCTGACAGATCTGGAACTCTGTCATGCTGACATGGCAATACGGACTAAGATTCCTCAGCAATGTTTCCAGCTCTAAGGAACTCTAAATGCACAAGGGTGAGTGTAAATAGGTCTGCGTATTAATACTTCACTGCACTTCATAAGATTCTCAGCATGTCTGGCTTGACACCCCCAACTGTCTAGGGTAGACCCTGTCATCCCCTTAACACTGCATCTATCCGTGGAGCCTTTCAGCAGCTCCTCTATGGAAGATAATGAGGCTGCCAGCAGATAAGTAATGTTGAAAAAGAGGGGTACTCTCCTGGCTCTTGTTAAGTGTCAGTGAAATGAAGGAAAACCTTTTGGCAAAGATATTCATGCCAGTGTGAGGTGTGCCTATTTTCATTGCGGCCTTTAAAAGCCCCCATCTCGAGAACAATCTTTGTTTGCCACGGTAGAAAGATCCTGTGTCTTTTAAACTGCCTATAAGACGTTCTCAGAAGGAGGTTGTTCACAATAGCTTCGCCCGCACTCCTCCAGACATCGAGCAGTAACTCAAGCTAAACGAACGTGAAGGTCAAACATGACAAATTCAAGACAGAAACTTTCTCAAGAAATCTTGGTGTTTCTTTGAAGACAGGAAGCTTTGGGTAACTCAAAGGACTAAAATAAAAGCTTTAATTAAAAGCTCTGACCAGGGTGGTGGGAGATGTAGTACTGCAACAATGCAGGCTCACATTTTGAAATCTTCTTTTAATCTTCCTATATATATATATATATATATACATATATATATATTTAATATCATATTATAATAATAATAATTTATATATAATTATATATAAATTATAAGGCATATTATTATTATTTGGGTAGAAAAATGCACAGATGTGCCTAAGAAAGATGCGTTCTTGGAGGCAGCATATTTTGATATAAAATCTCAGTGTACTGCCATCACAAAAGAGTACATGACCTTTCTCAAGGACACCCATACCTCGCACCGCTCCAGAGCTGAGCCTATATACTTTTTGCTGATAACTGTCTGGATGGTCCTTTTTTATCTTTGGTCCAAGCCAGAGGGGGACCCATTTCCTCCCAAGAAATACCCACAATACTGATTCATCTAACCACAATCCACATTTCTATATTGTGACGGTCCATCTTAGTTGGATCAGAGCCCATAGATGTTAATGCAGCCTCTGCACAAGGCTCATACAACCCTTTATGTTTGTTTGTTGGCTTGTTTGTTTGTTTGTGAATGAGGCCCTATTTTGCAATGTTTGACAAAGTAATCCTCTGTAGTTTTATCAGCTCTTGATGAATAACAGATCTTGATGCATGTTGTCTGCAGGATCTCAGATCATGGGTGTCATCCTTAGGTTAGGGTTAGGGTTAGTTCTTCTCGTGTCCTTGAGTTGTTTACTGCTTTTAAGTATTGTAAAAGGAGAAATATACATATTGTTTTATCCATATACCAACTGTTTTGGAATATGTGATAGGTTTGAAATGCAGAAATTTATATCCATCAAATCAAAATAAGGTTTTCAAGAAAATATGCTAAATATCTTGTTTCAACAATTTAATTAAGCTTCTGCAGATGAGACTGCACTCTCTGCCTTTGATTTATAGAAGATATATATCATCTTTCTGCAAACACTGAAGGACCTAAGCTTCCCCCAGAGGTAACGCCTGTTCTGTTCCTTCACGTAGACAGCATCACTGCTGTGTCTCCAACGCAGTCTGTTGTTTTGTCCTCCACCGCCTCCACTTCTCCCATCATGGAAATAGTGTTTGTCACTGATATACCCCACAACTGAGTATTTCTGCAGAGGGCTGACCGCTGACTTTTACTGGAACTCTGAGATGTACAGAATGAAGAGGATTGGATATTGTACCGTCCCTGTACAGAGCAACTGTGGTGCTGACCGCCCAGTCAGATACACAACCCTCCAGTCTCAGCAGACACACTGCATGAAGACTGTGGTGTTTATGTGGAGGCCTACATCTGTTTTTGTTTTTTTTCTTACATAATAAAGGAAGCTGGATTGTGTTCAATGCACTGTAATGCTGTCTATTTTATCCAGATGAATTTGTTGAAATAAGTGTATTATGGCATCTTCAGCTTCAACTTCATGGCAACAATCAAATTTCAGTGCTTCCTGAAAAGTGTTTGTTTCTTACTTTTATGGCCCGATTAAAATCCTACCAGATTTTTCATGGTGTGTAATGTTAGGGGTGAGCTGGTTTCTGAGCTGAACCTACTGACGAACATCCTCAGTTCATTGTCTCTGTCCAGACTTCCATCTGAAAGTCTACAAAGAAATAAAGGTCTGTTGTCTTTCTTGCTTTCTAATTTGGGATTGTATGTCCATTGAATGTTTGAATACAGATGAAGGCTGCTCGTACACTGAAATGGTACTTTTCCATCGACAGACATTGGAAGGATGAGGAAATATAAGAGTCTTAAACTGCTATTAATTACTGCCAGTTTTTTTTGGTTAATTATCAGGAATCTTTATAATCTATGGAAATATTACACAGTGGATACTGTGTGTAGAAAGAGCATGGATAGTGAGCCTATAAGTAAATTATTTCCTATGTGTCTTTTGATGTGCTTTATGGCTGAACTGGCATATTTGGAGGCACTTTTTATCTTGCACTCTTCGAGTTGTGGGGTCAGTATGACTGACAGTTTCTTATCTCTTGTCTTTGGCAGTTGTGGCCTGCATGTTTCCTCTTGCTTTATATGCAGTCCCAGACACTGTGGAGCAGATTTCACTCTCTTACTCTGTGTCTGTCAGTCAGCTCTGTGCTGACTTGGCAGTCCTGTTCACAGTGGAGACAGCCCCACAGATCCAAGGAGGAGATCCGGCTTCAGACTGCCTTCCTTTCTTCTTTGTCAGCTTTTCTTTCTTCTGTGTGTGTGTGGAAGCTGGGGCGGTAGTTGAAGGAGGTAGGCTGTAGCTCCTGCCTCTTTTAAAACAGCTTATTTGACTGCAGCAGGCTCGTCGGTTGTGCTTCTTGTCAGCCGGTGGGACTGGGCTTAATACCGGCAAGGTCAGAGGCACACATTCTCTCACTCTCATTCTATCACTCTCTCTGTTCTTAATTAGCATTAATCATTGGTCCTTTTGTAAATGTTGCTGGCTGCCAATTATCAATGATTCCACACTATTAGCTGCTGGGAAGGTGACAAAGGTCAAGCCTGGCTCTTTTTAAAGAAGACTATTCACTAGAAGTCCTTGTGCTGCTGGAGATCTAGACTGGGTGGCCTCCCATGACCCAGCAGGCACTTTCCTCACTCTGCTCTTATTCCTCATGCACGCAACTGCCTTTGCTGCTGTCATTAACTTTCTGTTTCACGTTTTTGTCTCATATCAGATATCCGTTGATGAATGCATGCATTATACACGCACACACACACACACGTGCACATTATAATATATACATAAAAAATTCAAAGCACAGCCAGCCTTCATGAGCTTGGTTCTCATTACTGTTGCTGGGATTTAATTGGAATTTAATTAAATTTAATTGGATTGTATTTAATTGGACTGTTTTCTGTGTCTTGTGTATTGAGAGGACTTTTGTTGTAATCGTGGGGCAGTACAAATAAAACAAATTTCCTTAACATCATTATGGTTTTTTTTTTTTCTTTTTTAATAGGCCGAGGGTAAAGTGCTTCTGAAAGGATCATAGGAAGTACATTCCTTTTTGGTTTATTCTAATGCACCCTGGTTCTGTGGATTTCTCTTCTTGTTAATGTTGTTGCCCATCACTACGGGTGAGTATTGGCAAGGACCTCGCAATACGATATGTATCATGATACTTAGGTCACGATACGATTTTATCACGTTATTGCAATATCACAATATACAATAATCCCTTTCCAATTCGTGCTTTAAGTTCCACGGTTTTAGTTATTCACAGATTTTTCAGAAATGTATAATATAATAAAAAAATATTAAAAAATCACGGAAACATCACATGATGTTGTGCGCATTCTCTCACAGTGAAGAAATGTTGTGAGCCAGCCTGGCCCCTTTAAGAAGGTGGCCTTATGAGTAATGGAGTGTGTGTGTTTCGTGGGGCGGCAGAAGAAAACGGGGTTAGATGAAAAGTGGAGTGAGCATAAACAGCAGCCCAGCGTGTATAGATTTACATTCTCTATAACAATACAATCTGTGTGATATTACAAGTTCCTGCAGTGCCAGAATAAAGTGCTCGTTCCATGCAGAGAAAACCAGACTTTTTGTTTTGTTGTTGCTAGCATGTTAGCCGCTAATTACAAGCCAAAAATAGCACAATACCAGCGATTTCTTAACTACGGTTCGGAGACCAGTGAAGGTAACAGAAAGACCACAGTTGAGCCTTTGTCTTGTTTCGCTGCAGTGCCTCGCTACGTTTTTGCAGTTTTTAAACATGTTTCAAACACATTATTGAGGCTAGGGGGGCTCCGTGTCCAGTTCGCGGATTTTGATTTTCGTGGGGGCGTGCCGGTCCCCATTAACCGCGAAAAATAAGGGATCACTGTATTGCGATATTCTACCCAGCTAATATCAAAATTAAAAGTAGAGATTAAAATTATCAAGTTGCTGTATATGTTCATCAGATGATATTGATCATTTAGAGGACAAATTGAGTCAAAACTATTTGCTTTAAAACAACCTATTTATTGTTTATTATTAGTGTTTTTGCACATTTATTAAATAAATAAAATAAAATAAATAGAATAAAATTTTCCTAAAAAATGAATATTAGGAGCCGAAGAATCAATATTATATTGGGTGACTGAAAATCGCGATATATTGCCAAATCAATTTTTTTTTCACATCCCTACCCATCACTATATGAACTCAGGACAGAGAATCGAGTCATAGCGATGATACAGTGAATACGATCCACTGGTTTTGCATGTGTTATTTTTATATAAATCTTGTTACAATGAGTTGCGCTGCTAACTTATATCTCTCTTTCTGAGTTAAATCTTTACATGCATATGTAAGGAGAACTTGGCAACCCATGTTAACCACCGTAACGCTGTTTCACTCCCACTCTACTCATTCATTCAGTGCTAGGTTTGTCTCAACTTCATGAACTGCAGACTTCAATGAAAACCGCTCACCATGCTTATGAAGCAGAAACATTTTGTAGCTTCCAGGTTTGCTTCCCAGTTGTCCAAGGAACCTGCTGAATGTGCTCATTAGTGTTTCTCCTGCTGGTTCCACCTGCAGTCCCCACTCAGGACGTTGACTTTTGTGAAAATGAATTTCATCTTTCATGGCCTCGGGGCAGTTTTACAAGTATCAGGAATCAATGGATAACTGCCACATGAAAAAGTTAATTTTAAGGTTTTATGTATTGGGACATAGCAAACAAATAATAATGTTAGGGATGCATGGTAACTGTTTTTTTTAAAACCGCTACCGATAACAGATAACTTTCAGCTCCCAAAGGCCGATACCGAAAACTGATAACTGATAACCGATAACACACATATATACCTAAGATTTGACTCTTTAAATGAACAGATATTTATTTTTTCCAATGAAAAACTATTGGCAAGCCTCTCAAACATTTTCGTAAAGCTATGAAACAAGCCTATATGATATCTCACATCAACTTATATAAGGTGCATTACTGACTGATATAAAAAATAAAGGCTCCTTGAACTGATGGAAATACATGCATCAGAATTACTAACTGAAAAAGTGCTTCCAGAAGATTACAAAAAATAAATATACATAGAAATTAATGCACTGACACAAGTTAGATTCAAACTTTTCTACGTTCTACCAATTTCACCTTTGCCCGTGGGTCATCTTTGGCAAATTTTTTTCAAAAGCATCACGTGTGTAAGTCCCGGTGGCTTCTTTGCTACTGGCTTGCTCACGTTAGCATTAGCTCACATTAGCCCACATTAGCTTGATTTCAAAACTCCATCAAAGCGATGGTTATGTTTATTAAAACCAGGGCTATTTTTTCCTCCTTGTGGAATTCGCTTGGAGCATTTGTCACAAATAACCAGCGAACTATCTTCTTCGGAAACTTTAACAAAGTTCCATACAATCGCCTCCATGTTGTTTGTTTTCATAAGCACGCTGTGCCGCAAGCTACATTCAAGGTGTAATGTAAATTCCTCCATTTGCTTGTCGTTCTTTCGGCCTTTTCTATTTTTTCTATTTTTTTATGTGTAACATGCAGGACAATACTGCAAATATCAATTCAAGTCAGGTTAACAAGTCTTTTTCTGGCATAAGGGGGTATTCTTGATTTTCCTTATTAAGAAATCGTTTTTCTGATTATGCCGACGTCACTCCAACATAACATTCACTGCCGGTCATTCGGGTCTCAGTGGAAGCGAGTTGTCAAAAATATATATGCTATCGGGGCTATTCATCATGATATCGGACTTATGGGAATGATGTCATAATTGCCTGTTATCGGCCCAATACTTATCCTGCATCCCTAGATAATTTTGACCAAACTAGGTCTTAAATGTACCTTCATATGAAGAACATCACAACATACTATACAATGCTATTATTTAACAAAAAAGTTAAATGCAGAATTGCATGATTCACTCCATAATGTTGAACATGCACAAGGCAACAGTGAAAAGGAACAACTTCCTGTTAACAGGAAGAAAAATCCAGCAGATCATAGAACTGGGGACATTTCACTTTAGTCAAGTTTATGCTTATATTTTAGATAACCTTCAGGTCAAAGTAAGGAAAAGATAATCTACTTAGGATAGTTGGTGGAGTTGTAATATTTTAGGTGTACTATAAATGATTTGTTTAGGGATGACAAACTTAAGACAAACACTTTATTGCCAAAAGTATTTGCTCAGCCATCCAAATGATCTAAATCAGGTGTTCCAATCACTTCCATGGTCACAGGTGTATAAAATTAAGCACCTAGACATGCAAACTGTTTCATTTGTGAAAGAATGTGTCGCTCTTAGGAGCTCAGTGAATTCCAGCGTGAAATTGTGATAGGATGACACCTGTGCAACAAATCCAGTCGTGAAATTTCCTCGCTCCTAAATATCCCACAGTCAACTGTATTATAAGTAAATGGAAGTGTTTGGGAATGACAGCAACTCAGCCATGAAGTGGTAGGACACGTAAACTGATGGAGGATGCTGAAGCGCATAGTGCAAAAAGGTTGCCAACTTCACTACAGTCAATCACTACAGACCTCCAAACTTCATAGGGCTTCAGATTCTGTCTGGTGTGGATGAACTTGACTGGCCTGGACAGAGTCCTGACCTCAACCTGATAGAAGACCTTTAGGATGAATTAGAGCAGAGACTGAGAACCAGACCTTCTGGTCCAACATCAGTGTTTGATCTCACATATGTTCTTCTGGAAGAATGATCAAAAATTCCCACAAACACACTCCTAAACCTTGTGGACAGCCTTCCCAGAAGAGTTGAAGCTATTCTAGCTGCAAAGGGTGGAGCCACGTCATATTGATTAGGAACGGGATGAACTAAAGCTCATATGTGAGTCAAGGCAGGTGACCAAATACTTTTGACAATATAATGTATTATGTGCGACTTAATCAGTTTACTTTGAAAGAAAATTGATAATTCCTCAATTTAGGAGAAATATAGGGCACACAGGGAAATTAGAAAGGGTCAAGTGGAACCTAGCATGGCACAGATGATCTTTGGCTGCGTTTCAGAGTTCTGCTAAGCCATGATGTGGTGACGAAACCTGGCGATTGGGAAAAACAGCTGTAACCAGTCTCATCTCTGTGATGTCCTCTCTGGGATAAAACATGTCAACCACCACGTGTCACTGAACACAGTCTGACTTACTGGCAGCTGGTTTCATCAGGGCAGGAAAACTCAAAAATGTGTGTATCTCCTGAATGGATAAAACAGCAAACTGTTGACTGATTTAAGGAAAAGATTTTTTTGGAAGTATTTCTGTTATAAATTTTTCTTCATTGTTGTGAAGAAAAAGGAAAATTCTAAAAATGGAAAAACTGATGTGTCGATGGTCAGAACATAGCCCTTGCTTAAACTCTGGTGGTTTATCGTTATTTCCAGATGATTTTATTCCCAAAAAGCTTATTATGAAGCCTATTTGACAGAAAACTCATATACCAGCAGATAACACACTCTCTCTCTCTCTCTCTCTCTCTCTCTCTCTCTCTCTCCCGCTCTCTCTCTCTCTCTCTCTCTCTCTCTCCTCTCTACTCTCTCTCATCTCTCTCAGATCTTCTCTCTCTCTCTCTCTCTCAACCTCTCTCTTCTCTCTCTTTCTCTCTCTCTCTCTCATCTTTCTCTCTCTCTCTCTCTCTCTCCACTCTCTCGCTCTCTCCTCTCTCTCTCTCTCTCGTCTCTCTACCTCTCTCTCTGTCTCTCTCTCTCTCTCTCCTCTCTCTCATCTCTCTCTCTCTCTCTCTCTCTCTCCCTCATATATGTTTATATATATATATATATATATATATAATGTATGTATGTTTCTTTTTAACCTTTTGTGCGGGAGCAACTGTAATAAAAAACAATTTCCCCTCAGGGATCAATAAAGTAATTCTGATTCTGAAAGCAGCCAACATTACTCATCTGTGTGATGGAGAGCTTTTGTTCAAATTTTACACAAGCAAAGACAGTTAAGAGGGAAAAACTGGGGATGTAAATAAGTGATAATGAGATACATACTGTGCACTTATAGAGTCTGGAGCCATATTACTGCCGTAGCAGTGAGGAAAATAAAGCACTAAAGCACTATGCCAGGATCTACTGTTATTGTAATAAAAGGGGCTGTACATGCACTTTGGATTTAGCGTTATATTACTTTTTTACAGACATTATAGCACGACAGCAGTGTGCAAACTTAAAATTAAATTAAAGCCAAGCCACAGAGCAGCAGCAGGGACTTTGATTGGCCAACTGTTGTCCTCTGTTCCATGCTGCTGTTACCTTCTGCTGTAGAAAAAAACAAAAAGCAAAAACAGAGAGAGAAAGAGAGGGAGAGAGGAAGAAGAAGAACAGAAGGCAAAATTGAGGCTTGGGCCATCCTTCAAGAGCCATATCCACATGTTACGAGAGAAGCTTAACTAACACAAAATTAGATATGTTTATGATTGCACCTCCAAAAAAAATAGATAAAATAGAAAAAAAAAATAGAAAAGGTGAAAAAAGGAAGAAAAATTTAGCAATTCTTAGATTTTCTTTGTCTTATGTTTATAGGTTGTCTGAACCCAAAATACTTAATTTGTTAATATGCATCTGTTTTCACATTTCAGGCCTCCAACACATTTCAAGATCAGTTGGTTCAACTTTTACCACTTTGTAATGTTGGCAGTCTTTCTCACAGCTCTTAAAGAATGATCTGGCACTGCGGATACCAAATGATGAAATGCACCATTCTTCCTGCTAACGAGTCTTAAGACGTTCGTCAGTAAAGATTTGTTATTATTGCTTTTTTTCATTTCAAAGTTCCCCACACATTCTCTGTGCTGTTACCTTCCGTGTCTGACGCCACGAGTCGAACCCTGGTTGCGTCGGGGAGGGTATCCAGCGTTAAACCTGTGCCAAACCAATCATGCGAATCGCTCCACTGTGGCGACCCCGAACAGGGAGCAGAGTTAGATCACAGGTGTCCCGCTAAGGCTTGCATCGTTGCCCTTTAGACACAGAAATTGCTCCAGAGTCCTTGAACGGTTTAGTGATATTATGGACTATATAAGGAGAAACACAATCTTTCTTTAACTTTTTAAGTTTTTGATGATTTAGTGACGCTTTTCTATAATGGAGCGTTTGCATCATTTGGAGCTGTCTTTCTATGAAGTCAAGTATTCAGTTGTCACGTAGTCCTGTTATGATTTCTATCAAGTCCTGATGGAAACATCCATGCAGCCAGTCAGCAGGAGTGTTGCTGTGTAAACAGCACAGGGGAAGTAAAGAATCTGCTAATCATTCTCTGATTTCAGATCTGATCCCCTGTATGTGTATATTAATTAAAGTAACAATTGTGTTGAAGTGGCAGATCACCTTCGGGTATTTCTAAAGAGAAAGATTGCAAAGATAATTGAGAAGCATGCAGAGACTTGCTTTCACCCAACAGCTTATAGCTGCTGATACCCAAGCAAAGAGGGGAACTGTCAATCATATCATTACCAACCTTTGAGGACCTCAGCTCACATTTTCAGTAGTTTCTTCTTGGACAGGCTTTTTTTTCGTTTACTTAATTATGTAATGGCAGGTCTAGATAAAGATCCCCTGAGCTACGAATGCTGCACAGAGCTGTGAAGGAAAGTAAAAAGATAAATAAATAATTGCAGCTGAAGGCAAAGAGGGATTTGGAGCTCATTTGCATTGGACAATTGATTCTTCGCAACTAGCCTGTCCGCGATGTCAGTCATTCCCTCTTTTGAGCTTTAATTAAATCCCTGACTTGCTTCTGTTCAAAATTCAGATTTGAAGCTGTAGTCAATAACAGCAAAGTGTCCAAAGATCAGGCCTTGCTCAGTAAATCAATTCCAACGATGCTTCCGGGCCTCTGCTGAGGGCGTCGGCAGCACCGTGAGCATCAGGAGGTCGTATCTGTAACCGTCAGGCCCTGCTGGGGGGAACACCTCACTAAAGGCCTATCAGCTATTCTTCCTCATTCTGCCTCAACATGATAGGATCTAATTTTTTCTAAATTATAATCTGATGGTGTTCATAACAGATGGTAATGAAAATTGAATTATCCACATTGTGGTAATTATAGAAACACATGGTCGATAGATTACATGATAATTCCTGAAACATATTGCATGATAACCTGTCATTCACATCTGCGTCAGTATATTCATATTATTCAATCATAATAGATATACGTGCCCCTTAATAACACTGCGTGTACCCGGAGTACATCCTGCAGACATAAGTATCTGCTGTACGTATAAACTGCCGTGAAATCTGTTTAATTAGCATGCAAAGCTTCCTGCCAACTGCCTCATAATTGCATCGAAATGGAAAATTGTGATGATGAAGCACAGGAACATACGAGGTGTTCCAGAAAGAGCAGCGGGGTTGGTTATGTGAACAAGACCCATAGAGGACCCAGGTGCCTGCTTTCGCTCATTACACCTCACCTCGGGCAGGTTCCCTGTTGCATTTTTAATGAAATGGAGAGAAGTGCAACAGCTTTCATTCCACATCTCACACTCGATTCGTCTGTCAGGACGGATAAGCTCCAATTTGGTGAGAGGTCAAGTGAAATATTAACAAGGGCCTCCAGCAAACAACCCCAATCAATTACTGTTTGATATATTCATAAATCAATGGGATGCAGCTGACAGCTGAAACATGAAATGCTTCAAAAGCAGCGAAACAGACATATTGGCTTTTGTCGTAAATGAGATTTTCCTTTCCCGTTGACCAGTATAGCTCAGATTGTCCGATGTTGGCCCAGCGTTCAGACTTCAGATAAAAGTTTTTGTGTGGTAAACTTGAGCTTGTTTATTTGCATAATGGCTTTAAAATTGAGTTTTAAAAAAGCAAGGGAATCCATGACAGCAGATGTGCCACCTTTGAACAGATTTAAAAGACTGCTGCTATGATGTTTTACAAAACATGTGGTGACTATTGAAACTTTGGTTTGGATCAGAAATCCAGATGCTAAAGAGGCAGGAAGACAGTTCACTCAGTACGATTGCACATGACATTCACCTGATGATTTGTTGGATTGAAATTGAAAATATACAGCTGTTTTTAACATGTTTTTAAGTGCTAGGCAGTCCAAGCCTGATGATGTCTTGCTATGAAAGTATACGTGCATTTATCGCCAGGACGCAATGACCTGTTGGGATATTGCAACCTGAGTGAAAGTGGTGAACCAGCTGGCTGAGGGTTTACCATTGTCTTCCTTCTGAATGTTTACACGTGCACAAATGCTCGAGTATCGAAAAAACAAAATGTTGTGAAGACTATAAACAGCATTTTCAAATAGCTGTTGTGCCAAAGTGGAGACAGGAAATAAAACTTAAGAAGACTCAGACGGTTGCATTTAGTGCGGTCATCTCATGTTTTTCTCTGCAGTATAAGGCAAGGTGTTAAATAAGATTTATCAGAGTCGCGCCGGCTCAGGCTTAGAGGCCATTTCCCCTGAATCCCACCACGGGCCCTCCGTGGCCCCATCAGCCAGCTTGTAAATAAATCAGCCTCAGCCGTATGGTTCTCCTCTTTTGAGATTCAATTTATCTCACGACTGCTAAGCTGCTGGGCACTTTTCTAACTTCTTGAGACTGCAAAGAGCTGGACAGTCCGTTTAAAAATGGAGGAGGAGAGGGGAAGCAGGCTTATGCAGAGTGAGTGTTGACTTTGACAAGTTCCAGCATCCACCCCCACTCTGCTTGACAGAGGAAATGAGTTGGAATTGAAGCTTTTTCAGCCATTCACAGTTGGTAATTAGTTTCTGGCCTTTTAACTGAAATGTGGCAGGAGACAGCACAGGTAAAGCTTAAGGCATTTGTCATAGCTAAAGCAGTGATTAAAGCCATTCAGTCAGCCAGACACATTCCTCTCTGAAGGAGCTGCAGACCTTTTCATATTTTAAAACAGTGCACAATCAGTTCAGTTTAGAACGGTTAATGTTTCTGTAGATTGTTATTTTTCATGTTTATCTAGATATCAGTCTGCAAAAGAATTAATAAGGTTCTATATGTCAATCGACCAGTCCTGATTTGTCTCAGTAATGAGCCAGTTGGGATGTATCTCATGTTTATTATTTTGGCTCCTTGTAATTGTTATTTTTTCCTTCTTCTTCTTTTATATTAGTCAGACATTCCAAAATTCCAAAAATGGGTTCCATTAAAAGCAGCGTATGGGGAGCTAAAATCTCAATCTGCTACAACAATTAATGCTGCCATCGCAGAAGTGTAAATGTCCTTTGTCGAGGGGACAACCCACACTGATTCTGGCTTTTGGACTTGTTGCTGGTAACAGTATCTGGTCTTTCTCGTCTTTGGTCTGGGTCTGAATAGAGTTTCCAGTGTTATTAGACTGTTTCCATAAGCAGGCGTTGACCATCGGTGCATGTCTTCATTATCAGGAACTACCTTAAAATAAGACTTTTAGGGGACTTCTACAGGGTTGAGGCAAGCCCCTGCCTCGGGGTGGTTATTTTGATGCAGCTCTGAAAAGCTCCAGGATGAGACATGGTGATGAGTAGGTGTTGATTGAGAGGGCTGAACATCATCTCCTGTCTACAGCGCCCTCAATGTTCCCTTCAAGTTGAGTCTCCATTCAAGAACTGCCACCATCGCAGTGTAAGAAAACAGCAGCTATCAGCTTCTTGGATGCTGATCTTGTTTTTCAAGGTTGCTTTTTGCACCTGCTTGATGTTTGTTGATGCTGCGTTAAAACTGTCCATTATCATTGTAAGGAATGGGTTTTAGGCTGTGAGGTCCAAAGAGTGGACAGAGATACACGGGTTATGTAAAGATGATTTATAAAGACAGACCACTTCCAGGTGAGTGATATGACTGCAGTCTGTAGTTCTCTCTGGGTTCATAGAGCAAGTGATGCTTTCAAGTGAGTGTCTTGACAGGGTAAACTGATTCAGGTGAGTTTTCTTACAGATAGAAGGATGATGAGGTTGCAGCTGCCAGGCAGGAGGCCAAGAGGTAGACCAAAGAAGACATATTTAGTCATTCAGGCTGAATGTGCTGCTTTGATTTGACATTTGGAGCTTTGAAACTCTGGCAGTGTTTTTAAGAAGGGTGAAACCCTGTTTTACATCTTGTACCACACTTACTGTGCATAACTAATAGATGCCGTTTTTTTTGTGAATTTTGAACTTTTTAATAATGGAGCCATCACCATGCCAAAGTGTAGGAATATTTTGAGTTGGTGCCAGAGAATAAAGGTAAAATAAGCTCCCTTTCCGTGTTTATTAACATATAAGACTTGCAGGACCAACTTACTCAAGAGCTGCCTTTATTACTGACTGCAAATACATAGAAGGTAAGATGAATAAATAATAGGGGATAGTAAAATAATAAGACAGAAATGCTTGGGGATAATGACAATAATGAAACTGATGTCATCAATGCAGAGATTCCATATAAACTCGGACAAACCGAAACATAGGTTGGGTTAGTTTAAACAACAGTACGCTACAGAAAACACATTGTCATACTGGTTGAATAGTGTTGCTTTGCCCTCAGCAGCTAATGTAGGCTACAAAAACATTTAATTATTGTTCCTTGAGTGCAGTTACATTAGCACCTTTCCAGTACACCAAGCACAATACCAAAGAAAATATCCAGTACACAAATAAAGTTTAAAAAAAAAGAAAAGAAAAAGGCCACTTATCAGTCACACCTACTGCTTCATTGCATCATGTAAATAACTTCCCTGTCCTGTATGTAATTTAAAATCAATATTTACTAACCCATTTTAAAATATATTGTGTTTTATTTTTGTTATTTCATAGTTGGAATAACATGAAAGGCATGTAAAATGCAGATGGACTGTCAGGTTATTTGAATAATCGTCACAACATACAGTGCCTATAAAAAGCATTCACCCCCTTGGATGTTTTAACCCAATTATTGCTATTATAAAGGAAATCATGGCCAATATGATTTAGCCTTTTTTAACAACAATATGCAAAAACAACTGATTTTCGCAGTTTTACAAACTGCTGTCAATTAATTAAGATTATATAAAGCAAAATAAATGGGAGAGACTCCACACAACAACTGTTGCCCATTCTTCACCAGTCAAGGCTGTTCAGGAGAGTGGCAAAGAGAAAGACACTGTTGAAAAAAGCTTTATGAAATCTTGCCAGGAATTTGGCCAAAGGCATGTGGGAGAATCCAAGGTCAAATGAAAAAAAATAAGCTTCTTTGGTCTGATGAGACACAATTTTAGCTTTTTGGCCATCAGACTAGACACTGTGTTTGGCAAACAGAAAACACTGCACATAACGACAGGGAACTGTGACTTGGGGGAAGATTTATTTAATCAGCGAGACAATGAGCCTAAACATACAGGAAAAACTACAGAGAAATGGTTCAAAGACAACAAGGTGAATGTTCTGGAGTGGCCGAGTTAAAACCCAGATCTAAATCCAATTGATAATTTGTGGCTGGACTCAAAGAGCTATTCATGCTTGATCCCTGAACAACCTGACAGAGCTTGAGCTGTTTTCCAAGAAAAAATGGAGAATCATTGCTGTGTCCAGATGTACCAGTCTGATTGAGACTAATCCACACAGATTCAGTGCTGTAATCGCAGCCAAAGGTACATCTACTAAATACTGACCTGAGGGGGTGAATACTTATGCAACTTGACCTTATATCATTTTAATTAATTGACATTATGTTGTAAAAATCAATTTTCTTTTTTAAATTAAAAAGGGTTGTTTTTTTTTTTGTTTTTTTTTTTTTTTTTTTTTACAAATTTTTGTTTAAAGTCCCAAAGTTATATAGACCATGACTTTCATTTATAAAGCCAATTAAAGGCAGAAGCACCCAAGGGGGTGAATACTTCTCATTAAAAAATGTAAGTTTAGAAATGTTGTAAGAGAGGTTCACGCAAGGCTTCATTTGGCTGTGCAGCACCCACTGTTGCCAGTTGATGTCACCCATGAGCGTACTGCATGAAGCTTTGAGGAGTGAACCGGTTTTTGGCACAGAGCTGTTTCTCATGAAACTGTCGTGTTGCCGTAGCGTGTTATTAGCGGTTTGCTCGGCAGCTGTGAAGCAGGGATCGCCAACATGATAACGTTGAATGAGAGAACATATTCACGACACATCCTGACCGGTGTAGGCTATTAGCGTTAGCAATTGCTACAAATATCATATATATCCACAAAGAAAATAACGATGTGGATTTATTGTTTATATCATGTAGTCTATGCAGCAACTGAATCGGGTAGAAGAAGATAACGTTTAAAGTAAGAAAATCAAGTTTTATTCAACGCTAGACGACTTTTAACAAGAGCAACTATGGGCTGTACTGTCTCGGTTCTATTCGACTATCACCGTTCGGTTTGTGGTCGGAAACTAAAGACCCGGGTCGGTTCCGGGTCCAAATATTGCGGGTCCATTCGGGTTCGGACCCCGGACTTATGATAATAGCTCGGGTCTGGTCGGTTTCAGGTCGAATTTTCACATCTCCATTTGGGTTTGGGTCCATGAAAGTGGACCCGTGAAGACCTCTACTGTATTGCTGTAGTGGTTTCTGAGAAATACAGTACATTAACTATAGATTTATTATATTTGAAACAGTTAATGCAGTGCAAGGGAGTTTTTTCATGCTAAGATATCAGTTTTAATATCATTTGAAGGATTATTTGATTACTTTTTGCAAGTTTTGTCCAGCTCTCACAGTCTCCCATCTCTAGTACAGGCAAAGTAACTTCAGACTCCCGTTCTGGATGTCTCTTGTGACAGTCACTGCGTGTCGCTTTATGGTACTATGTTGCTACAATGATTAAACTAGCTGACAGAGCTACAGTGCCAGAGCCAAGTAAGAGACTCGAGAGCATCACAGCTGAGAAAATGAGAGACAGACCAAGCAAAACACAGAGCAAAAGTAAGTCTTGGACAGTTTGTAAAAGTGAGTTAATCCCCAGGCCTAGAGGGTGACCCTCTGAGTTTAAGAACTGCTAAAGTTCCTTTGCTCCACTTTAACTTATTACTGTAACCTAAATAAAATTAACTTTTTCTTCCTTTTTTTTCTCATTGCATAACTGTAATGCAATATTTGTAGAGTAAAAGAGCACAAGTCTAACAGGTCATAATGGGTTACCCTTGTGCTTATGTGCTGTGAGCTCTTACATTTTTTCTCCTGCTAAAGCAAATAATGCCTTTGTTTATATCTTTGTTGTCATTTAAAAGAGTGAGCTTCAGTAGTTTAGTGCAATATTTTACTCTAAAGTATAGTGCAGCAGATGTACATGGACTACAAATTTTGTACTTTGATGCTGTATGTATAAAAGGAATTAGATGCAATCTGTTATTAGATGGAAACTAGCTGCACTGCTATAATCCGATGCAGTGCATGCCTCTTTCTGCACACGCTCCCTGCCACATAAACATTCTAATTGGAATTGAATTTCAATCTGTCAGTTATTTTGCACTTATTTGGTCTCATGAACAGACTAAAGGATCAAATCCAGAAGTCGTGATCTTTCACTACACCTGGGTTTGCTGTGTTCACTGTGGCCTGTTTACTGACTACAGTGTGTCCGTCAATGGTCAGAAGCTGCAGCTTTGTGGGCTAAATTCTGTAGAGTATTCAGTATTTAAATGACATTCATTGGGTTCCAGTGGTGCACTTCACTAAGAATTGGAATAATAATAATAACAATAGAAAGGTGTTTATTAAATGGCACAATCTCCTGAATTTTTCTGAAAAGTAGATATTTTGCCAAATAACACTTGTGCGAGCCCATCTGTTAATGTGGCAACACGCATCTCAGAACCATGTTGTGCTGAACGTTGTGTTACTGGATGCAGCCAACTAAGATTTGTGATTTGTCTTGGAAAAGCACCAGTGCGCTCATTCTGGCATGACAGTGGCACTTTCAGTTATACCCAGATTAATGAGTAAAACTGAAGGCTTTATATATTCATGTATTATTCTAAATAAAATGCAGTTCACGTTCTGAAACATATATATTCAAAATCTAATAAACTTTGATCAAATAAAGATTATAAATCTTACTGAGGTCAGAAGTACCTTAGACAAGTGACTGAAAAACTTGATTTCATACGTTAACAGCATTGCAGTTCTTTTATTGATCTGGATGTAACAGTTAGCGATCTATCTATCTGTCTGTCTGTCTGTCTGTCTGTCTATCGCAAAGCAGTCTCCTGACTTGAGACTAGCATTGGAATGAAACAATGGTTTACACCTTTATCCCTTGCAAATGAATTAAGGCAGGTCATTGTTGTTAGTGGTTTCCCGTATACTAGCAGTCTGCTGCATGTTAGCGGTCTGCTGGATGTTAATGGTCTGCTGCATGTTAGCGGTCTACTGCATGTTAGCGGTCTACGGCATGTTAGCGGTCTGCTTTATGTTAGCAGTCTACTGCATGTTAGCAGTCTACTGCATGTTAGCAGTCTTTGCATTTTGTTAGTGGTCTGCTGTATGTTAGCGGTCTGCTGCATGTTAGTGGTGTCTACTGCATGTGGTAGATTTCACATCCGTGAACTGTACGGTGGGTGAATTTTTTTGTTCTTCCACAGGTAAAATTATATAAAGCAGCAAATTTGTTTATATTTTGGGGCATGGTCTTTTGATTGAAGAATGGCACAGCCTACAGCTACCTGCCATTGATTTAGCTACTTAGTTACTTAGCACTTTATTGACTTCTCTGCTCGTCCTTCTTTCAGCTCTGGCAGCACTTGTTTTGGATGTTGTTCCAGTAGCGACACTTGAAATGTTTGGACAGATTTTACCATAATGAATCTAAAGTAGTTGTTCCTTCATGGCTAATTTTTTTACCTTACAGGCTGAACAAATTGCTATGTTTGGGTGTTTAAAAGTCACGGTGAAACTTACACAGTGGAGCTGTATTTGCTAAAGACGCTGCTATGCACATGCATTTACTGACACACCCCCCCACCCCCCGGGGGAAAAAAAACACAAAAACAAACAAACAAAAAAAATTCTGGTCACTAGTGAATCAACTGATGTTTGCTAAGTTCTTACCATATGACAAAACAGCACGTACAGTTGTCTCAAAGCTACCACAACCCAAACTGAAAAATACTTGACCACATCCGCATCACTTCAAGCCTTATGTAACTAATATAGCTCTGGGCCATAAACTGACACAGACTGTTATTACTTCATTCATTATTATCTGCCATATGTATCAATACACTGTATGATTGAAAGTAAGCGTCAATCTATTCAAAGAGGTTTTGAATCAGTCGTGTTAACTGTAGCACAAAGTTCTAATTTATATAAAAGAAAAAGCCATGAAAAAAAAACGGGCCACAGGAGTCCAGCAGCCACACATAGTTGTTAACTTAAAGGTATCATTAACAGGTGGATCACAAACTTATGAAACTGAGCAAGTCTTCATCTGATGGTACGTTTTGGGTGATAGACTAGGGGTTAAATAAAATCATCTGAACTGTGGCCTTTTTGTCTGCTTTAATTGTGGTAATATGGCCCTAAGAGAAACAGACTTTGCCCACCATTGCTCTGGACTATCAAACGTCCTGATGAGAACTATGCTAAATGCAAGGAAGAAAAAGTTAGAATAAAGATTATGACTTTCTTCCTCTCGGTTACACTTGATGTAGAATGATTTGAAGTTGAAGTTTGGTTCCACCCTTTGCAGCTAGAACAGCTTCAACTCTTCTGGGAAGGCTGTCCACAAGGTTTAGGTGTGTGTTCATGGGGATTTTTGTCCATTCTTCCTGAAGAACATTTGTGAGGTCAAACACTGATGTTGGCTGAGAAGGCCTGGTTCTCAGTCTCTGCTCTAATTCATCCCAAAGGTCTTCTATCAGGTTGAGGTCAGGACTCTGTGCAGGCCAGTCAAGTTCATCCACACCAGACTCCTCCATCCATGTCTTTATGGACCTTTCTTTGTGCACTGGTGCACAGTCATGTTGGAGTTCCTTTCACTGGAATTAAGCTCCTGAAAAACAACCCCACACCATAATCCCCCCTCCACCAAACTTTACACTTGGCACAATGCAGACCAGTACCATTCTCCTGACAACCTCCAAACCCAGACTCTTCCATCAGATTACCGAGATGGAGAAGACCTCTTCGCACTCTGAGCTCCAGCATCCACTGACCCCGCTTCATCAGTTTACGTGTCCTACCACTTTGTCACTGAGTTGCTGTCGTTTCCAAACACTTCCATTTCCTTATAATACAGCTGACAGTCGATTGTGGAATATTTAGGAGCGAATAAAATTTCATGACTGGTTTTGTTTGCACAGGTGTCATCCTATCACAGTTCCACGCTGGAATTCACTGAGCTCCTGAGAGCGACACATTCTTTCACTAATGTTTGTAGAAACAGTCTGCATGACTGGGTGATTAATTTTATACACCTGTGGCCATGGAAGTGATTGGAACAGCTGATTCTGATCATTTGGATGGCTGAGCAAATAATTTCGGCAATATAGTATACATATATATGTAAACCCCAAAAACAGTTTTTTGTTACTCAGACAGCCTGACAGAACATCCATCATTTCCTACCTGCTTTGGGATTCATTTTTAATCTGATGATCCGATAACGTATAACTGCAAGGCTATCTGAGCTGAAAGACAATCCATGGTGATCTTGTGGAAATATGTAAATCAGTGTCATCAGTATTTCAGATGATAACATTGCTGCAGTGGCTTGCAGTCTAATAAATGGTATTGACATTCCTCCAGGAGTATTGTGAGGATTAAGACAGCATGCACTACATGTTTATGCATGAGAACAGAGTATAATGCCTGCAGCTCACTGCAATGACCGTCGTTATCTGTATTGACTGCAAACAAGCCTGTTTCCACTGTTCCAGTCTTTTTTTTTTCTTAACAGGGATTCTTGTTATATCTTCAACCATTTGAAAAGATCTACAATATGTTCATTATTGGATAAATCAAATCAAATTAAATTATTAGTCAATCAAGTTGTGTAAAACACATTGCTATGAGCATTCTACCCTATGATCATGTTTTCCATTTCGTTTAACTTTTTTTATTTAACCTTTATTTTTTGATTTCTTTCTCTGTTCTATAAATAAACATTTGATTTCACAAAGTCACACTTTTACTTCATTCGTGCTGCTTGTATTTCATAACTATATTTGAAATGAGCACTTTTGATTTAATATTGTCAGCTTTTGTTTCAATAATTCACTTGTTCTTTTATAATGATAGCTTTTGCATTGTGGCCCTTTTTTTATTTTATTATGTTGTTTTCAATTTCATTATGTCACTATTATTTAATAATTCATGCACCTCATCATTTATAGTGGCACCTTGTGCGTTGTCAGACATTATATCTTATAACATCATTCAATGCTGACAGCTTTTTATTCATAATATCATCTTTTCTCTTCACATCACTTTATTTCTTGATGACAGCTTTTATTTCATAGCTTTATCTAATAAGAACCCTTGAGTTGTCAAAACTATTTCTTAAAGGAAACATAAAACAAAGGGTGAATTCCAATTCCTCCCTTAACCCTCAATTTTTTGGCCCTCAATCTAAACCCTCGAAAGTAAGTGTCAGGTCTATCTTGTGATTTAGAAATGGGACACCCCTCGAGTGCAGTTACGTCTTCAGACTGAAATGTATCAGAGCCGTGTTGTCTCTGTATTTCCTGAAATTACACAGGGATAACATTGAAAAGAGCGCTGTATATTCTCCAAAGTAATATTAGCAAATAACACAACAGAGGATACATTATTCAGTCCTCCGTCGCTACACAACAAGGTATACAAGTAACGTGAAGCCAGCCAGGACCGCCGACCGGGACCCACCGGCTACCGACGACCGGGACCCGCCGACCTGGGACCCGCCGACCGGGACCCGCCGGCCAACGACGACTGGGACCCGCTAACAACCGGGACCCGCTAATGACCGGGACCTGCTAACGACCAGGACCCGCTAACGACCGGGACCCTCCGGCCGCCAACGACCGGGACCCGCTAACGACTGGGACCCGCTAATGACCGGGACCTGCTAACGACCAGGACCCACTAACGACCGGGACCCACCGGCTGCCGCCGACGAATGGGACGCACCGACCACCGCGGACGGGGACCCGCTGACGACTGGGACCCGCCGACCGGGACCACCGGCGGCAAACATCGTAAAGTAAAAAAATAAATGTTACTCAACAACGATGTTAATCCATGAAAAAAGTCTCAAACAAAGACAATTAGGTGGTTTCGTAACATTTATATCTTTAAGAACTACGAAGATACTTACGTTTGTAGCTAGCTTTTTTTGTCGCCATCCTTTTCGAAGATGTCTTGGCTAAATTACCCAGTGCCTTCTGGGTAGCCCTTACTACCAAGGGTGGTGTCGGAGAATCTCAATATTGAGGGCGATACAGCCCACAAACTCGTCCCTCAATTTGACTTTCTAAGAAGTGGGACAGCACTTGCCCTTAGCGGGAGCGCGCATTTTTGAGATTGAGGGTTGAGATTGAGGGTTAAGGGAGGAAGTGGAATTCACCCAAAATCTCCACTTGAGCGCAAATGCTGCATCGTGCATAAGGTATCAAATCAAAGCCTTTAACAGTGCTTTGTTACTCTGTTTGGGGCCGCAAAGGTCTGAAAATGTATCATTCAGTGGTCTGTTCAAATTTGCAGGACTCTACGATGTCATAGACCCAAAACTGTGTGGAGTTATCTCCTGCACCCTCCAAGTGGGTAATGTAAAACTGTACGATCTGAAAAGAGACCCAATCAGAGGAGGGAGGTGGAGTCAGGTGCTTGATCCTGCCTCTAAAACATCTGCTGTGAAGGCAGACGTGGTTGAGGAGGAAACTGTTGCAGTTTATCTTTGTGGTATTTTGAACACAGCATCACCGGCATGCCATTATGAGCGCAGGAAAACTGCCAACTTGTGAAAAAAGGGCATAATGTGGCCTTTAACTTCATCTCACACAGCCCAAACCCCGACCCTTCCTTTTTAGTTGGTGTTACTCATCCTTTACGAGTGCATGCTGACGTTTTCTGTTTCTGCTGTGTGACGGCTGTCTGAACTCCATTTTTGAAAGTGATGCAGTGAAATAGCATTTAATCGTGAAATGAAAGTATCGTTAAAAAAATAATAATAAAACAGGGAGCATTTTGTAACAAATACTGTGCAATTTATTATTTGTATGAACGTTTCTATTTTAAATGTTCATTTTTATTCTTCGGTATTGAAGCTGGTGCTCCACTGTTCACCTTCACGTGGGTTTCCTTGCTTGTGATTTAATCAGCACCTCGGTGAGCTGCTGATGCCATCGAGGTTCTCACATCTGCTCACAGCAGTGAATCTGGGGCACAGAGGTTGAATGAAATAACTCCTTGACCGAAGACGCAACCTGAATAAATGTTAATGGGGAGATCCTTGTGGATTTCAGAAGTTTTCATAAGTCAGTGTGTTGTGGAAGTTCTTCTGAGATTATTTTCTCTTCTTATAATGATGCTGTTTATAATTATGCTGCTGTTAATCATGCTTTAAGGCATTAAAGGACATAGTTACATGGTCAAACCGAAAGCCAGATTTATCAGACCCAAGATTGTACAGTTTATTATATAAAAACGCTTTAATAGAAAAATACTGAAACGTTCATTAAAAAAGCATGTTCTTTTTTCTTATCAAATTAATCCATCTGATGTAATTTAGCAATTTAGCCTTAAACAGTTGTGGAACATAGTGTAGTGTATTTGGTGCAAAGGTGTTTACTAAGTGAGTAAACCCACATTTGGCAACCTGCTAGTCTAAGGTTTTATAGCAGGAAAAAATAAAGTAACCCATGGTTTTTCGAGAGATTTTTTTTTTTTTTTTTTTTTTGCTCAATATCCACCAACTACTGTTAAATCAGATTGAGATCCAACTGTTTTCTGGTCATCTGAATTGAGCTGAATTGCAATATGCAATCATCCACAGTCTGATGCTTTTGTTTTTCCCAGCGTAAGCTTGTTTTCTGCTGCTTAGATTCTGGTGAAGGTTTTCCTGTATGAATATCTCAGTTCCTTCAGCTGATTTCTCACAGTCATAAACATTGATTCCTGCTGTTTTTCTTTTTTTTAATATTAATGTTGTTGTTATTGTTGTCATTTATTACAACAACCTTTATTTGTTTGCATTTGCTTCAACTTCCCGGCACAGCCGAGAACCACTCCACACAATCTTTGCTGAATTACCTTCTTGAAGGAGTTTTGTAATGGTTTAGTTTTAGCTGACAGCTCTTCTGTTGGAGCCACGCCTGCTGTCATCAGCCAGGTGCAGCAGTTTCAAGTGTCAAGCGCTCTCTTGTAATTAGAGGTTAATCTGCAAATTTAGAGTTGTTTCTCCTTCTCTCTAAAATCATAAAGAAAAAGACAACACACGATGATGTTACAGCGTAGAAGGTTTTAGATCCTGCAATGGGAGATGTTTTCTTATTTGTGCTGTTAAAGCTGAGCTATCATATCACTGGGTTTGATGGGACGTTCTTCTGTCCTGTGTGTTTATTAGGCAGCACCAACGAAACTAGGAGGAGGTTAAAACGTAGACAGAAAAGCAGAGCGTACGTGTCAGGATGCAGCTATCAGTAAACCGTTGGACTACTTTACAGCACAGAATAACATACACTGTAGAGATGTCAGAGATTCAAGAAAAGAGTATCAATATCTCTTAAATGTCTTCAGACACAACTAGTATTGCTTCAGTTGACAGATGACCTTTTTTGGAACCTCTCGCTACATACTGTGCATACTTTGCAATATGCGGTGCAGACTAGTCCAGCAGTCACCAGTAGTCGTTTAATGGCCCCCAAAACATTGAATGATCTATGGACTGATCAGAGGCCGGTTATGTGACCGTTGGAAGGGCCCTCTGCAGTACTGGGAGCATTACATTATGGGATGCTGTATGTGAGGTAAACACACTGAATTTTTTTCTGGAAGTAGCATACCATCCAGGCATTCTCCCATACTGCATTTGGTAACAAAACTTGCAGCAAAAGTTAAAGATGACAATTCAGAGCAATGTTGTTTTACTTATTAAAATAATTTAGTTATTGTGATGATGCTGTTATAATGAATTCACATGGCAATCATGTATTGAAATCAAATATTGTGATATTCAGTTCAATTAGAGTTCAGTTCACATTTCCGTTACTAAGTCCAATGAAACTTTTATAGAAAGAATTTCCAGGCAGAGTCAATAGTTCAGGGGTGGGCACCTTCAGCTCTCACTGGAGAGCTTTCGCAGCCAAGTGTGAGGCAACGGGAATGAGAATCAGCACTTCACATATGTGAGGCCATGAGTGAAGGAGTTTAATGTATCTCAGTATCTCTTGTTCACATGTGTGGAATGAATTGGAAGGGAGATCAGTGCGACATCTGCACTGGTCCGGACTCTGCACTGGTTTGTTGGGGTGGTGAGAGTTCAGAGCCAAAAGGCGAGACTTTCTGTTTACCAACGGATCTTTGTTCCTACCCTCATCTATGGTCACATATAGTGGGTCGGGGTCCTGTGGCAGACCCAGGACACGCTGGAGAGATTATGTTTCTCAGCTGACCAGGGAACTCCTTGGTGTTCTCCTGGAGAAGCTGGAGGAGCTGGCTGGAGAGATGGTGATCTGGACCTCCGCTTAGGCTGCTGCCTCTGAGGCATGAACCCGGCTAGGACAGGACAACGAGCCCAAGCAACTGAACTAAACCACCACAAAAAGTTTTGGAGTGACCCAGTCAGAGCTCTGACCTTAAACCAAATTCAATTTTTAATGCTCAATGGGTGTCTTCAATAAAGACACGATACATTTTTATGGTTTATGTGTTATCAGCTTGGGAACACTGTATTTGTCTCTTACTGTTCCTTACATGAAGATCAGATCATGTTTTATGACAAATTAAAGCAGAAAGCTCCTTAATTCCACAGGGTTCAAATACATTTACCTGCCATTGTAGTAACGCAAAATAAACATTTAATACATTAGTTTGAAAAAGTGATGATCAGTGTAAAGAAAACATTCCTATCAGAGGGAAGTGTCAGATATGATATTTGATAAGCAGCAGCCATCAACCTAAATGATCAGTCTCCAAGAAAAAATTATCAAAAAATAAATCAAAAAGAGAAAACATTCAGCTTGGATCCTAAGCAGAAACAGAATCTGTTAGCAGACCTAACATGGAGATTTGCTTCCCACTCTCTGCCTTCCTTTCTCTCTGTTGCCCTTTCTGGGAAGTGCAGCAGCCTGTCAATAGCTGTCAGAGCCTGTCTCAGTCAATCAGGCCTGTAAGGCTGCTTGGGCCTCTGGTGTAACGGGAGGATCTAACAGAAACAACCTATAACTGACACAGCTCCAGATCTATGTGCTGTAATCACTGGGGAGCACACCTCTCAAACTGCAGCCTCACAAACTGCCTGACAGTGGACACATGTGCCGTGTAATTGCTTTTCATACCATTCAACCTTTTAAAATTGATTACAGGCCATGTAAGCGGCTTTACGGAGAAGCGTACGGGCAGGATGAGTGGTGTTGGGGAGGGAAAATTGCTTGACAATGTCATACCACAAAATGTGGATCTGTAAACAATGCGAACGGCTCATCTGTCATGCTGTGAGGCTGCGGGCATTGAGCCATCAACCACGTAGAGCATAATCCCGCTCTCTTTGAAAGACCACCTAAGACATGAAAAAAAGTATTTGGCGACTCCAAGAATTATTTTCTTCTCAATAACCTAGGTGAGGCAGCTGATTTGCTCTGCTGCACCTCTTTCATCCTTTGGGGACATTTCTTTTGACTCCAAGTATGAGTGTACATGTCAAGCATGCTCACAAGGAAAGCCATCTTAACTGGTTCTATGTGTTTGTGGCCAAAGCAAGATATTTCAGACCAAGCAGCATCCTGCAGGACAAACAACATTGACTCCTATAGTCATTAGCAATGCAACTTTTAGCATCAGCTGTACCAGTGAGGAGTGATTCTGGAGGCTTTCCCTGAGAAGGAGATCATTTTACCACCCAATAGTGGGTAAAGAACCATAGCTTTTGGTATTTGTCCTTAAAGGCTACTTGTTCTGCCACTATTACAGCTGGTGATGCTTGTGCTTTTTGCCCAGACAGTTCTACCACCTCTGCTTTTAATAAGTGCAAGCTCCATACAGAGGGTCAGCGTTGGCTCATCTCAGCCTTTTCTTATGGGAGCAAGGTTTCTCATTAACATGACCTTTGCGTGCTCAAGGGGCAGAAATGTTCCCTCGTTAGGATACATGCCGGTACTGTTCTGCATGCTTGTATTTTCACATGCGTGGTTTCATATTCAGCCTCGCACATAAAAAGTTACGCCTCATTTGCAAAAGACAGACATGGCCGCAGGAACCAATGAAACTTCACAATTTCCTTGTCGTGTCTTACTTTGGAACTAAGCAAGTTCCATCACCAGAGAGAGCTTTAGAGGATCCAGACCCTGAAGAGATCTCCTGGTTCTCCTGGTTGGCTTGGAAATGCCTCAGATTCCCTCGAGTCAGGGTGGATGAGGTGGGTGGTGTTGTGCAATAAGTGCTCGTTTAGTCGTAAAAGGGGGTTGTCTTGAGAGACAGTTGCTAATAACCAGAAGGGTATTAACAAAGTTAATAAATTGAAACGGGGCACCACCTGATAAATCAGGAAAAGGGACTAAACGGCACAATCAGTCTCAAAGCGGCTGTTGTTCTATGCGTGCCAGCCTGTGACCAGATGTGGCGCTATAGAGCAACAGTGAAGGAGTGAGTGCGAGCACAGACTTCTTCAACCAGCAAGTGTTACAAACCTGTGTAAAATAACCACAAACAACTTCTTTCATTAGAATATATCATAATTTATTAACACAAGTATTAAAATTAACAAACACTTGAATCAAGATCCTGATATCTACTAACTAAAAGATGACTAAACTAACATAAGCATATTAAACATCAAATGGAAAAGAGTTTCAACTTATATACATGTATACTGGGACTGTGTGTGTGTGCGTGTGTGTGAGATAAACTAAGATGGCTTAATACTGTGAGGAGGATTTCCAAGATGGCGGATGAGGTAACGGGTTGCTCTCGTCCATTACCAAGATGGCCGCTGACTAAAGCGATAGGGCGTTACAAGATGGCGGACGAGATCACGTGGTGCTCTCGTCCCTTATTGTGATGTTAAAATTCATGCTGTGTTCATTCTGAGGCCTAACCGTGCTAAAATTGCTGTGTAATGCTGTGGCATAAATTAAGGCCATGACTCTTCGCCTCAAATCCTGCTTCATTTGAGGCCACCGGTTGTTTGGTATTGTCTCTATCAAGTAGTTAAGTGAGGTCTAGACAGATCCCAAAGTTACTGGTTACTGTGTTTTTTCACTTGGTATTAGATGAACTGTATTAGATGAACAGCCCGCCTTTTGTCTTTGTCATTCTGAAGAATCCAGCGTTCTGTGATGCCCCTCTGAATTTTGAATGCAGCTTTGGAGAATAAACTCCGTTTGCATCTCCGTCGCTTGCCAGTGCCTTGTTTAACAACCGAATAGATTGCATCACCAGTGCACATTAATAATAATTCTTACGACTAAGAAGATATCCATATTCTTAGGTAACACTTACTAAGATGGCCAACAAGGTCACGTGATAACGTCCTCACAGAGATGGTTAGTACGAAGAAAGAGGAAAGAAAAGACAGAGTAAAATCAACAAAGCGAAGGTGATTCGCAGAGTGTGAAGCAGACGTCCGCACTCTCGTGCTGATCGTGGATGCGGGAGCGGCTCTGTTCATCCTGGCACTCTCGGCTTCCGTGGAGGTACAGGTTGCAGCGTCTCGGCAGAACCGGGTCCTAGAAGGCACGCATGGAGCCGTTCCGTCTTCCCGTGGCGGCGCCATGCCTCATTCGCAGTGATGTGCGCGGGTCACTCGTGGTGCTGGCTGGATGGGGCGCGTGAACCGGTCTTCCTTACCGGTGGCTGACTAGCGCGTCGTTGGAAGGGCCTCGTGGTTGCTGGCTGGAAGCTGTGGCACGCTCCTGCTGGGAAGTGGGGATCCCCCCGTGTTAGAGACGGTGTGACACCACTATCACCTTGTCGTAAAACCATAAACATTGCAAAGCATGTTGGGAGTTGCAGTCATTCCAGTGGTCCTTTGTCTCACAAACCATGCGGTCTCTGTAACTCAACAGTGGTGGAGTGGGAGCTCAAAGGATCTCTGCTCAGACTGTTGCCTTGCGATAAGTGCAAAGATAGATGATGGATTATTGAATTAATGATTGTTTTTTTAAATGTTCTTTTTTTTCTTTTTACAGAAACCTAACTCATTCTCATGTAAGATATAAGAGGGTTGAACCAGAGAATAAAAAAATCATAGGATAAAAGGACTTTGGTTTTCTACTTATTTTTTATTTATTTGTTTTTAGCAAATTAATGTCTGAAATGTCATAGCCTCCTATAAGAACACAGCTATTTACGAGTTTCTTCATGCTCACTGCTGCTTTGAATGCCACTGATTCCTCTATGATGGATCACTGGGACTGAGCCTGTTTGCCTTCATATTGTGCTGAACTGAATCGATACTCGGAGCTGCAATCATACGTGTTAACATGCAGCAACTCATATCAGTGCAGAATACATTCCACGAGATTCACGTCAGGGTTATCTTATCGACAGTTCATGTTGAGGTGAACATCAGGGTGAACGCCAGTGAATTCATCCCAGAATATCACTGATGGGAGTGCGTGTGGGTTTGAGGAAGCGTATTCACCAGAGTTTCTGTCCTTTCAGCGTCTCTGGCACCATGTTCAGGAGTTCACTCAGCGGTCTCACAGCCCTGTTTCCTGAGCTTTTTATGGTATTTTTCTCTAGACACTCGCTTTCCTTTAGTGTCAAGGATCGGTCTAACATCTCCTGACTTCTTGCCTTTTAAATGACGAGGATTTCTCTTGAAAAGCTGAGAGGGTACTCATCGGGTAAAGCCAGCAGTCACTCAGCTGCCGCCCCGTATCTCTGGCCTCCGTCCCCAGTGATCACATGGAGGAGTGTACGATCTTAAGACTTCAGCTGCGGACATTCAGTGGGAAACAGCAATGTTCAAATCAGTCAGGATGATTCATTTCCTTCAGAAATTCTTCTCTTCCTGTTTCAGCTTTAGCAGAATTTGCAATGGGTCGTATTCTCACTAAAGAGAGGGTACAGGAACTGTATTGTTGGACGTTTGGTAGTTTGCTCGTTTAGAATATTCAAGTGTGTGTAAACACAGTGTCAGGAAGGAAAAGCATAAGAAATGATCTTAGAGAAGAAATCAATACCGCCCATCAATCTGGGAAAGTAATTCCCAGCAAATTCAAACCAAAGTCAGACCATGCAAAACTCAGAGAAAGGCAAAATAAAAACCCCCAAAATACTCAAGTGGGGATGATAAATGTTAAAGTCCATGACAACAGAATAAAAAGAAGACTGGAAAGTACAGTTTCTTTGGAAGTGTTTCCGAGAAAAACATTCTCCTGTCTGAGAAGGACATGGAAGAATGATGGGAGTTCACAATTCTGCAACTGAACAAACCCCAGAACTTCTGGAACAGCGTCTCATGGACAGATAAAACTAAAGCGCATTAGTTTGGAGTCGTTAACACCTCAACCTCTACTGAGCATGTCGATGGAGGGGGTGCTGGGGGTGCTGGGGTTATTTTGAAGCACAGGACCTGGGCACCTCGTTGAGTTGACCATGAACTTATCTGTATAGTTCTACAGCCAAATGTGAGGCTGATAGATATCTGAAAAATTAAGCTTGTACAAAAAGGGAGAAATGAAACAGGACAACAGATCTGGAAGGACAAAAAGAAAAGAAGAAGGAAGGCCAAAAGCCAAAATCTAGCCCTCAAAGTGACTGAAAGGATGCGGAGGAACTTTGAAAAAGCTGTGCGTCACTAAGCACTTTGTGATTTGTTGTGTTGTGTTGAATTTTGCAGTTACCCAAACATATTTTTTTATGAACAGAAAAAGTGTTTCTTTTTTCAAAATATGTTTTTTAAAGTTTCGATATAAACAGATATAAAATTCACTGAAGCTTTTCATGTAATTTTTAGTTTAACTGACTTTTTCCTGCAACTTCCTGCACCATTTCTGGTGTCATATCTATAATTCAGCTGTTTAAAAAAAAAACAAAAAAACATTGCCTTTGTGTGAGAGGCATTGTATAGTTTTGACTTTTCAGGGCCAGTTGTCAGATAAAGATGAACACCTCAACACGCGTTGTTCATCAGGTCAATCTACGACCTTCCTCGTATCACAAATACTGCACACATTACTTCAACCTAATTGTGTTTAAACTGCAAAGTTAAATATGTTTATAACAATGATAAATAATGCATTGAATAATACATACATTCATTTAAGCCTGATATTTTCATGTTGTTGATTTAGGCTGTGCCATTATGAATGTTTTTTGTTTTTTTTCCATCTGTAATTATACCGGTTTCTCAATTACACTGCCTAAAGTCATCCTTGCATATTACAATCTGATGGATTACTGGCATAATCACTGAATGCACTCTGAACAGGAGCACGAGCCTAGAAGTGGCGCATCCTTGCAGGTTATTGAATTGAAAACTGATGAAAGGAAACATGATGTCAACAATCACAAGTGTGAAACCACCCTTTAAAAGCACACTGAAGTTGTGAGAGATTCGCTGGCCTTTCATTGGCTGTTTTCGTGTGGCAACGAGCTGATGACATTCATGCTGCCATGCACCCCGTGACCCAAGACACACCAAGGCAAAATGGTATTGGAACACCTTTGTATTGTGGTATGAGGCAAACATTGCAGCCTCCAGGGCTTGCAGTCAGAGCTAGTTCTCTCCGAATTGGTTCAGTAGTCAATGTTCTTTAAAAGGGAGAAAAGAAAAGAAAAGAAAGCTGCCCCTCTACAGCGCTCTGACTGTGTACTCCATCATTAAAAGCTGCACTGTCTTAAGCCTCCTTGCATATCAAAAGGGGTTGTGTAATGCCTATTGACCTGGCATGCCTGTAGGAGATGGTTGATTTGAATCTGTTTTTGTTTAACACGGTCCCCTGGCTCCGGAGCATTGTCAGCCAGTCTGAGCCAACAGTCCCGACGGTGTGTCCTGTACGCAGACTGATACCCAGGGCATTTATCAGCCGCAGGTCTGCTGCGCCGTGTCTCATACTAAGCCTGGTGGAAACCTGTGACTGGCAGCAAAGAGGGTGAGAGAGATTTTTAAAAGGTGGTGTTAAAATTAACCACCATAATGAGGACATAAGTGACTTATAGGAGCCGCAGTCATCTCCTTCATTAGGGCTGATATTTATGAGCATCCATCACAGGCGGAGCAGCCAGCTCCACGGCTGCAGGTTTACGGACCATGAATTGTCACCTTGTTCCAATTATCTGTTACTTCTGAATGTGCTGAATGTTTAAACGCTTAAAGGACGCAGCACATCATTAGTTATTGCTATATCTGGAAAAAAAAAAAGTGAATAGAGGAGCTTGGCCTTGTCAAAGTATTTTTATGACATGGCAACAATTAGCTTATTAAAACAGGGTTTCTTCGTAATTAAAAGGGTAGGGAATGCATAAGGATTTCATGCCCTAACCGCTGCATGAGTTAGTGCTTTTAAATGATGTTGAAGCAGTGTTTCTCTTTGCTTGATCAGCTTAACATTTATTAGCAGACTTCAATAAAAAATGTATTAAAGCTATAAAAGCTGAATCCATAGTCAGCACTGGCACACATGCATCTGTTTCTGACATTTATTAACAGTGATTAAAAGGCTAACCTTACAGAAAGACATCTAAGGCTTACTAGTGAGGCTTTTTTTGATCTTTAAACTTAAATTGTTGTAAATTACTGTATTAATAAACATCTTGAGCACAGTCTATTCTTAGAATCTTCAAAATAAAGACTGATTTTTTTCGAATACTATCTTTAAACCAGACTATCTTGAGAACTGTTTTACCTTCACAACAGGCATTTTGTCTTTATTTAAACGTTATTAGAGAATCTTAGCTGCGTCAGCCTTGATTAAGTCGACTCGTGAATTCTGTAACATCTGAGTCTCATGTGGGTCTCTTCCACCGAAAACAACTTCAGAGACACCACCTGAACTCAGAGGATAGTTCTTCCTTTTTTACAATCCAAGGGTGAAGTAGAGCTCTGGTTTAAAGCCAGGAAAACTTTGTACTTCACTGGTGCCAAAAACTCTCTGGCTCGATGGAAGAACTAGTTATATTTCTAGAGATATACACAGTCATACCTGTGTCAGGAGACGAAAGAAAGAAAAGGAATGAATACCAAACTCAAGCAGCAGAGGTCTGTGGAGGAGACTGTCTCCTTGACTAAACATAAATTTGACTGTGCAACAAGATACCAACTGGTCTGACTATGAGATCTTCATCGCTTTCACCCCTTCAACATGGAAAGTAATTGGAAGCAGCACTGGAGAAGAAGAACTTTTTCATGTCAGCCATCTGTTTGTGAATATTGTCCATCTTGACAAACACTTTGATCTGTCTCGTCCGTGCACCACGGTGCTAAAAAGAAATCCACCGTGCACCAACGGGAAGTTCAAACCTAACTAGGCCGAGCTACTGGGGCACCAGCACCTGGCTCAAGCTGGTCAAATAGTGGTAGTATATGACATATTTTGAGCAAATGCAGCTGACTCCGCCGCAGATTGGCATTAGAAAAATCAAAGTTTATTGAAGAAAGGGGAGAAGGTTTCTAAAAGACAGCCCTGGAGGGCAAGCTGAGCTCTAGTGGAGTGAGGGATGGCTGGATGAGAGCGCTGAAGACTGAAGGCTGGGGGGCAGGGCTGACTGAGCAGGAAAAAGAGGGAAGCTGACAGATTGGAGTGCAGAGCTTGTACAGAAATACTTCTGGAAGGAATGAATGATTAACCATGAGAGCACACTGATTGCTCGGACAAGAAGCAGCAAACCAAGACCAGACAGATACACAGAAACTGGAAACAGACAGGGAACAAAGAAAAATATGAGAAAGGTAAAGAAGCCAAAGTTCAATTAATGGGAAGGATATACAACCATTTCATGAGTTTGGAAATAAGTGATAAAACAAAACAGGAGAACAAAAAGCCAAAAATAACTTTAGTCTTTTGTTTTTTTTCTACAGTGAATCTTTAAAGATACCTTAAACCCTGACAACTACTGCAACAAATTATTTCCATTCACCCATTAATAAAATATTTTTGAATTGAAATGAATCAATATTATTGGAATGAAAATATAAAGAAACACTCAATGGATTGGATAACAACACATTAGAAAACATTATGGGGGAATACTAGGCCTTAATCACCTTTGTCTTACTAAGTCTCTTGTCTTGTTTGGTCCCCAGAACGTACCTGGGAAAAGTCTACATCAGATTCAAGGCATGTTCTTCAGCGTTTTATAATGATAAATGCCACAGTCGTTCTCAATAAGCATAGGTAAAGGCCCCTCCAGTCATGGTAAATAAGCAGGAAACCCTAAGGAGTTATAATCACAATCAGAACCTAAAAAGACCCGCTAAGACAAGTCAAGAACAGCTAAATGAAACTCTAAATTCAGTGTTTAGCATACAGCCACAGGAGTGGCCACAATCTGCAGGGCAATGAATGCATATCAAACTGTATATCAAATGACACTCGCCTTCACTTAATTAATCATTGTAAAGGGTGCAGCTCTTCCCTGAGGTCGGCAGCCATGGATAATGACATTGCAAAAGTAAAATTAATTGCAAATTTTATCTATTTAGATTTTGTGAAATTGTATCAGATTTTCTAATAAAAGTCAGTATTAAAATACAAGGCATTTTAAAGATGTGCAAAGCTGAGTCACATGTTTCCTGCAAAGTCTAATTCTGGAGCACAACAGTTGTTTTAATACCTACATCATTAAAGTCCTGTAGATATCTGTACTGGTCCACATAAGCAAGCAGGTTAGCTTCTCTCTGTACCAACTGCAGTTGCTCACCTTCCTGGGCTTTGGGTTAAAGATGCCATCCTCTTAACAACCCCACTCTCATCTGGACGAAGCAGGCAGCATCATTTCAGCACTGTCATGTTCTCTGATTTCTCCCGTGTGTTTAACAGTGCTGTGAACTGCTCTGGAGTCTCTGGAGCTGATTGTAGAAGGACGATTGCTGTTGTTATATTAAAACTGCATTTTGGGGCCTTATTGTATAATGTATAAAAGTCCATGATCTTTCCTCTAGATTCTGGCCTGTTGAGGGCCATCGCTTCTGATTATCATTCTGGCTCCATCAAGCTGCTAAGTTTTGACACGTAGGCGTCTAAAGAAACTTATCTCAAGGTCCCAATGTTGTTTATGTGATGTTCAAAGACGGCTGTTTCCTACTGGCAAATTGTAATTTCTGATCACTCTGCATTCTGTGATGTGAGTCATGACCTCTCTGAATTGTATATGACTTGGAGAATAAATCCACTTTGCACCTCTGTCGAAGTCAGTGTATCGTTTAACTGCCGAATTAACTGCCTCACCAGAACACACTAAGGGTAAGTTATACCCAAATTTATACGTAACACTGTACAAGCGCCTCAACGCAACGCGGTGATTACAACAGAAGCTTCATCGGTTCCACTGGAGCAGGATCTGCTTAATGACATTTCAGAGACCAGCCATTTCAATATTAACATTTCAAAATAAACTAGAAACAGAAAAAAAAAGATATCCTACACTCACATTTGAATCCATATCAGCAACTTTAATTACTATACCATCAAATAATCAAAGATTTATTCCTTCTACATTGACTCAAATTAGGTCTATTTCTCTGTTTGATAGGCCGACTCACTCGATGGCATATTTACGACTGCTTCAGTGTCATTAGAGCAGCAGCCTTCATGCATCTGCCTCTAGATTTGTTTCCATATGTCAGCTTCAACCAACATATGTGTTCCCCCCGTCTGCGACTCCGTGAATCAGCTCCTGAATGAGGAGGTGCAGGCTCATAGGAGCTGTTTACAGAATTGTTCTGTCTTTTGATGAATGAATGAATTCTGTTCTCATCAACTATCTACGTGATCCCACTTCCTGTTCACAGCATTATTTAAAAGTCATTCAACGCTCATTCTTTGCCTTTTTTTTTTCTTAATTGCATTAGAGTTAATAGCAGCCATATTTCATCCCAACCTCTGGCAAGCGCTACACTTATTTATGGCAACATTTAAATACTGCTTTTGGGAGTAAAAATTGATGAAGCAGCCCGTTATTAATAGATACAGCTACAACATGATGCATGGTGAGTGTTAATGTATGCTCAGCAAGAAAACGACACTAAAGTTTTCTCAAGACATGACAGTGTTCAGATGAACACAGCAATGTTCCTTTGAAAATAGCTCTCCCGCAGAAAGGTGTTGATGAGGTTCAGAGTGCACCTTGTAACACAAAGTACTTAGAGTCTTCGAAAATGAGAATAGTAATTAAAGTTGTAGGATAAGAGGAAAAAGGAGAAAGTTTTATTTAATCCAGAGACTGTGTGATTTGTACAGCAACGAGCAGGAACGCAGCATGTGGTAGGCCGTGTAATGGGTTGCTGCCATTTTCTGAGAGCAGAATCTCACTTCAATTTACCCCCCTGCCTGTGGTTTTTGAATATTTGCTATCAACACTGAATTTTTTCTGCATATCCTTCCCTCCCTGTGGTTTGTTCCCTTAAATTTATGTATAATGTGTTTACACAATTGATTGCAGATAGATTCAGCACATGGGTGGAAGTAAGTTTGAAAAGGAATGAAAAATATAAGAAGTCAGTGAACTATCTGCAGTGATAGTGGTAGAACAAAGCGGGTGATTGACAGGTCAAGGTGTTTGGGTTTGTCATGGCTTTGCAAAGCTCTTGCTTTAACAGTTGATCTACGTTCCAACCTTTTCCTACGGCTTTGAGCGTGGTGAAGGAGAGTGCAGTGCTCAAAAGAAACTTCTGGGGAGATGTGGGAAGAGCGTGGATTATCGGATACGAGGCTGCGCTGGAGAAGCTTCCTGGATTGAGATCCGTAAAACAGAACGCCGGCGGATCAAGTTTTTGATCCAAGCTTGCCCAGTAAACCTCCACATCTGGTGATTCACCAGCCTGTCAGCTGTGCTCTAACAGAGGTTTACTGGAGCATATTTTAAGCAGCTGTTACATGCTGAACAGCAAATGGGTCTGCCACCACAGAAACATCACCTTAGTGATCTCCAAGCTGCCAAACAATTCACTTTCTCATTGCACTGGCAGTCGTGAGCTGATCTAGCGAGGTACGTATATCAGATGTTCCAGTTAGAGCTCAGAGTACCCTGGAAGGGCCGCATGAAGGAAGCGAATAAATGGAAGTGGACCGAGTAGAAGTGGGGCGCCGGACTGTCCAAGACCTTAGCGCTTAGCGTCACATGAAATGCAAAAAGGAACACCATTGCAGAGACCATCTCCAAGAAGCCATAGAGACTGCAGAAAGGGCATCCACGTGGCTTTGGCTCAGGAAGAGTGATCCATGGAAAAATGCTACTAGGGTCAAAAACTAGGGTCATGTGATGCTGAAAGACCTCAGGTTAATGACTGAGGATGTGTCAAAGTGCATCCTAGGACACATCTTGAAGGCAAGCAGTCAGTAGTGACTGAAAGAATGAACTCAGAAGTACAAAATGCCAGAATTAGCTTCTACCGAAGGGTAGATGGAGTCACTATGAGAGATAAAGTGAGGTGCTCTTCTGCACTGAATGATGCATGCTGGCCTTGCAGATGGCTTCCAGGGGAGGTGGAATGCACATGTCCTTTTAGAAAGGAGGCAGATGCAGGATCCACTAGAGAGATTATATCTCTCAAATTGCTTGGGAATGTCTGTGTCTCCCCAGTAGAGCAGAATGAGGTGATTTCTGCCCAGACTGTTTCTTGAATGGGACTGTCCTGGATAAGCAGCAGAAAATGTGAATGCATGCATGCATGGATGGATGGATGATGGACAGATTCCATCTGCAGACATAGAAATAACAATATACAGTGCAGGTGGTAAAACATCTGAAAGTAATGATTTAAATGAGACATATTATGAACTCTATTTCAACAGTTGACACCATTTCTTTAGGTCTTAATAATATCCTTGTGAGATCCTTTGGTCAAACTACCACAGAGATACAGTTCAACAGTTGTTTTCAACTGTGTCTCTGTTCTTAGCAGCTGGTTTTAGGGGGTGGAGTCAGATAATCCGCTCCATTTCTTCTTCTCTGGATGTGCCTCTTTTGCAATCGATGTTACAAGTTATCCACTTGCAAAGTACAGCAAATGCAGCATGATGTGAATTTGTGAATTTGGATGGGGACGAAAATAGAGACTCTGGATTTTTCTCTATCTTGACATTTTATTTAGGCTTACGAGAAAATTTTGTATCGATTGCTTCACAGTGTCCACAATTACAGTGCAACAATTTCAATTATCCACCTCTGTAAGGGTATCCACTTCCAATAATACTCCCTCAACATTGTAACTGTTTCCATTCAATTCAGTTATTAATACCTGGGAACTTAATATTGATATATATTTATGACTTTTTTGAAAGTGGGATAGCAGCTTTCTTTCCGTAATTCTATGCCATATTGTGAAAAACTAACCTGGGTGTCATGAATAATGTTAGTAATGACTTAAGATGCTAGATAAAGGAAGATTATGTCAGAAAACATCTGTACAAAAGCAGCAGAATACATAAAGAGCATAAAGATATCAGGGTATAATAGTGATTTGAACAGGAAAAGAAAGTCCATGATAGCAATATGACAGACATCCATCAGTCCAGCAGCAGATAATGTCAGCGTGTTATTTCCATTCATTTACCAGCGTTCCGGTTTGTTTTACGTTCACCCTCTATCAACACCTGCATCCATTCATTTACCCATTTAACAAGGACAGCATTGATTGAAAGAGGTGGAGAGAGGGCAGATTCCATTCCAAGGGACAGAATTGGATTTGATGGGGGGGTGGGGTGGGCATAATAGCTTTCACGGGCTTTTACGGCACTGAATAGCTTAGCTGGAGCTGCCTCAATGGGCTTGAGGTGTATTTCTCAGAAAGATCCTGGGGCTGGCAGGAGCACAAACATCCTGTTCTACATTGTCCCAGTTCGCAGTGCTGGCTGTGCCTTAGAGGAAGCAAGTACAGGACAACATGTAAGGCGAGGACTTATCTACAAAGTTTAAAATAAAAAAAAAATAAATAAATAAAGATCCTGCCCTAGCAAAGTCTGCGATTTGCCTTTTAAAAATTCCACACAGATCGATGAGGTGCTACTGCAAACAATGTAAGGCCGTGCGTTTGCCCAATATGAAAAGAAATAGGGGTAACCTGCTGTGAATTAACTTTCAAAGACTGTGGCATGTTGATGTCAGTACAAAGGCTGCTTTTGTGTGGATGGAAAGTCCAGGCTGAGATAAGATGTATTCAGACTCTAGAGCCACAATTTGGGTAATCAGCCCCCTACTAATTCCTCTCCACTTGCTCAATTCTGATTTCATTCATCTGCAAATTGCTCAGAGGAGAAAAGGTTTGCTCAAAAGGGGGTGGGAGGTAATTTATGCTCTGTGTATCAGCGTATTTGCCTTTCTGCAATATTTTAGCGATTGATGAATTGAGAATTCAAAACACGGCACACTGAGCTTTCTTTTTAAATTTGCAAGTCGTTCTTATTCTACTGCTGTTGATGAAGTGAAATGAGCTTGAATGCTTTTTTTTTTTTTTTGCTACTAAATTTGTATTCCAACTGAAAACAACTTTGTCTTTGTTTCTGTCAGACTGCCTTTTGTTCATTTTAATCCAATTTCTTCTGGAAAAATATACCGAACGTGGTGAAATAACTGTGTTTTTTTCCTTTCAGGTGCCACGGGCGCTCAATCTGATGCCTTGCCCTCCGTCCAGGGCACTCTGCCGCATTTCATCCAGGAGCCGGAGGACGCCTACATCGTCAAAAGCAACCCCATCAAGCTGCGATGTCGAGCCACGCCGGCCTTGCAAATCTTCTTCAAATGCAACGGGGAATGGGTGCACCAGAATGAACACATGTCCCAGGAGTACAAAGACCTCAACACTGGTAAGAGCAGGTGTCCAAAACAATATTGGCATTAATAACCTTTAGGTTTTGTGGAAAATCAGCCTCTCAGTTGAAAAAAAATGGAAACTGCAGTTAAGCCAGCCATGGGGAACATGGGAACTCCACACAGAAACACTCAAACCACACCCACATGACGTCCTGTTAAAACTTCAATTTGATTAAAATACACGTATTTTTTATCAGGAGTACAAATGTTACCCATGGACCAAAGACCAATGATGATTTCACTACAACACGATGGAAATAAGGTGAAAAAGCAATATGTCTGAAAACTTTAATTCTTGGCGAGAACATTTTATCACCTACTGTTACGGCTGATGAGACACACCAAAGTGTGGTTCGAAATAAGAATTTCATTGTTTATTTCTAATTTCTGACCTTAAAAAATTGTATTGATGATTAAAGGTATGGTTACCTTCCCTGATCTTTCTTCTGCACCTGGTGAAGTTTGTTTGACTGTATTTTTTGGTTTGTTTTTTTGCAGTTCAAAGCATTCATTTACCTTCTGTGAGGTGTATGGATTTCCATTTAGCTGAAACATGCAATAACAGAAAAGCAGTGTGTGAAGACTTCACACTTTCATTCTTTGTTTGATGAGAGTGCATTGTCCTCCCCTTTAAAATACAGATCTTTGATTACGTATTGATGCGGCCTTTTTCTCTGCAGAGAGGCGAGTCCGGGTCCTGTTACTTAGACCAGCTGCCAAGAACAATATTAGTGTGGCCACAGATGGTTAAAGCCTAAAAGCCAACAGAGGCACAGCAGCTCCTGTAATCATAGCTAGGTCAAGCCGTATGTGCAGTGTGAGCTTATTTTAAGCTCTTTGCAGTGCCAGATGAGGGGGTATATACTGCACGACATCAGTACAGTTTTAACTGGTTCCACTTGAGTCTTCACCCTCAGAAATGGACTGAACTTAAATGTAGTTCAGTTATGATCACATTCTGATTGATTCAGAAATTAGTGGTGAAAGCTTAAAGTTTGCGGCACATTTGACTGGTCATATATAAGATAACGTTTTTGTGGATTGGGTTAATTTAAGGTCTTCCCCAGAGTTTATTCAGGTAGATGTTAGGGATCATTTGGTTATGCAGAACATATCCTGAAAGAGTGTTAATCAGTGTGTATGGAGATTGGAGAGTTTGATTAAAGGGGACATAAAGGAGACTTTGTTTCAAAAAGCTTACACAATTTGTTGAGGTATTATTGATATGTATCTGACATTGTATTTGGTTGAAATACCTCAGAGATTTTCAAACATGTCTTTTTTTTTTTTTTCTTCTATTCATAGCGGGTGTTTTCTCATTGAATTCATAAAAAAGGGGATGGTGCAACCATGACATATTCCAGTTGTTGAAGTTTGGCAATTAGTCATTGTCTCACCCACATACTGGTGAGAGGATTGGCATAAAGAGGAGCAATGATTGCATCTGACTGAGAATTGGAAGACCCATTGCAGCCCAGAATAGCTGCCACAAGCATTGTGGATATGATATACAGGATTTTTTTTCTTGTGTTTGTGAGTGTCTTCTCTGACTGTGCGGTGCTCTTGGCCACAGAAACTGCTGATCTCCCATGTTGCCTCAAATATAGAGTTTCTTCTCTAAGGTACAAGATGCTACAGAATATGATAGAAGGCCTTTTGTTGCAAGGTAGTTGAGCTCCCCTTTCAGGCTTCCTTTCCTCACACAGAAAAAACAATGTTGCATGTTGTCAGTTACAAGGCAGCATAAACCAAAAGCACATCCAGTTTTATATATATATATATATATATATATATATATATATATATATATATATATATTAGTTGGGATTTAAATAAGTAAATAAATAACACACTGTACTAAAGAAATTAAGGCCATGAATTTGTGACGTTGCTCTGGAGACCAGGGCCCCAATCGTACACTTCCCCTTACCCATTACCACTAGTCGCTACCCTCAAACTGCGTGTATAGGAACGTCAGCTAATTGCTAACTAACTATATCCGCTACACATTTTTCCGACTCTCTTACTCACTTTGTAGGTGTGGGAATGGGCGTGTCTTTTGCCCATTCCTCAAACTCGGTATCTTGCAATCGCAGGTTTAGGAAAAACATAGTGGGTGGTCCAACCACCCGCAACCCGAATGTCGGCTCGTACAAGAGCGCGTCCAAATGGCATCAATACGCGTTCACCTGGTCACATGTGGACGTGCACAAATGGCTCTACCTCTCGAATTCACTCTTGTATAAAAAGCGTGATTTGGCCTCATTTGAACCCCTGAGAAAATGGCAGGGATCGTCTTGAATGGCTTGCTCGCCAGTTGGTTATAAACAACCAGAGTGTTTGGAAAAGCGGGTTTGGGAAAGTGGAAACCTGTTCTTTAAGGCAATGGCTGCTGACGCACTGATTAGTTAAACAAGTGAAACGCCCTAACCATCCTATGTATAATGCAGCAAGTAGCATAGGTGGGATAGCGGATATAGCTAGGGTGAAACATTGGGTTCTTTTCGAGGGAACGCCCCTCCCACTATACGTTATCCCTAAATAGCGGCTATAGCAGATCTGGCTGAAGATTGGGCCCCAGATGTCTGCTTTCTGTTGAGGACTAGAAAGAATGCATGTTTAAGATAATAAGGCATTGGCTTCACTTTTTGGACAACCAGTCAATTTTTCCCCTTTTTATTGAACCATTGTATTTTCTACTTGGAGCAAAGTCAGAGATAATATTACAGCACCAACAGCACCTTCATGCTGCTGCCATCAGGCAGACGCTACAGAACCCCACTGGTCCGGAAAAACATTTACAAAAAAATCCTTCATCCCATCTGCAATAACTGCTCTTAATAAGAACACATAAACATAAACTTTTTATTGTTGTTAAGTGAGTTTTAGTGTACTTGACTGTGGTTTTTTAATTATGTTTTAATGCTTCATTGAGCTGTTTTTAAAGATGAATTTCTGTTTTTACCCGAGACAGACAATAAAGATCTATCTATCTATCTATCTATCTTTCTATCTATCTATCTATCTATCAAATGGCTCTTGGTAAGGATGGTTTTGGTGAAGGGTGAGCCAGCATGTTATTTATTAAACAAAAGATTATTTTTTGCTCGATTCCTACCAAATGATTCTAAATTTCTCACCTGGACAGCAGTTGAGATTCTTGCATTACACCTGTTGGAGTGATCTGGCTCTAATCTGAATGCGAGAAGCAAACAGTGCCCTGCAAAAATTCACCCTCCCTTCTGAATCGCACATTTCACTTCTTCACAGTTAAACATTAGTACGCATTTCTTCAACTTGCTAACAGTTACAATGACAAAACTATTTGTTTCTGGTGCACTCTCCTAACTCCAGAAGTAACTTAATCTTTTTTTTGGTTCATATATATATATATATATACAGTCATGGAAAAAATTATTAGACCACCCTTGTTTTCTTCAGTTTCTTGTTCATTTTAATGCCTGGTACAACTAAAGGTACATTTGTTTGGACAAACATAATGATAACCACAAAGATTGCTCATAAGAGTTTTATTTAAGAGCTGATATCTTACCATTTTCCATGGTTTTCTTGATTATAACCTAAATCACTTAAGTTTTTACATCAATAGCTATGGCGTTGTACTGCCAAAAACACTGCTTTTATGCATTCAGTGTTTTCTTTTCTGTCTGTTTTAGTCACATGATGATGTTCAGTGGTACCAGGTATTAAAATGAACAAGAAAGTGAAGAAAAAATGGTGGTCTAATAATTTTTTCCATGACTGTATATATATATATGTGTGTGTGTGTGTGTGTGTATATATATATATATATATATATATATATATATATATATATATATATATATATATATATATATATATATATATATATATATATATATATATATCTATATATATATGTATGTATGTATGTATGTCTGTATGTATGATATATCTATATCTATATATATCTATATATACATATATATATAATCACTTCAATTGAATGATTAATATCTTTCTAAAAAGACTTGAATATATTCATATTGATTTCCCTTTGAGAATTATGGAATTGAATTAATCTGATTTGATAAAAATTCAATTCAATTCAATTCAATTGTTACAATTTTGAGGGAGTATTATTGGATACTTTCTGCAGTGGTGCACACTTGAAATTGCAGCCCAGATAAATATGTCACAGTATCAATATATAAATCACATTTTTGAATTCACTTCAGATGTGGCCTCTATAGCATGATGAAAAAAGCATTAGCTTTTCAAAAAAAAAAAATATAAAAGATCGGAATTAAAAAATATCATTAGTATGGTCAGAAAAATGCATTAAAGCGGTAGAAACTGTGAATTATGCACATAATCATTATTGCCAAAGGGAGGGAAACAAGGTACAATGCATCATTATGGGGTCTGGGCCCCCAAAAATAAGCTGAAAAAATTTTTCTATGACTTAGATTAATAGGCAAAGAGATTCCTGCAGTCCATAAGACCTTATCCTACCAAGGGTACTATTGAACAGTCTTGCATTCTCAATCTACTGTAGACTTCACTGAGGGGCTGACTTGTGTTGTCCCTTGTTTTCCTCCCTCAGAGAACATTGCCTATGTTAATAACCTCCAGTTCCCTTTCAGTCAGTACACACGAGACAGTAAATCACATATGGGGCTATGCTAATACATCCCCAAACACCCATGCATGTAGATCAAAATAACATGGCCTTGAAAATTTAGAAATGATGATACCCACTCCTCCACCCTCCCCAGCTTCTCACTGAGATGACCACCTAATTTACATTCTGGGCTATCCTGTCCTGTTCAAGCTCAATCTAAGAAATTTGTATAGTGGAGCAGAGTTAGCAGAAATGTTCCCAAGACATTCCCATAATCTTGGTCAGGAGTAGTGAAGGCTGAGCATGTCTTCACGGCATTAGAAATAGCCTCTACATCCTTTCCAGGTTAGCGACGAGGTAAATAGTTGGTCAATTACGTGCCAATCTCTTGACCAGACAATAGAGCAAAGACAGTTAATCCATCTGTAATCAGTGGATATAAAGGGTGGAAGCGAGAATGTCAATAACTCTCCTACAGTTGCAGTCAGAAGTTTACATACAGTTTAGAAAGAGACAAACTTTTTTCTTCTCCATGTCTGAGAGTAAAGATGAAGAACCTTTTCCTGCTGTAAATTGTTTTTTGTAGAGAATTTTTTTATTACTTTCTTCAAAGTCATAAATTCACATACACTTGGGAAATATTTGGTGGAATTGCCTATAAACTCTTAAACTTGGATCAAATGTTTTTGTTAGTCGTCCATAAGCTCCTCACAACATCATTCTGTGGTTCGTTCATGCTGACAGAACTGATGTATCTGAGTTAAGTTCGTGGGCTCTCTTGCTCACACATACCTTTGTCATGCTGCCCGCAGGTTTTCTGCAGGATTCAGGTCAGGACTTTGTGGGGCCCGCTCCAGTTCCTTTACTTTGCTGTCCTTCAGCCACTTTGCAACTAATTAGGAGGCATGCTTGGGGTTGTTGTCCACTTCAAAGACCCAGCCACATAACCTATGCTATAACATTTTGATTGATGCACTGAGATGTTGTTTCAGTATATCAACAAAATCCCCCTTCTTCATGATGCCATCTCTTTCTGGAAGAGCACCAGTCTCTCCTGCAGCAACAACGCTCCACAACGCAGTGCTGCCAATTCCGTACTTCCTGGCTAAGATGGTGCTCAGAGGCAGACAAGCTTTCCCCTTCTGCCTCCACATGTAATGGTGATCATTGTGACCAAACAGTTCAGTTTAGTTTCATCAGACTTCATTACAGGTCCCCATGTGCATCTGGAAACTGTAATCTGCCTTCTTTTATGGTTTAATGTTCAGAGTTTCATTTGCACATTTTGCATCAAAGCTCATTCCTCTCTGGGATACAGAAGCTAATCTTCTTTCTAAGCAGTATGTTTCCTGTGTGCTCCCATACTGCAGTACTACACAAAAGTCTTAGGCACTTCTCGTTTTCTTGTTTTATTCAAATTTATTTGCATCTGTATGTATTATTTTAGTTTCTTTATTAAATTAAAAACAGAGGATGCAGCCGTTAAAACCAGTATATCTCCACAATGATGAATCAAGTGAGATATCTCCAGGTCAGAGGAGGAAACACCGATGAACCAAACCGTCTCTTCTGGGAAGACTGAGCTCCTTCAGTCCGGCGAGCGATGGAGCCGACCGTCCCAGAGCTCGGTTCATCATGCGGACCAGGTTGTTGGCGTCAATCCTGGCGGTGCCGGGCCCCACCAGGTCTCCAGACGACCCCTGCCAGGTCAGCTGACTCACCTCGGCGTGCAGACTGCTGGACAGAGGCAGTATGCCGCCGCTGCCACGTCGGGGGCTCTCGTCCCGGCTCAGTCGACGCTGCAGCCCGGATCCAGTGGCGGTGGTTGCCGCGGGTAGCAGTTCAGGATTAGCTTCCCCGAACCAGCCCCCAGCAACACCATCCATGTCTGCGGCAGCACGTCTCCACCAGCTGCAAGAGGACCGGTCCACACTCGCAGACAGCATGTCAATATCGGACCGCAAAATCACCACACACCGGGCACAAACTGGAGCGTCCAGCATCCAGCGTCCAGCGTCGCAGGGATAAGTCCCCCGGAGCAGCAGTGAATAGCCATTCATGCCAGGCGTCATCCAGGCAACAACCAAAAGAAAAGAACTAAAGTATCCTGTATCCTGTTTCCACTTCTGTGACTAAGGAAAATTTCCTTTAGCATATCCAGTGTGATTCGATGTACTGACTCCACCAATATTCCCATTGAAGCTATTTAAATCAGTATTTTTTTCCTTGTTAATGACAAAATGTTATTAAAGTGAGTACAACCAACCCTGTGATGTTTGAGTTGACTGCCTGAAACATGTCTTTATATTTCACCAACTACTTCAGCATTTAAATGAATATTTAAACTATGCATTCACTCGCTCTGTAATTTCTCCCACGTCAACTGTCTTTTCCCTTCACCTTTTCTGCCAGCGTTTCTGCAGAAAACCATGTGATTTCAATAAAAGTTCTTATTCAACTAAGAAGAGTAGGAGGATCTCTTCCATTTACTTGGCGCTGCCATGGTGAATCATGGGAATGGAGACGATGATTGATGATGTCTTTTTATTGTCATGGTAACTCAAGCTCAACATACTCAGAAGTGATTGAACTGACTCTGAATACCTGCTCTAAAACCAAAAACTCTGAGTTTGTTAAACCCCCTTTCTGAAACAGGGTCCTGAAGTGTTTAGGTCTATCAACAAAAAACTCCAGTCTTATCTGAGTTTAGAAGAAAATCTAACTTATGGTTTAATTGATGGATACGTTTAGGAATTTTATGCCATGCTGTCAGGTAATATTATTCAGGAAACATGAAGTGAAAAGCACAGGACCCAGCAGAGAACCTTGTGGAGCACCATGATTGACTGTGTGAGTAGGCCTCTCCATTTATGGAAAAACTAGACTCTGTTGGATAAATTTGACTTAAACATGGCTAGCTGAGTTCCCTCCATAGCATGTTCAAGCTTCTGTAATCCAATTTTGTGACGGATTGTATTTAAAAAAAACCCACTGACAATAAGATGAGTAGTCTGTTGTCTGAAGCCAAAAAATGAACATGGGTAACTTTAACTAGTGCTGTGTTAAATTCTAATGTAAAATCATCTAAATTATAACTCAAATTTATGAAAGATCAATTTGTGCAAATGTCCATCTTGAGAATTTAAAGGTTTTTTAGATAAATGTAAAAATTGGAGATTGGATGTAGGTGTTTAATTGCGTAACAAGCCTGGATCAAGATTAGGTTTATTAAGTAAAGGTTTAATTACAGAAGTCTTATAAGTTTGAGGTTCATAGCTGGTCAATATCATAGATTGATCTAAACAATAATGGGAGCATTAATTAACAGAAAATCCTATTTAACCACTCTGTTTTCAGTGTGGAAAGGAAAGGAGGAGAGCAGTGGAGAGAGGAAGAGAGATAAGGACTATGAATCAAATCACTATGAGGAATGGGGGGGGGGGGGGGGGGGGGGGGGGTCCAGTCTTTTAAAACTTTCAAAAAACATTTTATACCTAATAAGTACAATGAAAATATCAAATCTATTTATTAAATTATGTAAAATAACACAGTCAGGTTTACAGTGAGATATTAGCTGGGGTACTTTTTCCACATTTGGATTAAATGTAATACAATAAATTAATGTTGAGCAGAGATTCTGGATTCATTGTAGTAGCTACGATCTGACTCTCGAAGAGAAACATATCCTGTTCCAGTGCTGCTCTGGTCTCAGATGGTAGAGGTTGTTCCTGCTATCACTTCTATTTACTTTGTACATTAATAATATTATGAGCAAAAATGCATTTACATAAAGGGAGCACAGTGTTAAAAGGATGAGTGATCTGCACAAATAGGCCCAAGATCTCTAGTCATTGATTACAATGAAGGCAGTTTATCCTATGCATTTTTTTTTCTATTTGGACCATTTGTTTTTCCTGTTTCTTTAATGAGTCTGTATAGGGTTATTTTTAAATAACCGAAGACGATGCTCGTGTGTCCTTTCCTTATCTGTCCCAGGAGAGCATGTTCTTTTGATGCCAGATATTCTTCTTATTAGGTAAATTAAATGTTATGCTGTGAAAATTAAGCACCAGTCAATTCTCAAGAAATGCACTTTATTCATAGTGGATATACTGACTAGACTAGGCTAGTATATATATATATATATATATATATATATATATATATATATATATATATATATATATATATATATATATATATATATATATATATATACATATATATATATATATATATATATATATATACACACACACATCTTGACCTTTACCTGGTCCACCCAGGTGATGTTGTGTCTCCTTCAAGCCCTTTTTCACCTACTTGTAGGTAATTTATTTACTTAGTTTATATTCTTCTGCATTACCATGACCTAGATTAATCACTTAGTCTTTATTTAGGCCCCCTGCTGAAAAGCTAGAAATAATGTAAAAACTGATATGAAAACATGGTCGACTCTCCTAAAATGTTCAAATATATAAAACACACGTGTCAGGTTGAACTTATGATTTAAACTATTAGGAAAACAGTGGCCTGGCATATCAATTACGTCCCATTAATTTTTGGAGGTGGAAGCATGCTGATGAGAAGACCTGACTTCAGCCTCCTGAAGGAACTCCTGGCAAACACCAAAGGGATTGTGAACCTTTGACTGGAATACTCATCGACTGACGTCTGGAAGAAAACAGTCATTCTTGTATTCACGGCAGTCCCTCCACAGGAAAAAGGCTTTAATTACTTCTGGAAGTTCATTATGGTGTGATTGCTGTGCTGTGAAATTGTTGTGGGCTTGATAATGGCAAAATAAACTTGAAATTCGAATTGTTTGCCATTTCTTGCGCAGAAGAAAAGAGGTGGGAAAGTTCGCTTGATGGCAGCTCACTACTTGTTCTACATAATCATTCAACACCAGCAGAAGCCTAATAATAAAATCTGACAGTTAGGAGTGAGAAACTGGCTATGTTCACAATGTTCACATCACATGTGTGTCTTATGTATGGCTGTTTTAATTGGCCTTTAGATGTGGCTTTTTTTTTTTTTTTGCTTATTTTAATGATTATTTCAGTATGTGACCTTGGGGTAATTATGCTGGGACATCTACTCCTGGAAAATTCTAACTTTTCTTACTCATCTTTCTAACAGTAGAATGTTTGAAGTTTTTTGGCTAATAGTTTTGTAACCATTTAGATGTTTGGTTTGTGGGCTGTAGGATAATTATGCATAAAACACAAAATTTAGTAGTGTAGTGTCATGTTTGTCATGTAAAAAGACTACCTGTCATCATTTTCAGCTATTTAGCACTTTCAGTGAAATTGACTTCTAAGGTTTGAATAAAGACCAAAAAAAAGCTTGATCATTCTTACTTTAAAGATAATATGACTTGTGCTGTAAATCGTGCAGACCACCACGAAGGGCTCATGGTGGTCTTAGCCTTGGGGATGAAGGTGGCTCAGGCAGAGCAGCCAACTTATCCCCAACCTAGCGATGCAAACCAGTGGCTGTCAAGTCACAAAATCCAGCGGCCAGTTGGTGGCTAGCCAGACGTGACTAGCCATGGTTGCCTGGCTAGTTGTTGAGTGCAGTAGCCCCGGCTAAGTTCCAGGAGTCCTCCTTGCAGACGTTAACCAGGGCCGGGCAGTGTTACCGCTTGCCAACGTCAACAACACCTGGTAAAAATGGGTTATTAAGAATATAAAGAGGTAGCCTGTATGTGTCTGTGTGTGTATATGTCTTTAGTCTAGCTTCTACTACTCTTTCCTATAACTTCATTGTGTGGCTCATAAACTTTATTCCTCTGTAGCTGCCACAACTCCCTTGTTCTTAAAAATCAGCGCCAGCAACACTTCTTCTCCACTCCTCAGGCATCCTCTCACTCTCTAAGGTTTTGTTGAACAACTGTACTTCCACCTCTCCTAGACACTTCCATACCTCCACAGGTGTATCATCAGGACCAACTGCCTTCCCTCTCTTCATCCTCTTCAATGCCCTTCTCACTTCAGCCTCAGTAATCTTTGCTACATCCTGGTCCACAACAGTTACCTCTTCTATTCTTTGTTCGCTTTCTTTTTCCTCATTCATCAACTCTTCAAAGTACTCTTTCCATCTTTCCATCACACTTCTGACATCTGTCAAAACATATCTATTTTTATCCTGAATCACCCTAGCCTGCTGCACATTCTTACCATCTCTACATCTCTGTCTCACCAACCTTTTTGAGTCAATGTCTCCCTCCTTGCTGTCCAACCTAGCATACAAAAATCATTGTACATCCTTTGTTTGGCCTTTGCCACCGCTTCCTTCACATTACATCTCCCGGTACTCCTATCTACTCTCTTCATACCTCTGTTTCCCACTTCTTAGCTGACCTCTTTCTCTGTATTTACTTCTGCACTTCCTCATTCCACCACCAAGTCTCCTTGTCAGTTTTCCTACCTGATGTCACACCAAGTCCTCTCTTACCTGTCTTCCTGATCACATTAGTTGTAGTTTTCCTGTCATCTGGAAGCTCCTCCTGACCATCCAGATCCTGTCTTAAATTCTCTCTGAAGGCCCCATTGCACTCTTCTTTTTTCAGCTTCCACCACTTCCTTCTCTGCTTTTCATTTGTCCTCTTCATCTTCCACACGACCAGTCATCCTATACACCACTATCCTCTACTGTCTGGCTACGCTCTCACCTAGTATTGCATTGCAGTCACTTATTTCCTTCAGGTTACATCCTCTACAGATGAACTCCACCATTGTGCTCCTACCTCCACTCTTATAAGTCACCATCACTTCCTCATCACCTCTGCTGTCTTCCCCCAACGTATCCACCGAAGTCTGCACCAATCACCACTCTTTTATTTTTATCTCAAGGGATGCTCTCCATCACTTCATCAAGCTCACTCCCAAATTTCTCTTTCTCTTCCAACTCACATCCCACCTGTAGGGAATAACCACTAACAACATTGAACATCCACCTTCAATCTCTAGCCTCAGACTCATTACTCTATGTGACACTCTTTTCACCTCCAGAACATTCCTGACAGGCTCCTTCTTCAAGATAACTCCCACTCCATTTCTTTTCCCATCCACACCATGATAAAACAGCTTGAGCCCTGCTCCTAAACCTCCAGCCTTTTTACCTTTCTACCTGGTCTTCTGAACACACAGAATATCCATCTTCCTCCTCTGCATCATGTCAACCAACTTCTAGCGTTTCCTGTCATAGTCCTACGCACACACAAGCACACGCGCGCGCATATGTATATACATCACGAGCAAGCGTGTTTCTATGTTTCTGTCATACCTCTTGTCATCTTACATCCTTCTCAGTCCTCCCCTGAGGTCTTGTCTGTTATAGTTGACACAGCTATGCCACTGTTATACCCTTGTGGTATATTTGTGTAACAAGTGCATGAAATCAAGCTACATTGGACTATTTTTCCTTCTTTCTTCTTTTTTTCTTTCTTTCTGTCATAAAAAGTCCGGATCTGTTGATCTGTAAACAGATTCTGAAAGAAAAACACAAGACTTGGAAAAGGATTCTGCCTCTTAAGAGTTAAATTACTATCCATCCATCCATCCATCCATTATCTATACCCGTTTCATCCTCTGCAGGGTCACGGGGATCTGCTGGAGCCTATCCCAGCTCTCTTGGGGTGAAAGGCAGGGGTCCACCCTGGACAGGTCCATCACAGGGCCACACGTAGACAAACAATCACGCACACTCATAATCACTCTTACGGGCAATTTAGAACCACCAATTAACCTAACATGCATGTCTTTGAACTGTGGGAGGAAGCCGGAGTATCAGGAGGAAACCCACGCAAGAACGGGGAGAACATGCAAACTCCACACAGAAAGGCCCCTGCTGTGAGGCTAATGTAGACATACAAAGTAAAATGTTGCCATGTCTTAATCAGGGCCAATTTCAATTCAGATTTAAAATGTCCAATAAATTGTGTGCTGTAAAAACTTAATATAGAATTGAATGGAACTGGGTGATTGTTGCGTGTTAATGTTGGTCCTGACATCTATGCTTTTGACTCTGTTATGAAAGATGCCTATGTTGAACAAAAGATCATTATTATTATTGACTGGATTATTGACATAAATGCAGTCAGTGCAACATACATTAAAATAAAGAGATACAATGAAGGGACAAAAATCATAAAATCACAAATACAGCCACGCCTAAAAACAATAGAAATATTTGAACACAGTGACAGCACTGGGTCAGCAACTGAGCAGAGTAGCCATTAGCTTCAGTCTTTGTGGAAAACTGAAGAAAATAATTTTCAGGAAACTACAGAGTGAGGCAGAAATAGCCTGAGGGTGGGATTTTGCTCTCGGGCATATCTGTTTGTGAACTCACACATCCCCCAAAGCCACAGCAAAAAGTGGCTGTTACTTTAACCTCAGGCTAGAAGCTGTTTTACGTTTGGCAGCTCCCCAAGATGAAAAACAGAGGGATTAATCTAATACTATGCAGAAGCTGTTGAAGGTACATTTCTTCTGTTGACACAGAAAATAAAATCAATAATAAAAGTGTATGGCTAATACTAATATTTCGTTCAATCTCAGTTCAGTTGATTTTAATGAGCAAAATAGTCGCTGGGACACGTGTGGACATGATAAAACATAACCATCACCTGGAGTATCTGTGTTGCAATTTGACTCCCTGCTGGTGTAGTAAAGACCAACATGAATAAATAACATGTAGGTTTATTGTCATATGCAGTTTTTAAAGGTTTAAACCTGGATTCAGGTCCCCTATATGGATTTCAGGTGGCACCGTGGATATTATTGTAAAAGCAACCATCACCTGAATCACAGGCTGCCGTACTTAAAAGAACATTATGACTTTTTTTTTTCTTTCCATATGTTGACATCTATTTATGAGGTCTTGAAATGTCTGTGACATGCTTTGATGAAAATACCACAGAAATAACTTTTACACCTCTACTATAATATGCAGTTTTTTTTTGGGGGGGTGGAGTGAACACTTCTACTCCACCTCGCTCTTCCATGGGGTGTGTCTCATTTGAAATTGATATTGCAGCCTCGCGCTACCCTCTGAAGTACAGCAAATGGATCATGATGTAAAGCTGGGTGGAGGGAACGATAGAGGAGCTGAATAATTCTTCTCTGAACTGAGTCTGTGATGTCAAAGCGTCCTGAAAATCTGAAATTCTCACTTTCGCATCTCCATATAAACTACACTGTGGTGCTGTGTCATAGTTTTTGAGCTGTCACTTTGGACACCCAAGTATATGTTCCCAAACACAGAAAAATACATTTTTGTTCTTTTATTATATGTTCCTTTTATGATGTAGGGAGGGACATCGGTGGTGTCATCCCAGGCTCATAAATACTCACTGAACCCCCCGGTTCTCCCGTTGAATTGGTTGTGGCCTTTGGTCATTCGAACTGTCATTGATGTGTGTGAAGAAGATGTTCCATATACATGCAAATTTGATCTGACACTACCTAAAACCTTTTGTTCATCACCAATGTCTCCACTTGATTAAGGTGCATGACAGACTGCAGAATGGAGTGACACAGTGAGCCACACCCAGCTGTGATGTCATACTTGCCTTATGCCAGTGTCCATGCAATAAATCTTACGGGTACAGCTGTATGCACCCATAAAGGAAAAAAGCTCAACAGCCTAACCCCTTCTGTGTAGACAGATTGAACTAAAATGAGTACTTAAGTGTTTTAATCTGTCAAGTGTGGTATTTTCTTGGTTCCTTATTTAATGATAAAGTTATTTTCTGTTAAGTTTTAGATCCCAAAAGAGTCTTCAGGTGACCTCAGAGTAATTACTGAAAGTGCCCTATGTATGAATTAATTATATTTGTCATATCAGTATTTTTAGATCCTGCAATGTGGCGCTTTAAGGTCAAGCTATATAATTATTTTCATTCTCAGCCATAATGAAGAAAACCATGAAAAGAAACAACTGTATCATCTTGTAGACATTTTCCTTTTAATTACTGAATCTTGTCAATATTAAAAATATACTGTTATGTTAAAGCAAATGCAGATATCTGTGATACTTTATGCTATTCTGTGTTAAAGAGTTCTTTTTAATGTGGGGCATCAAAATGAAAACTATCCTTCTCAAAAGAAATGTAAACTTATGTCAGTTTAATTCATTGGAACAAACCCAGTTAGGCTGAAATTAAAATCAGCAACAGTCAGGTTCATAACAGGCATGTTGACTGGGTGAAGTTGTTTCAAAGGACCAGTCTGAATGTTCAGAAAACATATTCTTAATTATAAAGCAACATGTATATTTTATGTTATTGTAGTATTATTGAATTAGTAACTCAGATTATATAAATTCCTTTTCAGTTAAATTAATAATATTTTTGCTGCTTTTAGCTCAGTGCTTGAATTGGATCCATAGCATAACGATGCTTAAAAATGCTTTTTTAAAAAAGCATCTAGGCATAACATCAACTGTTGTGTAGAAATGCATAATAAATGCTTATCCCTACCAAACACTAGATACCATGAGACCATGACTTTGTATCTCAAACCTCTATTCAACCAAAGGACCTCCAGTTCTGGTTCAGAAGTGTAAAAACAAACTACGTCTTTGAAGTGTTTTGATCCAATTTAACACCCTGGACCTGCTCAAAATGGAGTGTCAGAGGTTTATGGACCGATATGTACAGCGATATTCTCTAGACGCTCAGTACTTAATGCTGTTCGTATCCCCTTCCGTCAGCTGAGCTCAATGCAGATCAGTTTGAATAGGAAAATTGATGCATATTTCATAGTCATTAACTCAAATTAAGCTCAGCTTGTTCATTAGCATTCCCACGTCAGTAAGTGCATGCTGCCACCACTGCTTGTTACTGACTGACAGCTTGTCCGCCCCTCCTTGTCTTAAACTCCTTCATTATCCGTGTCATTTTGCTTTCTCCCATTACCATTAAAAGGAGAAAAGTTACAAGCCGTTTTAGCTCAACATAATCTGTCTCTTTGCACTGGCTGGTTACCTTTCGCAACTGTCCCCACAATTAAAGCTCTAGGTGCTACCAGGCTGCGTGATGTCTTCTCGCTATCTGCTGGCCGAGTGGACTAGCAATTAGAAGAACCTGTGGATGTCCTCTCTGTGGCCCCTCACAGAAGCACGTCTCATATCGTTTGTAAACGCAAAAGCGCGGATAAGGGCAGTCTTAATGGGGAGGCTTTGTCCTGGCTTTGTAATTGACATCTATAGTGTGTATTGGCTTAGTCTAGCTAATCAGAGAAGGAGATCAGTGAAGAATTGGAATGCTATTGATTAGGACACGGGTCCTCAATGCCACCAGGAGCACCTGATAACATCTCTTATTTACCAACTAGTCTGATGAATCGCCATCCGCTGCTAAAGCTGACAATGCCCTTGAGTTCCCCAGCAGCAGATGCTCAGAGAGGGTTGTGTACAGTATATCTGCAGCGTCTGGTGTATAAAACCTGAGCACAAGCAATACTGCCAAGATGTGTCTGCCTGGATATTGATTGCATTTTTCTTTATGGATTTTTCTGGTCTCATCTATAAAAAGGTTGTCAGCACCTGTTTGCAGATTACATTTTAACAAGTTCATTTGAATGTCACTGTAAAACCTGAACATTATGAACAACTAAATGACATTTACATGTTGTACAGTTCACTCGAGTGATCATAAACAGGTTGTAATTAGGACTGGCCCAAAAGCCTTTTTATGGCCTTTGGAGTGTCAGAGTAAGATTACAATAGATTACAACTTGGTTTTAGGTTGCAGCATATTCATTATAACACTTACATATATCAATATATTATCTGCTATCATGCATAATGTATTATATCTATATGCAATGCAAACATTAAGCAACTTTGCATATAACAGATATGACTCTGGTTGGTTTGATATTAAAAATGTATATATATATATATATATATACTGCTAATTTGTCCTATACTTATTCATCATCATGTATATATTGTTCAATAATTTGTCTGTAAATTGTACATACTGTCTATACTATCTATATTCATCCCTACACCTACCAGCTGTATATTATTATAGTCTATATCCTGCTAAATTATCCTATACCAATTCCTTACTACTGCCCTTATCTGTTCATTCTGTATATCATAGTGTATATTCTGTATATACTGCACTTGCGGCTCTTGTACTTCCGATTAGATACAAAACTGCATTTTGTTACCCTGTATTTATACATGTAATGACAATAAAGTTGAATCTAATCTAATATATATATATATATATATATATATATATATATATATAGCAGTCATATACAATATCATATATTATATGTGATAGCAGCAGCTAAGCCTCTCTGCCAAAGTTGTATATTAAAAAAGGAAATTATATCAACTACAGTAACATAAACTACTCAGTACAGCATGTACCTCCTGTGCTGTCATGCTTGAAGTGCACAGCACTACAAAGGCATGTTAGTGTGTACATTTTTTATATCAAACCAACCAGATTCATATCTGTTGTATGCAAAGTTGCCTAATGTTTGCATAGCGAGACATTAGCTTTGTATGCAGCTGTGCAGCTGTTAGTTGTCCATGTATATCATTGCTACTATATCATTGCTACTACTTACTAAGTCCAAGACTGAGCTGATAATACTGTATCCAGGTGATGTTTCATGGCTATTGTGCCACCGTGTTCAGCCACAGCCTTTGTCTTGACATTTCTCAGTTTAAAAGATACAAAGGAGATTGTACAGTTTTTAGCTTGTAATGTACATATGAAGGTCACTGAACCCAGATTTTCTTGTGTTTATTCTCTTCTGTGGCTAGTGTCTCATTTTCTCTTCCATCATTACATTCTTGAGTCTCTTAGCCACCTCTGCCACACTGTCTGCTGTGGCTCTGTGAGCCAGCTCCATTATTACAGATGTGTTACATTTTGCCTGTAAAGCGATACGCATTTGTTGCAAGAGACTACCAGAACAGGAGTCCAAAGTTACTTGGCTGGTTTTTGCTGACACTAGGAACAGAAACTGACAAGCATTCCTTCAAATCAAATTGAAAAAGCTATTTCAACACCAAGTAAAACTACTTTGTGTCAGTTTAAAATATTGCCATACAGAATGTTGGGTTTTTTTTTTTTCATTTTTTATTTTAATAGCCAAATTTAACTGACACATAAGTGAGGGTGATCACTGCCACCGGTGTGTGAAAGCATTCTCTGTTTGTGACCAGTTATTCCCACATTTTGTAAAAGCAGAAAAAGATGAATATTATTATAGAAAATTTGATAACTGGTTTCCCACTGGGCATTTGAATACTCAGGTCTGTCCCTAGCTATCAATGTGGACCACTGATTTTATTCTATCTAGCTCTCGCTTCACTATTTTGGACCACCTTATAACAGTCTATCATTTTTGGAGCAAAAGGACAAACCTTTCCTTCCACCCACCGCAGCTTCAATGGAGCCAAATGTTGTACAGCCCGAAGGCGATTGGCATTTTGAGCAGAGGCCAGGTTGCAGAGCCCACCGTTGGCTGACAGGTCAACTCATGTGCAACAATATATCACATTTATTTGCTTAGAAAACCCCCTTTGAGATTGAAGGCGGCAACCTCACCGTTGAAAGGCAGTCTCTGAAATGTTGGCGTAACCGAGGTGAGGGAAAATGGTGACACAAGAGATACTTCATCACAAACCGCAGCTGAAATGCACTCGCCCTCTGACATCTCAGAGGGGTGACATATGCCGCACATTTGCAAGAGGGAGAGAAGATGGACTTTTTTTTCCTTTAAAACTGATCTCGATATTCAGGGCATGTTAAAATAACATTTTCTCATCTGCAGACAAGATTTTGTTGGACTCTCTCAATGACTCTTCTCAAAAATAAAGTCTTCAGCAGATCAGGTACAAATACTGCAGCAGCTGAACAATGCAGTGAGATTACTTTTATCAGATATACAGAGGACAGAAGTTATGCTAATAACTTCCTTTCATTCTTAGAGGCTACATGCAATTATGACAATTCCTGATGAAGCCTTTCTGTTATTAAAAAGATATTTTGATGCTAACTAAGATTTGCTGCATTACAAAAGCTGATAGACGGTGAAATGGAATAACATCTCACAAAAGGCTTTATGCAGACTTGACATTAAAGGCTTTATATGTTCAGACGTTCCAATGAAAACGTCCTCCAATAATAATGATGTTGCTGGCTCAGTTTCTTTGCAGTAAGCTGCAGACTGCACATGGCTTTGAATTTAAATATCCCTAAAATATGTCCACCTCATTTTCACAGATGAGACTGCATGACCAACACCACTGCCACCCAAAAGCTTCACTTTAACTCAGTGACACTCAAAGCATCAAGTATGAAGATCACCGCACTGAAATATCAGAGTAACAGTAACTAGATCAGTAAAGTCATTTTGACTTTTGTCTTAAGGGGGACAGATTGCCCACCCAAATCTGGGGATCAGAGGTGACTACTAACTCAGTCCCTCTCAGAAGGGGAGCCAAAGGGGTGGAGTCAAATAAGGTGGCTCCGCCTTGTAAAACCAAGAGGCAAGCTCTCATTTTCCAAATTGAAGCCAACAACTTAGTCATCTAACGTCTAGAGGCTGGCTCCAAAAGGAAGCCAATCTCCAGTGACCACCATGTAAAACAAAAAATGAACTAATTTAATAAAAAGACATTTTTATGTACCCCATCAGGTGAAATTATATAAAGCCAGAAATGTCTGTATAATCAAGGCAGCTGCTCGTCATCACGTTAGCTACTGAGCACTTCACACTTACAGTGAACGTGACTTCTGAAATCCTAAATAAAGATCAAACAAAGCAGAATCATTTTAAAGTAGAGGTAAAAAAAATGCCAAAAAAATATTAAGGTATTGTTTCTACTTAGGTAATGTATCTAACTGGAGAAAAGATGGGATGGCACAGATGCGTAGCTCAACAATGTCTGTTCTCTCTCTGTCTGTGTGGATCCACCAGTTTCCCTCCCAGACATGTGACCATGTTTAACTATTGATCCAAAACTTGGATGTGGGAGTGAGAGTGAATGTGCACGGTTGTTCATCTCCATGTGCTAGCTCTGTGATGACCTGGACACTCTTCCAGGATGTCAGCTACCCAGCCTTCCGCCCAATGACGCCTTCAAAATCAGCCCCCAAAATCTCCTCTTTTTTGTTTGGTCTGCCTATCAGTCTAACATCCAATATTAATCACATGCAGACTGTTTAGTTAACCTTTTTTTTGTCTCATAGAAGGGATCATATTGAGAATATAGCTTTAAGGCTAATTCTTTAAGCCTGTTATGCTTACATGCTGCATACTCCTATATTACGTTTTCTGAAATTACTTCAAAGCATCACAGGGAAAACCTGGAGTCATGTCATTTCTGTCACAGGAGTTCTGCTTGGTTTCAGGGTGTTTGAGGAAATAATCAAGCTGCCATTTATAGTGAAACTTAATAAGTGCCCAGTGATGAATTTATACCCTGGAGCTCACCAGTTTGTTAATCCAGCCATGGTCTTCATCTGCATAGCTCCTTCATTCATAGCTGGTGCAGAACTAGAACATTCATCATTTGTAATATTTAAACAGAACAAAAATATTTACTTTCAGAAGACTGCACAAACCAAATTTTCTTGATGATGTGTTTTTTTTTTTCTCCAATGTTTCTGACTTCTCTACAGTTTCTTTTCAGCTTCTGAATAATTTCTGTCTCTGCTGAATAAAAGCACGGACATTCGGTCTTTTAAGAACTCCATTTATGTTGATGACGAGTATCCACGATGCATACAACATCAGTCCCCTCATCAGGGGAGCGTTTAATCACATAATTAGTCAAGTGTATCAGTTTGTTGGAGCTTGGATAAGGTGCTACAGCTGTGTTATTTTTCACAGCTATCGTCATTTCTCTATTAATAACCCTGCTAGATACTGTGTATCTGACACACTGGAGAGAAACACGAAGGGAGCTTTATATGAAAAATATCACCACAGCTATGACCAATATGGGATTAGGATTTAACTTAACAATGTTTGTGGTGTTCGAGTGTTAAGTCTGGACTGGATTCTGCTACACTCGCCATGAGTAGCTGCTGCTGAAGGATTTCATTAGTCCGAAAGTCAGTGGGGAGTTCAAGTATTATGTTATCATCACAAGAATGAAAACCTACAGCAGAAAATATACAACACTGTCAGGTACCTGAGCTAGGACCGGCCCAAAAACGTTTTTATAGGCTTCAGTAGATTGCTTTGTTGGGGAAGGAGGGGAGGGCGGGAGTAAGGGCTGCTGTTGCAGATTTGTGACTATGTTATTGTACCACATAAATTATCAGACAACTATTTCAATGAAAATCAATGCATTTATACCAAATATAACAATGTAAACCAGACTGCAGTGCACATGGCTCTTGCTCTGTCAGACTTGATCTTTATAGTGCAGCAAAAGCATGTTAGCGGTAGCTACCACCCTGCACATGTTCAATTCTAAACTCCCAAGAGTCAAGTGCACGTCATGTGTTATGTTACTGAGTGTTTACTGCGACTGTTTACATTAACTTCAGACACAAAAGCCAAGTATGATCATTAGCGAAGCAGCTTAGTTACACCATTGCAGATACGAAGTAGTTGGTAGTTGCGTTATGTTGTTATTTCCATTCCATTGTGTTTTAACAGTGCAACAAAAATTATAACATCCTGACAAATATATTTTGTTTTCAGTTTGGCTGTTTTAGAAGGGAAAAAAAAGACAATGTTAACCTTAACAACAGATATCTGAATATTCTGGTCCATCCCTGAACATGAAAGTAATGTTCATCTTTCTTTACAGTTAGGACCTATTGAATGCTTTGAATCAAGGAGGAGTTTATTTCATTTTATTGGCGGTGCTGGAAAAACCGGTTAAATAAAGGGTTTGGTTACAGAGCACTGAAAAAGAGGAAGATGGCATGTCTTTATTCCTCTCGTGCTTTAGGAGAACAAAGCCATAGCAGAGATTTCTCTATGAAGCCTCCAAGAATGCAGGGATATACACACTGCCTCCTCTTTACACACTCCCTGCTGCCAGGAAGCTAATTAAAAGCATGAGTGTTCAGTGGTAATGAAGCTTTAAACTTCTTTGTGTGAGTTTGACTGCTGAACTGTCCATGTTTATTCACTAGGAAACAATACTGTAGTGACTGTACAGAGTCATTTACAAATCACCCAGGAGCATGCCCACCCACTGCTTGCTTTCATACCTTTTGTTTTGTAACTAAAGGCTGACCTTTTTTTTAAAAAAAAAAAATCCCTTTGGGATCCAGCCAGGATGGGATTCAAATGCACAAATTATCAAATGACGGCAAGAGGACAAGTAAAGCATTTCTGTTTTTATGGGCAGTTCTAACATGAATGCATGCTTTTATATTTATTTTGTACATAATGATAGTGTCTGGTGTTGCCGACGGTTTCAACCACCCGACTGGTGAAAGGTGCACAGGCAGCTATCGGGAAAAAAAACCAAAAAGAAATTCAACAGCGGAGTTAGAGTCAGATTCAGAAGAGATAGCGTCCTACAAAATCATCGCTGATACTTATAACACACATGTGAGGTTTTAAAGGTTAGAGTAGCAGTTTAGAGGAATGTTTTTGATATATTTTAAATGGAGGATGAAGCAAAATATTCCTGGGAAACAAAGAAAAAAAAAAACTCTGTCCTGTTAATCATGTACATTCCTGTACAAATTCATGTTTTCTTTTTCTGATTGGCTGCTCTGTTCTGGGAATGAGGTCTACTTTCAGTGACATACCTGTCTAGTTTTGGATTTGAAAATAAGGGAAATTTTCTGACGCCCGCCGCAAACAGTCCCACCATCCCAATCAAAACACAAAAAAAACTAAAATCACAGCTACACTACTTCCTGAACTTCAGCCAGCTCTTTTGTTTCCTGTGTGCCATTATTGGACAAACTGATCAATCCAGGTGTGTCTGACCATTCCTGTGAGGTCAGACACACCTGGATTCATCAGTTTGTTAATTAATGGCACACAGGAAACAAAGCAGCTGGCTGAAGTTCAGGAAGTAGTGCAGCTGTGCATAAAGCCACGTTGACATAATGTGAACATTCATTATAACCTAAATGAAAACACAAAGGGTATATATGAAGAGTATTTATTTGAAGGGATTTGCATATTTTTTGTTCATTTAACATTGCTTGTATTTACATTTACATTTGATTTTCATTCCACACACTGTTTTCATTTCATATTGCTATTCTTTCAGTTTTTTTTTTTACGTGACTTTTCTTTACACTTTTAATGACTTGTTGTACTTATTTGTTGCAGACTTTACATTCTTTATGACTTTATGTTTTGGAAGGAGTGTATTTGTGGACTGGTCCAGAGTAGTTTATTCTACATGAGAGAAGAGTGCAAACAGTTCTGTTGTCTAACGACATCCTATTCTCTGTAACAATCCATTTTTTCTTCGCGTGCTGTCACTCATCAGATGTCATACACTAACCTCGTGACATCTACCACCTACAGTACCTGTAGTAGCTACTGCTGTGGCAGTTATCGTGAGACAAGTAACAGATATCAGATTGGGAATGTCTTTTTTTCTGTTTCCTCCGCCTGATGCGGTATTATTATTTTTTTAATAAGGGTTAAAATACGGGAGATTTACGGGAGATTTACGGGAAAAATACTAATACGGGAGGACGGCGGCAGAGAAGAGTAAAATACGGGACTTTCCCGGCCAAAATGGGATACTTGACAGGCATGTTCAGTGACCACCTGGGGGAGTTACCATAGACAACACGTACAGATGTGGCCTTCAGACACGATGAATGTGGCCAAAAAAAAAAAAAACTATTACAGGAGCAGGATGGCATAAGAGCCATGCAGACATGACAAGGGAATGACTCTGTGAGTGGAGCGGTACAGCAATGTCCCACGTCGAATTACTGAGAGCGTCAGTAAACTCCGTGTAGGTGGCTTCTCCTCAACTTCACCCCCTGAATTAAACTGTCATACCTCCTATTGTGAAGCGAGTCTCCACATTTTCTTTCATGGTTGCCATGAAAACCTCCGCGCCTCACGGAATCCGGGAGACTCTTAGCGTGGCACCAGCCGAGGGAGCTGACTGGTCCCCCTGGGTGCTAGGTGGAAAGCGGTCCCCTCCCGCCCATATGTCCAAGACAGCGGGGGGAGCCGTCACTCATCTGCACCGCCTCTCTTGGCACTTCCCTAATTGTGATTACTGCCTCCAGCCTGAGAGTGTGAAAGGAAATCAGCATCCACCTGGCTCTATCGGGGGGGGGAGACTCTTTATCCTTGTTTGTTCTAAAAGCGGAGACGTGCTTATGCTGTTAGGACTCGCACGTTCTCCTTTTATGTGGTTTTAATTGAGGCTGTTAAGCCCCCCCTTGGAGGAATTTGGCTATTAAGCACTTGGAGTTGGAGGCAAATGTGCTTTCAAACAGAATCCTGGTGTTCAATAGTTACCAACAGAGCAGAAGGAAAGAGAAAGAGGGGAAGAAATCCATTGACCTTCGCTTGCAGCATCTGTAGCATGTGAATGTTATCATCGGTGCGCAGCGAATGGACAAAGCTATCGCCTTCAGACACTGAGGAAGATGCACAGCGTGTGCGTGGAAGGGGTGGGAGCCACGAGGTCATGGGTGGGAAGCATTCATGTGGTACATGTCTACGGGACGACGTGCATTTTGTGCACACGTTGGAGCTGCATGTAGGCTTGCAGAATGAGAGTGTGTTTGTGGGTGGGAATGTTTGTTTGTTTGCTTATCTGAAACGATATGAGGGGGATTTGCCTGTGAGCTGGTGCGCCGCTGCCGACTGTATGTCTGTACCGCCCCACGATGTAAAGACGCAGCGCTTGTCTTTGCATTGCGGGGCGCATGTGTGTGTGTGTGTGAGGTGTGAAGGCCTGAGCTCAGCTGATAAACAGCCTCAGACCTCACCTGCCAAGTCGGCCGGGGGAAGCAGCGTGGGCTTTAGTTGCTGTGTGTGTGTTTGTTTGTTTGTGCGGTCTGGATAGGGTTGCGAGGCTGGACGGAGGGTTGGGGGTTGACAAACGGGGGGTGACACCTTACTGCCCCTCGAGCCACTGGGCTCGAGCCACGGCCTCACCTCGCCTTTACAGTGGGCCACGCATATCTCCAGCTCCAGCGTAACGGCCTCTAAAGCCAGGATTGATGTTATCGTTGCTCCGGGTTGCTTTGTGAGCCAGTTAATGGGGTTGTTAACTGAATGTGGCCAGGACAATACACCTCACACACACACACATATATATATATATATACTCGTACCCTCTTAACTCCATAGACTGCTGCAGAGGAGAGGGGGAGGTTATAACTTCTCTTTTTTTCCCGAGGATGATTTTGTTCAGTCTTACCACACGTTTGCTGCCAAAGCTGATGACTAGGCTGTTAAGGATTTATTTTTCTATTCTTTTTATTTATTTATTTATTTTATGAGAGAAAAAGGAGTTCTTTGTCGCTGCAGGTGAGTCAGCGGTTTCTGCTTTAATACCTAAGCCGTCACAGGAGTATTGATGCATACACTCGTGCTTTTGTATCCAATTCTGAACCTTGGAAAGGTGCTCTGCGACACTTACACGTAACAGCGATGATGCAGAATGGCTTCAGGAGCCGCTCAGTGCTGCATGAAGACAATACTCTGTACAGAGAGGCTTGTTATTTACTTCTTTAGCATTTTCCTTTCCTTTATAAGTGTATCTGGCATTGTAAACAAGGAAGGCTCTCGACTGGACAAAAGGGGTTACAGTCAACACTTCAACACTCCTTGAACAATTGTCTGCTGGAGCTCCTCAAAAGATCACCGTTACTCCCGGTCACTGTACAAACTAGAAGACGATGACCTTACAAGCCTCCTACAGCAGGTGTTCTCATGTGTTCTCACATCATATTCATATTTCAAATATGTATTAGGGTCTGTCCCTCTTCCTGCTGAGCCCGACACCTTTTATAATGGCAAACCTTTGCAACTAATATCCCACGATGCCCTCAGCTCAGGACTTCCTGAATGTCCTTTACTGTAGATTGAAAACTAAAGACCACAGACCTTTAGAGGTCATGGCATCCAACATTTACTTTGTCCCATTGAATTTTGCTTGTAGGACCCTTTTTTAAGCTATTTTTTTTTTATTTTTCTTCATGTATTTTGTAATTTATTTCCATTGAATATCTAGATGGTTTTATTGGAAGGTCTGATGTCGAGCATTGTCCCAAACATGGATAGATGGATGGATAGATGGATATACAGTGTTTCTCATTACAAAACTGGGGACTAAAATTAAAAAAAAAAAAAAAAAACATTTTATTGGTGTGTGGTCAGCTGATTCTAGTCAACAGACAATCAGTCTGCACCTGTGTCACCTGGATGACAATCCTCACAATTATTTTAATAGGCATTTTCAAGGAGACACACAGCTGTAAGAAACCTAGAACCTAGTCCTAAACCTAGTCAAATATTCCTTTAAATAAAACTGAGCCTAATATTTTAATGTCAGGAGACATTTCATCATTTGCATGTGACTGGTCTCATTTTACAACTGGGAAGCACGCATACCTTCTTAGAATTATATCCACCCAAAGCCCCGTTTTACGGCTGTTACTAAAAGCATCGCTGTGCATGAAGAATGCATGTCGTTACCGTGTCTGTGTGACTGTGCACTGATGTAAATACACACATGCAGTTTAGACTCACCAGTGTAAAGCCGGCGTAATGAGGAAGGATGAGGAGGCCGACTGCAATCCTTCACTTTCTTCCGGCACATATTTCCACAGGTGACGGTTTGTGTCATCCAGCAAATTGAGACTTTCTGCTTGAGGTCCAGCTGGTGTCAACATCACTGTGAGGGTTACACACATTATCTTTAGTCCCACTCCTGGAGAAAAAAAAAAATAAATAAAAAATCCACTCAATTTTTATGGAACATATTATACCCAAAGGTGTGAGTAGGAGGACTGGCCCGCTCCGGAGGGAGTAATCCACTATATTATTTCAGCCTCATAAACGGAGGCGCCAACTCCCATCCTCCTTGGGTCAGACGTAAACACCAGAGGTGTTGTGGTGTACACTCCACAGCTTGATGATGCTTCGAGAAGCAGTTCATGTGGAATGACAGCAGGACACGGGGCAGTACGAAAACATACTGACTGTAAAGGGCACATATGATAAAACAACTAAAACTGTCTTTGTCTGAGAGCATTTATCTGATTGACTGAGGCGAAAACCAAATCAAAAAAACTTGTTGTTTTTTTTAAATAACACGGTTACTTTTCATGAGGCCACATCTGGAAATCACAAACTCAGATCAGAGTAGAGTCATCGCTCGCCTGCTGAACATGGAGGCGGTGCCCCCAAAACCATCTGTTTTCAACAGAGATGTAAAGACATGGTAGAAAACGGATCTGTTGTTCCGTATCGCTTTGATATTCGACCGAAGCATGTCGACGACATATGACAGAAAATAGCATCCACGTCCCAAACATTCGTCCTCGTTCTGCTACTTGAGGCTTCGCTTTTATCCTCGCCACCCGTTTCTCAGGGTGGCACTGAAGTACAGCAACCAAATCCCTTTCAGAGAAAATGGAGCTAATATGAGTGCAATTTGGACAGATTTTGTTCTAAATGCACAAACAAGGAGCGCTCCTAGTGATTTGAATAAATGTGCTCAACACGGCGTAGAAACAAAATATGTTTCAGAAAGGCTTCCTGAAGCAACAAATAAAGAAGGAAATGTGAATGTGGGAAGGTAAACCGCCGTCCTCCCTCCCTTCACTCTCCTCACATCACTGCCGATTCCACTTATGGAGAAAAAAAACTTTTACTTTGCAATGGCTTTTCACCTGAGTGGGTTGATTTGATGTGTCAATCTGCATTTAGCTACCCATCCAAAGACAGACTAAAAAAATAAAAAAGGAAAAAAAACAACAACAAGACATTTTTCTTGCATTTTGTTCGCTCACAATAGTAGCTTTAATTGCTCTTGTTCCTTACCCTCCCGGTACACTCAACTGTTTTGTTCTCATTGTCTAATAACACCGCGGGATGTGTCATTTGTGAGCTCCATGTTTTGGTTTTGTCAGGCTTGATTTCACGCATTGCAGGCTTGAAATTGGCTATCCTTTCAAGGAGAGATGGCTGTGGGTTTGGTCCGTCTCTGGTTTCAGAGCTGAGAGTTGGGCTCTGGGCCTAATGGAGCTGTGAGATGGAAGTTCCACTTTTCTGAGAGAAGCAAAAAGCTGTGTGCTCTCAGATATCCCTCCCTAAAAAGATAGGTGAAATAGATTCTAATGGCTCCCTGCACGTGCGTGTGCGCGCGTGTGCGTGTGCACGGGTTTCTGGTGTGTGAACCACATTTGCTGGAATTAAATACAAATGAGAGAAAATGTGGCTAATTTGGGGAATGATTTTGAAGTCTTCAGCTGCGCCGGTTGCTGAACAGCAGGGAGATTTCAGAGCAGTACCAGCAGGATTCTCCTGCCGGTCCTCGTGCAGGACCCGGCCCTGCAGTTAGTGACCAGGAGTGCACATAATGAGACCCTGATGGAGCATGATGCTAATGCACTTGTGCTGTTCTGAGATCTAAAGCGTAGTGTCGGTTTTCCTTGAGACTCTTGCAGTGTGTGGGTGTGAGCAAGTGCAGGTAAGGACACGGAGGGGTAAAGAAGATAAAACACAAGGATTAACCTGCTATTATTAGCCTCGGTTGGAGAGGCCTGTCAATATGCAAATGTTTTCTACTGTTACAGGCGTAAATGGAGCTGGAGATGTGGATGTTTGTCATTAGAAAGCTGGTTCCATACATTTAATGGGCTGTTAAAGCTTTCTATAAACTGTCCTTTTAATGACATTCCCTGTAGTATAAAACCTTTTGCGTGTGGTTAATTGATAAATGATTATTTTAAGGTTATAACATTTTTAAATGGCTCTTTGTTTGGCGCAAGGGTGGTGTGATATCGTACTGATGACAAAACTATATTTAGTTCGGAGTCTCGGCACCAGTGTTGATTACACGAGCGCTTTAATGCATGCGGTGCATTCAGCTATCACCTTGTTAGTTCTGTGAACTCACATTAAAAACATTCCTTGAGTTCCATTACCATTAAAAGCCTTCCTGTGTTTTGACAAGCCTGCAATCAATGATGAAAGGAAAATCTAGTAATAAAATGATATTCAGGAGCAGCCCATTAATGATGCATGCCTGTTATAAACGATGCCACGAAAACACACGCACACACACACACACACACGTGCACAAAGGCAGGCAAGTTTTTTGGGGTCTTTGAAAGGAATTTATACGCTCTTGTAATCCAAGGGTAGTGGCACCTGATTTTTGGGACCCATGAGAGAAGGAAAAAAAGAAAGGAAAAACACCACCAAACCCTAACCCCTTCCTGTCTTTACTTCCAGTTTTAAACATTTCCTCTAGTACAGTGGTTCTCAACTGGTGGGTCGCGACCCAAAAGTGTGTCGCAGACCCGTTTTCAATGGGTCGTCTGCCTTTTTTTTTTTAGCTCAGGTGCTAAAAAAAAAAAAAAAAAAAAAAAAAAAAGCGTGTCATTCATACTCCTTAACAGTAGATGGCGATAATGCCCTGAAATGTGAGTTGACACCCACCAGTTTATAAAAAAAGATCTGCAAAGTTTGTTTACATAATCATGGAGAAACACAGATACAACGAAGAATGTATGAGAGATGGATTTTCTTATCTTGAAGACAAAGGTCAGTGAGTGGTTATTCAGCTAAAACTATATATTTTGAGGTCTTTTTGAAACTACTGCTCAGTGGTTTCACTGTTTTATTTCATGTTTGTGCATAAAAGCACTGTTGAATCTTAAAAATGGCTGTTACTGAAATGTTGTGTTTGTTATGTCAGCCTTATGATTAATGCTTAAATAAGTGACTAGATAGTTTAATAGGAAATTGTTATATAATCAGGAAGTGGATACTCAGCAAATGCTACATATTTGAGTTATTTTTGAAACTACTGCTCAGTGGTTGCACTTTTTTATTTCATGTTTGTGCATGTTGAGTCTGTTAAAAAAAGGCTGAAGTTACTGAAGTGAAGTGTTTTGGATTTAATTAAAATGCAGCTAATTGAGCATCAAAGGCAATATTTCCCGCTTGAAGTCATTTTGGTTATGCTATTTTGGTTTTTGCCATTTTGGTTCACCAATAAACTTATTTTTTTGTGTTGGCATTCTGTGATATTCTATTTTAATATCTCCGATTCAAACTGCACGATCTTTTCATTTAATAAATTTGAGAAGTTGGAAATTTTCCTTGATTTGGGTCGCGGCTTGTCATTAAAGGTGATGGTGGGTCCTGAAGCCAGACCAGTTGAGAACCACTGCTCTAGTACATATGATGTTACAATTTCTGGGGGGGGGGACATTCACAAACTTTGATCAGAGGACTATTATGCAGATTTCCAGTCCTTATCTCCACCCGAGTTACACTTACAGGTGTTAAGTGACTCCACCCTCATAAAACTTCCTTCTATGTACAGAGCTCTAAAGAAATGGTTCAAAAGGTAGTATTTTGAGTAAAAGCATGTCCTTGAAACACCATTAATACCTAAGGAAATTGTGTGAACTTGTTAAAAAAAGAAATAGTATATCTCCTTTTGCTGACTCAGCACTGTAACTCCCTCCCACAAGGCTCCGTGTGGACCAATCCTGTTAGAGATTCAGCTCCCAGGGCCGTCTGCATCAGAAGGGAAATATCGTGCAGCTGTAAAACAAATTGTTTTATTTTATTTTATTTTCCTGGTACCAATCTGGGATAGTTCTTTACTCCAGTTAGGTGGTGAACTGAACAGTCACATAGCTATACATCATTTGACATGTTTGACTGACACCGAGCCATCAGCTCTGCCATGAGCTATGACAGCTAACCAGCTATCTGCTGTCATCATTTTAGCTACATGTAAAATGTACATTCTGTAAAATGTACAAATTACACCTCTGTATTTATATTTTTTAATATTTTTTATATTGTTTATATTTCCATATTTTTTAATATTTTTCTTATATTTTTTTCTTTACCATTAAAGTTACATATGTCACCTAAGTAGGATATTTATATATATACTTAAGTTTTTTCCTTTCTTTTTTTCCCGTATCTATTCTTTCCTTCTCTTTTAAAAAACTGTATGTCGGAGAACTTCGCAAAAAGAATTCCAATGTGCCTGGACTGAATGTACATGTACAAATGGCAAATAAAAGTTCTTGATTCTTGATTCTTGATTCTACATAGCCTGATGTTGAAATCTGCGCTGTGAATAAAAACCTAACAGATCATTTGCATATTTTAAAGAGAGTATGTTTCCTTGTGCGGATTGAACTGGCGGACGTTTATAGGCTGCGGTTGCTCTGGAAGGATCTGAGAAATAAAACAGCTCACTGATGGGTCCAGCACTGCTGATCCCGCCTCTTGGCAACATGGCGCTGCACAGTTCGAGGAAAGATGCGCTTCAAAGGCTCTCTGTTCAAATGTCTGGGTCACGTGACCTGATACTGTCCCCAGAATTGACAGTAAATGCTTTATCCTTTTTCCACCATTTCACATCAACACCTGTTGATGTGAAATGCATTCTGGGATACTTTGCTGTATGAGACAAGTGTCCACTGGATGCATCCTTGATAAAATGGGTAATGCACGGGCACATCCTAGGATTTTGACTGGACTAGAGGCAAACCTGTAACTGGAACAGTACTTTGGTCATGACTGATGACTTATAAAAGTAAGTGTGCATACGAGAAGCAGCCGATGTTAAATGCCCTTAGGTTCCAAAGTTTGGATCTGGTTTTAATAAAAATAGAGGTTTTCAGGGGAAACCTATGTGAACAGAACATGTGAATATACTGAAAACTTTAACTGTACAAGTTTCTTCTTTGAGACTCCATTAAATAGGTGAACGCGAGCGGAAAGTTGGTCTTTGAAATCTGGATGTAATTCGGCCCTTAACAGCTGCTGCAGGAAGGAGTTCAGGTCACACTTTGACAGCAAAAATGGGTGTAGTAATTAGCAATGCCGCTGCCACCGGTTGACACACTTGTGCAGTAAATATTACAATTAGCCGTTCGCATGAAGCTCGCTTCCAGACTGCAGATGTGACTGCTACTCAGCTGCTTTCAAATCATACTCACCTTTTTTAACATCAGCGCTTGCAAATCCAGTTGACGAGTAAATAACTGGACGGGACTGCACTTGGAAAAATGTTGTTAGAGTTAATTACAATAATGTATTGGATAGGAGCAGTTGGAGTGTTGATAAAGGGCACAGATGAGTGAGTCACGCTCAGTGAGCTGTGATGCGAATATGTTCTTCGATTTAGACTTAAGAAAATTGGGACACATAACAGAACTTGCTGCAATATATTAAGCTCTCGATAAATAAAGCAGTTCAGTTTTCACTTGGATCAGCATTAGCAGCTTGCAGGTAAACATAGCGGACTACTCCAGCCAGGGCAAATATACAGTAGATAGAAAATAATTAATTTTATGCATTAATTTGCCATAAAATGTGATCTAATTTTCATCTAAGCTACAATAATAGATAACCTGAAGTTTTTTAGCACTTTGGTAATCTGCAGCCCTGCTTTGAAGGTATTTTGTGTACAAATGAAACAAAGGTTGAATCATTTGAATCGAGAACACTCAGCGCTATGTATATATCGAATCATCAGCCCAGCAGCAATGTGTGGTGGGCGGGACATTATGATCAGGGCTCGCTTTGCTGCCTCCAGGCCTGGACCACTTGTCATCCTCGCACTGAAGTACAGCAACCAAATCATTTGCGGAGACAATGGAGCTAATATGAGTGCAATGTAGACAGATTTTGTTCTAAAGCACAAACAAGAAGTGCTGCTGGTGATCCAAATAAATGTGTTCAATATAGCAAAGAAACTAAATATGTTTTAGAGATGCTCCCTGAAGCAATCAAACAAAAATGTGGGAACATAAACCAAACCTCACCACCACGCCCCCCCCCCCCCCCCCCCCCCCCCCCCCCCCGCTCTCTCTCCACACACTCACTGCTGACTGCACTTCTGCAGAGGAAAGAAAACATCTACTTTGCAATGACTTCTACTTGAGCGCGCTGTTGCATCAATCTGCATTTACCTGCCTCAAAACTGTTCTTGAATAGTTTGGGAAGTCTGCCCAGAACTATGTGTGGCACGAAGCAGCTTTATGTCGCATCAGCTTTCAAACTTCAAACTCTGCTGGTCTGTTAATTTGACTCAGATGACGATTAGATCACATTTCTGAGACGTTCACAGACTACTTCACGCCTACCGTACAAGAGATCGGAGGAGACGATCACGTTTCATTGACTGGCGCTCACGTACGTGTGAAGATCAACAGTTGTTTTTCCCTCTCTTTCTCTCTCTCCGTCACACACGCTGAGACACCTCCACACAGTAGTTTATCACAAACCATCCTTGTTTGCATGTGTCGTCTCAGAACGTTAAAATAGCGGAAGTCGGCTACAAGCTTTTGAAGCTTTCACAAACATTTCACCATTGTTACGCCATTGTTTATTTTTAAACATTCTTATGATTTTTGGCATAAGTCATTTCTTTGATATGATAAATTAAACTGAGCTGTTGACTCTTTTCTGCCTTTTCAGTCTGTCACCAAGAGACAATGACAGAAGCAGAACATGAAGTGCGTTTCTGTCTACGGGACGCTACCAGTGTTTCACAGCAGCTGCAAACAAAATCATTGAACCTTCTAATCACATTAACATCTGAGGCCTAATTTCAAACTATAAAAAAATGTTTTCATAAGCTCTATTTGTGTAACTGTGTTTAGATATCATGTGAGTCTTTGCTCCGAACGTCAGGAGGATAACACCAATTCCTCAAAATGCGTCTATTGTGCACACTTCAAAGGAAAACATAGAAAGTGCAGGTCAGGAGTGAGCTTTATTTTTATGGAGTTGGCCATTCTTTTTTCCCCTTAAAGTAAATTGTTCCTGTATATTTTGGAAATGTCCCCTGTCATGTCCATGTACGTGTTTCCAGTTAAGCTTTCCTGTAACACCAGTTCCAATCTTTGTTGCAGTGAGGCTATGGTATTCACTTCAAGTTCACCTTTAATTGTATGACGTCCATTCACAACAAAATGCATCCCAAGACACTTTACAGAGAAAAAGAAGTCCAGCACAGTTAACCTTGTTGAATTTTATAGTTTTTTACAAATGCTCAACACTGGGCTGTTTCTCTGTTGGTGATGGAAGTGTGTAGTCTCATTTTAAAGGGGACGCGCTATGATGTTTTCTTAAAAGTTGACCCAATTCAGACCTGAGAGCTCATAATATCCCAACGTGATTGAATGACAGTCAGCACTCGTCTGGACTCTCTGGACTTCAACTGAACTAGTAGACTCCCATCATCCTCTGTGCTGAGTTTATCCTCACATGAACTCCTCTGACCGAGATTTACCACCAGAACTTTTTTTTCCTTTATCCATTATTGCTTGTACATCTGTAGTCTGGCCTCGTTTCCCCACCCTGAGCAGTGGTTTAGAGACGCTGCCCGTCCTCTGAGAACATTAGCAGTCTTCCTTTGACAGGACCTTCCCTGATTGGAGTCTTATGCTGTTTATTTAACGACTTCAGTGTCTGCAATGAAGTTGCTTTGCTCTTTTTCAGTGAACAAAGCTTGTTATGTTTATTTTCAAAGGAGATAACTCACTCAGTATCACAAGTTTGTTTCAGTTTGATCGCTGAGATGAAGAGCAGAATGGGATTTCTCTCTCAGCACGCCTGGACTTCTTGGGGTTTTAATTATCTCTCGACTTAAAATGAGACCTTATCCTAAAATACAAGAGGCAAGGGCATGCTACACATTTTATATATATGCACTTTATATACACGGTGTAGTATTTTTTCTTTTATTGTTTTTGTTCCCAATAACTCACCAGCAGGGCGATGTGTGATTCAGTGTCTTCTGCACATGAAGGAGCAGGGGATCAAATAATCAATCTTCCAAAACCTGAAGTGTTGCTGTCCCAACCATGGTTGAGTAGAAACCAGCCCTACAGTGTTGTTACGCATTCAGAATGTATCTATCACACTCACTGAACATGTCAGCAAGACTTACAGCAACCTTCAGGATCTCCAGATGTCACTCTCACCAGAGACTGATTCAAATAAATACAAAATCTCTGAAACTTTTTTTGATACCTTTACACAAGACTTAAAAAATGCATGGATGGTCGAAACATTGTGGATGAGGGTCTACAAAGGGAGAGCCGTGGGTTCGTGGATAGGCTGGGTCTCCCGTTGAAAGTTGGTGGGCTGGTCTCTGAAGCCCATACTGCCCCGTAGTGTTCTCACTAGGGTCAGACTGTACACAAAAAACAAAATCCTGTGTTTTTTGTTGAGCGAATATTGACTAGAAGCACTGTAATGAGAGTTTGTGTGAATGGATTAATGAGAAATGTTACAAAACATTTGTGCAGACCATTCCCCATATCAATAGTTGTCTTGTTTTTTTTTGTTTTAACACCTTAAGCAACGTCTGTATCAGTCTAAGTTTGATAGTTTAATAAGGATACTAGAGTACTTTAAACTAGTGCTGGGCGATATGGAAAAAAAAATCATATATCACGATATGGACTATTTTATATCACGATAACGATATATATCACGGTATACCATAATAAAGTATGTTTTCAGATATTTTCTGAAAAGTTTGACAAAAATTTCATTGCTTACTTTTCAACTTTATTTTGAAAGGACATTTAGCTGAATTGTCACAAACATACATTTTAGTGCAGCAAAAACAGGTAGGTACGGAGGTACAGTAACGTTCACATTTTTTTTTAAAGTGCATAACAGTTTCTGAGAGGAAAAACACATTTTTGCACTGAAGTTCAGCTATAAAAAATAAACACAAATTATTTTTCAACTTTCTGAAATCTGTAACCTTGTAGTGCAAAGTTTGCAAACCAATATAAAGTGTCTAAAGTAAACATCAGGGTTGAAGAGAACTCTGTTTAAGGCATTAACCATGAATAAAAGCGCAAACATAAAAGGCTACTTTGTAGAAGTAGATATGATTTTATCAAATTTATCGTTGCAGGTTATTTTTAATTACATATTTGCTGTAATAATTGATAAAATTAGGTTAGAAACGATAGAAACGATAGAAGAGAAATGGCACGATACACACTTTTCTATCGTCCCCACGATATGTATCGTCATATTGCCCAGCACTACTTTAAACTGTAGAAATCCATGCTGAGCAAAGATAGATGAGAAAGTCAGTTTCTCGTTCCACCGTGGCACCACAGATGAGAGCAGACTGGAGTGAAACTGCTTTGCATGAAGGGTTGGCACTGCCAAGAGCCGAGAAAAGTCCCTGCAACTCTGAACAGCACGATGCAAATTTGAAAAAAATAGATGGATGCATCTTGCTTTAAACCCCGGGATGTACAATTTGAACAGGGAAATAATATACAAAAAATTCAAACTATGAGAAACCATCTGACCTAAGTCCATTACCATAATATGAAATCCCACATGCCTTGTCCATGTAAGTCCACACACTGCTACATTATCAAAAATCTATGGGAAGCAAAAGTAATGACATAATATACATCAGGCTGTAAATAGAGACTACCCTTTTTCTCTGCTTTAGAGACAGTGGACTATTGTCATTGGCTGGTCAGTCCACGTGGCATGTATTCCCAATTTCTGAAAAGTCGGATGTTGATTTATGGGGTAGCACCCCATTCCAGTCTACTTTCATTTGATGGTTAATAGAAGAGAAAAAATAAATAAATCAGGGATAAAAATAAGTTAGGACCAGCTTCCTTCTCAACTCACATCCCTCAAACATGAAACCTTTTGAATAAAAATTATTTTTATATTGCATTTTAATGGAGCATCCGCCATCCACATGTAATAAACCAGAACTAGGCGGCGTTTTAGCGCTGACGCTCTTCTTCACTGAAACTCCGAACCGTCAAAACTTCCAGTCCAGCTATCTTCTCTGTCTATTCCTGAGTGAGTCAGCCCTTTTGGATGGATTTATCAAGTGACTCAGGAAGCTGTGAAGAGCGAGGATTGGATCGGGGAGGATGACAGATCAAGTGGGTTACTCTAATGAGCCCTGTCGACAGTATTCTGCCTATAAACAAATCAGGCTGACAGATGACACGGTGGCAGCGCTCGTCTCCGTCTCTCCGGCGAACCACCTGTCGCCGTCGGTTTGGACTCCAGAAAATGTGCCGCCTTGTCGAGAAAACTTACCATCGCCTTTTCTCCCTCTCCAACAGTCTGTCAGTCTGCCTTCACGCTCTTTCTTCCTTCCTCTGAAACCCGGGCTCACCCATTTTAGAACATCATGGCGAGTCATTAGTCATTATTTTCTCTGCTGTCTCTCGTCCCACATATATGCTGTCACTTGCCAGCTCTCTGCCTCCTGCTTGGGAAAGTAGGGATTGTGCTTGTGTCTCTCTTTTCTACAGGGGCTGGGACACGAAGCACCTACCGAAGGGCTGCTACATTGTTTATTACTCCTTTAAAGTTCCCTTCAGCCCTGTCCGTCACAATTTAAACTAACCTGGTCACCAGAAACACAGCTTTTACCATCCTGGGACAAACCCCCTAACTGGTATGAGCGTAGTGTTTGGTATGGGGAAGAAGCTTGCCACCATGACATGAGCTCTATTTCTTCATTTTTACTCCAACACCAGCATGAATACATTCCTGTTGCCATGTCGCCGCTTGCTTGCTTTTAATTGGTATTCATTTGAAAGTCTGCTCGGAGCTTTACGGGCTGTGCAGCCTCAGTGTGAGGCGGTGTGACTTAAGTAAGAGCATGTCAGATTAAAGTATCGTTTTTCAGAGAGAGTGGGCGCGCGAGGACCAGAGGTCTGTAGGTGGCTTTTGGTCTTTTGCAGTCCCCAGCATATTGCGCATCTCTCGCCTTTAATCCAGCTGTGGGCAGAAAGCCTGGAGGCTCCAAAAGGCTCAGAGAAAACACATTTGGCAGGCCCTAAGCCGACGATTCAGATTAAATCTGGCTGCTGCTGCATCCCCGTCTGAAGCTGTATAACAGGGTGACGAAAATTTCAAAGACGGGGTTAAGAGGATTATATAATAGAAATAGCGTTTTTGTTGTTGTTGTTGTTGTTTTCATTAATGAAGTGGCTATGATAATAGCACTGCGCAGCATGCTGTGGTATATCATCCTCATGTTGCTTGTACAGGGATCCTACATGTTCTTTTACATCTAAGTCACATTACTGATGCTAATTTAGCACCTCTACTTATTAGCGGGCTTGAGTGCTCAAAACATAAACAACAGTCTCGCAGGGGTCTCTGTTTCTTTTCCGTTTCCTTTGTGCCGGCGCTGCCCTCGGAGCTCTGCAGGGAGTCGGAAAAACAAGGATTTCAGAAGTGTGTCAGACCTTGTGCTTAACTAATCATATAAGATCCATCGACCGCTGGCACAAGCCTTTTGATGAAACCAAAGTACTGATTAAGGATGTTAAGGATTGATTAAGGCCTGTACTCGGCCTACGCTTTCGTCTCACTTGGGGCCCGCAGTATGGAGCCAACATTTCACTCTGAGAGTCAAGTCCAAGGTACATGTTTTCCAGCGGTCCCAGAGGGCCACGTTTGTTGGCTGGCTGTTCGTTTAAAAAGTTAATGCGATCCATTTGCTATACTCTGTCTCGCTTGTGTTTCCAACCAGGCGTTGTGTAGACATGACACAAAACACGTAGTCACGTAAACATCAATGCTGTAAAGCTCTTCAAAGCCAAACTGGTGAAAAATCTGATAAGCTGCCTGCCACTCGAGTTCTGTGATTGGTAGCAAACTTTCCAGATGCAGGGTAACATATTTGATGCATATACATAACGACTGACGAGCTTAACTTCTCTGCTCACACAGGGCTGAAGGTGCGTGAGGTGATGATCAACGTGTCCCGCCAGCAGGTGGAGGACTTCCACGGGCCTGAAGACTACTGGTGTCTCTGTGTGGCCTGGAGCCATCTGGGCACCTCCAAGAGTCGGAAGGCAACTGTGCGCATCGCCTGTGAGTATCAAAGTCTTTCATTCCTGACACAACTTTGTGTCACAAAGGGTGGGAACAAGTTTCAGGAACAAGTTTCTAATTCCACGGGGATTGGATCATGTTTAGACTGGATTAAATGGACAACACTGAACCTGTTTTTCTTTCTAATGTACATGTGAAATAAGAAAATACACATAAACTAAACTGAATTGAGGTGTTTCTTGGTATTTAGTTAATGCCAACACTTTTTTTTAACCTTTTCTGCTCAGTGGACTTAATTTGAATGAATTGATCATTTGACTTAAATGCCGTGGTCAACAAACAAAGGTCGGAGTCTCAATCCATAAAAGAAACTGGGCACATATTTGTGGAGCATTTTAGGGGCACACAGTTATCACAGTGTTCTCTAAATAATGTGTTTTGGCAGAGAAAGGCTCTGAAATCAGATATAGTCATCATCCTAAAGTGAACATTAAGGCCATGAACTGTATAAAATGATGGACGCAGTAATTTCTGTCGAATGGAAAGCCAATTTGGACGCTCTTTAAAGTCTTTTTACTCCAATAGACTCTCATTTTCAAAACATCAAATGTTCTCATGAAATGTTCAGTCAGCACATTTCTCCTGTGGGTCATGATCGTTAGATGGATTCACTCCATCTGACGAGATTTATGGTCCTCCTTTAGCAAATCATTTCATAATTCAATAAACACAACTCAGCTTTTGAGGATCACTGCTCATTTGCCCCAAAACATGGTCCCTCCTGGTGCCAGCGGGATCAGCGTGAGGCAGGGTGAAGGCTGAACACCCATCCTGCTGGCTGATGTCCTGTTCATGTACAGTCTGAGGCTTGGAGCTGGATCAGGGCTGATTCAGACCAGTCTGTCAAAGTGGAATGATGACAGATTTGTTCTCCAAACTTTCCTCCTCCATGGGTTTACCTACAATTAGCTGAGGTGCATAATTGTTTTTTTTTTTTATGTTTTTCTTTTCTTTTTTTCATGTTTGAGCCATTTGAGTAAAAGAAAACTGTTAACCTGATGCGCCCGACGAGGACGCCGGCATCCTCATTGTGTAATAATTTTGTCTAAAAATGACTCATACAGAACGATCACTTCATCTGTCATAGCTGTGTTTGGTATCATTGAACTCTGCAGAGTCTCCTCTTTGCAAAAATAATGCCGTTTTTCTTTCATCTCTTATATATCTTGCACAAGAGGTGCCTAAAGACATAAAAGCCGAAAGTCGTGAAAGTCAGCACTTACCGGTTTTCGTCGGTAAAAGTCCCAGAAAACGCGGAGAAACGGTTTGAATCCGGTCCCTGTTTGTTGACAGAGGCTTAGCTTGTCTATAAACAGAAAGATGCTCACTCTAAGCGATTTTTGGTTGCTGGAGAACAAGCCCTGAACAAGCTTGGTTCTTCATGTACGGTTGAATTCTCGTGATCGTTTATTGAGATTTAGTGTCAATAAATGTTATTACTTATAACCAAAGCACTTTTTTGCAATTCAGTACCATATTAGAAGTGTAAAAAAGTTTTGTTTGATTTCCGATCGTAGTTTTTCAAGCAGAGGAATCATCTTCCCGAAACAAAGATGGCTTTGTTCGAATTTCCGGTGACTCTCTTTGCAATGCATTTGATTGACAGCTACAAGGCGGACCTTAGATTCGTCATGTCCACCTTTTAGAGCATAGATCAACCTTTCCAATGACGTATTGCATGTGTAATTCGACTCTATCTGAGCCGTTTTATGCCTGCGCGTAGCGGTGCGCCCCCCCCCCCAGTCTTGCATGTGCGCATTTACGCAGAGCGCTCAGCAGTGCAAGCAGCAAAATAACTCGCGTAAAATAAGATAACTTACTTCACGGTTAAATGGCTAAAAGTAAGTCAAAAACACGTTTTAGTGTCCAGGAGGCACTGGAGAAGATTTTTGAGGACTCTCCAGACAGTGAACATTATTCCTGCCTCCTCCTTGCTTGACCTTCATGCAATTGAGCCCTCATAACCTCAAAACCTTAACTGTAACATATATTTTAAAAAGTTTATATGCTCCACATGTAGTCATATATATTTGTAGTGATCAAATATATTATGAATTGGTGGTTTTTACACAGTAATGTATGTTAGTATGTGATTAATGGTAATACCAAAAACTAGTTGTAAATTTAAAAATGGCAAATTTGTGACAATTTTAACTCAAACTGATGAAAAATACCAAAATGTAAAGGAAAAAGTACCTATTGTCTCAGAATATCATTTTGGTTACCATGTGTTCATTTGGAGTCTCCAAAGGCCTTTTTGGAGCTGCGCCTAGATTTTTTAATGAAAAGACCACTGTAAAATGGTCATATGAAGTGCTATCTTCTTCAAATTTGAAACACATGTTCAGTTATAGTGTGCCTACAGCTTCATACTGTCATTTACTATTTCAGATGAATATTCAGACTATTATTCATCCTGAAAGTCATTTTTTATTTCAGGCGGAACAAAATTTTAAATTTTTTACTGACTTCAGAGTTCCATTACTCTGTCTCTGTATCACCTAGAGTGTTCCTGACAGTTTTATAAGAAACTACAGAGTGTCTTCTTTATGGAACACTTTAATGCATCCATGTGGACAGAACAGTTTAGAAGTTACAATCATTTTAATTTGGGTATGTCATTTTTAGGCGTTTTGCTAAAAAAGGGGATCAGGGTTTAACAGGTTAAAAAGCGTTTTGAGTGACGGGTGAAGCTTCTGCTCTGATTACATAGCAATATTCTCAACAAGCATCTTGATTAACACAACACAGGTTGATTTTTTTTTATACAAAATCTGATATATGATATGATATGATGTGATATATATGGTATGATATGATGACACAACTTCCTAAATATTTTTATTGAAATATCTGTGACATTGCTTTGTTCAGAATTCCACAGGGATAACGTAGAAAAGCACCCTTCCCCACCATGTTTTTAGTGACTCCGCCCCAAGTTTAAGGAGGCGGAGTCACTCACTTGACTTTTAATTATTCTCTTTTCTACGGGATGAATTTCTGTTGAAACTGGTGTTAAACTTGGTTTATGCATCCACTTAGCAACTACACATTTACTTCCTTTATGCACCCACGGAAACTGGGCCAATGAAGTTTGTCTGTGACTTGCAGCTGATAAGTATTTTTCTGCGATTTTAGCAGTCTTTCTATCTGGATTGAAAATCACAGAGAAGAAGTAGTAGCTATAAATAAATTGAAGGAAATACAACGCCACCAAGTGGATCAGTGACATTTGTTGCAGTGTGCATCATCCCAACGGCTAGTTACATTTCTGTGGAAGAGCACACGAGGCTGCGGTGGACCGGTACCGTCCTGGTCACCAGCTACAGCAAACAGATGTCTTTGGTTCGGCTTAGAAGGATAAATCAGCCACGTAGCTTTGTGCTATCCATTTGAGCATAATAGGAGTTTGGTTAATAAAAGAGATGGAGAAAGTGAATAATTCTCCTCTGAGCTCAGTCTGTGATGTCAACAGTTCACTGAGTAACATATTTTTGGACTCAGGGGAGTAAGGCACCCCAAAAAACTGACATGATTTTTTTTTTTTTTTTTTTTTTTTTTTTTTGCTGTAATAATAAATAAATAAATTATAATAAATTATAATAAAATGAAGCAATGAAATGTGGGCTTTTCAGCTGCACCTTCTTATGTTCTGTCGCAACAGTTAATTACAGTTGATACCAGTTACGGTGAGTGCACTTAGGCAGTCACAAGTAAGAGGCAATTACATTTAAAAAAAAACAACCAACAATAACAAATAAAAATCCGTCAAAGTGATTCAGCTGCTTCCAGCTGAAAAGAAAAAGCAAAAGTAGTCCAGCTGCCTTGATTCAGACCTTCAGAGTTCCCATGACCTGGATGACTGAGAGTCTGCACCAGACACTGCTTCCGTCCACCAAGTCTGCAACCTAAACATGCTAGTCTTAAAGCATTTCATGCCTTTCTGTGGGAAGATTATTCCTGTGACACTGTAAAGACTTCTGCATTATGCCATGTTTGATTTACTGTCTAATCTTGCACAAACAACAAATTTGTCAGTCCTCTGTGACTTTCTCTCATCTCATCTCTTGAGGGCACTTTCTGAATGAAGATGTGAATCACATTAACAAAACTGGGGTCTGATGACTCAGTACTGTCGCATTAACAAGAGCCATTAATGTTAGATTTTTACATGTTGGGCTAATTCCTTCTGGTATCCAGCTGCTTTTACCTCTGCAGGAGATAAAACATAAAACGAGGCAGTTGAAGGCAGTGAAGGGCATTTTGTCAAGCTATCAATTACTGCACAAAAACATGATTTTCCTCTTTAGGATTTGAGTGGCATATCATCAAAACCACCTCAGCTAAAATACAACAAGGATTCTTTAAAATGATTACTTTGCTTTGGACCAGTATCAGCCCATCAAGCTGCTTTTATCTCAATTAAAAAAAAAAGTCAAATCAATTTTTCATCAATGAAATAGCCAATTCCCAGAAGCTAATGGTGACTAATGAAGTTAGACTAAATCAGCTATTCACGGCCACCAGTGACCAAAACCAATACTGCTGCTAGGAGGTGTTAGTGGTTATCTGGAAGCCCTCCTCTGTATTGAATAGTTTGTTTTTACTTACTGGAAACAGTAAAAATCAAATAGTGTTAACACAAAGTGAGCAAAGAAGTGTCGTGTCCTTTTAAGAAAGAAAGTGATCAAAGTCTTTATGGGTTAGGACGTGAACATCAGCGTGTTGGCACTCGTTTCCATTTACGTACAAGCTTTTCTCCAGTTTTGACTGCAGGCTGGTTACCAAACTCTGACACCACACAACCCTTTCACACAGTTTGATAAATATGTCATTCAGGAAACTGTTCAGATACGCAGGTCGCTGTGACATCACAGACCCATATCAGAGAGGAATTATTCAGACGTGTCATCTTTATTTCCACCCACCTTCATGTCATTCAGCGTACGCTGTTCCTCTAAAGCTCCTCTAATAAACTAACATGATTTTAAAACCAGCGCCTATGGACAGAGCCGCACAACCAGGCTGAGAAAGGTGCATTTATTACTGTATTTCTTTGGTGTTGCGACCAAAGCGTGTCACAGATATTTCAAAATTTCAGAGGTATTTCAAAACCACATTCTTACTTTGAAAAAGGCTTTCAGGGGATAACTGGAACAGAGTAAGCTATCAAAGGCAGAGCGAAATTGGACTGACGAGGCTTCATCACTACTGAATGGACATGAATACCCAGAGTGATCAGAGCACTTTATCCGTCCGGCGTATCCTCCAAAGCACCTTGTGAATAGATTAGCCAGCACTGTGCTGTTGTATCTTTCCTGTGTGTTCTGTAACGGGGTTTTGAAGGGCGTGATGTGTGGAGCCAGGGGAGGGGGGGCAAGGTCAACGTCTTAGCTGCTTAAGGGGATTGAGGCCAAGCTGACCGTGACACTTGACACCTGACAGTTACCTCTTATCTCCCCACACAGACTTGAGGAAAAACTTTGAGCAGGACCCCCAGGGGAAGGAGGTGCCAATCAACGGGATGATCGTTCTGCACTGTCGCCCTCCAGAGGGAGTGCCTTCAGCGGAGGTAGGGCCGCCGCCACTCGAAGTTTATACTCCCACTGAGCAGGAAAGATCCGCAGCTGAGCACCGGCCTTTCTTTCTGTGAGGGTAACTCTTTGCCACTCAGAGAGTAGACTCTGGCTTCAGCTCATTTTCTTATGACCTTTAATAGATTGACGTAGTGTGTTCAGGTATCAGCGATAAGTGCACATGAATATTTACAAAAAAAAAAAAAATTAGATGAAGCGGACCCCTGCCTTTCGCCCGAAGAGATCTGGATTGGGCTCCTGGCAGATCCCCATGACCCTACATGGGATTGAGCAGGCATGGATGGATGGATGGATGGAATGGATGGATGGATGGATGGATGGATGGATGGATGGATGGATGGATGGATGGATGGATGAATGAATGAATGGATGGATGAATGAATTAATGATGAATGGATGGATGGATGGATGAATGGAATTAATGGATGGATTAATGGATGGATGAATGCTGAATTCTGGCTGGCTGATGCTGGCTGGATTTGATGGATGGCTGCTGCTGCCTGCTGATGCTGGCTGGCATGGATGGATGGCTGGATGGATGCTGGCTGCTGGCTGGCTGGCCTTCTGGCTGGCTGGCTGGATGGCCTGCCTGCCTTCCTGGCTGCTGGCTGGCTGGCTGATGCTGCCTTCCTTGCTGCATGGCTGGATGGCTGGCTGGCTGGCTGGATGGCTGGGCTGGCTGGCTGCTGCTGGCTGGCTGGCTGGCTGCTGCCCTCCTGCCTGGATGGCTGGCTGGCTGGCTGGCTGGCTGGCTGGCTGCTTGCTGGCTGCTGCTGCTGGCTGCTGATGCTGGCTGGCTGGATGGGCTGGCTGGCTGGCTGCCTGGCTGGCTGGCTGCTGGCTGCCTGGCTGCTGGCTGGCTGGCTGGCTGGCTGGCTGGCTGGCTGGCTGGCTGGCTGGCTGCCTCCTGCCTGCTGATGGCTGGCTGCTGGCTGCCTGCCTAATGGATGGATCGATGGCTGGATGCTGGATGGTTGATGGCTGCCTGCCTTGCTGGATGGATGCTGGCTGGAATGAATGCCTGATGCTGCTGAATGGATGATGGATGGATGGATGGATGGATGGATGGATGGATGGATGAATGAATGAATGGAGATAAAATGGATTCACATCAATTTTAACACCATTGGAGCACGCAGCCATCATCACACTGCACAGGAAGGAGACGGCCTCCTTGTCCCAGACAGGAACGTACTTTGGTGCAAAATGTGAAAATGAACCCCACAACAGCAAAAGGTATCTGGGTTCTGTACCTACAAGAGCTGAAATGCCACAAAGTGAGGAGAAAGTCACTGCTCTAAAACCACCATGAAAAAAAAAACAAAACAAAGGGCACAAAGTCCTTTAGTCTAAGGAGAATAAAACTGAGCTGTTATGTGTCTAGAGTAAAAACGCAGAAGCTTGCAGGGCTCAGATGAGCATCACAGCATCATGTTTCTGGCCTGGTGCACTGCATGCAGAACACATGAACCAAAATGTGGAAGCATGGGACTTTTTTTTTTTTTTTTTTTGGATCCTCTAAATTGACTTTGACCTCAAGCATACAGTACCTACAAATTTGTTGTGAAATGGCTTAAGGAAAACCACAAATTAGCATCACAAATCCCTGGCCTCAGTCCTGCGGAAAATTTGAGGTGATACTGAAAAGACGCTTCACAAACTCCAGCAGTTACTGCATGTCTGGAGGAATGGACCAGAATTCCAGCTAAGACGTAGTGAGAAGCTTGTGGAGGGCTACATGAAATGTTTGGGACGAGTTAAAACAGTTTACAACAATTCTGTCAAATACAATACAAACATACAAATATCCTCCTCACTGATGCTTACCCCACAAATGCCGTTCTGATTCCTTATTTATCCCAGTGATAATCGATATGCACAATCGGTGGCTAAATGGAAAGAGATTTAGGTAGAGGTCAACCTCCAACCCTGCACTGATATAAATGATCCAAGATGAAAATGGAGAACTGATGTCATTCCAGTGCAGCAAAACCAACGGAAGAGACAGAAATAGCTGAATCTGAGCGGCACCGACGGAATTGCAATCTCCCATCGTGTCCTTTGTCAACACAAATGAGTCCAGCCACAAGAGATGAGAGTGAATAATGTAAGGAGCACGGGGCAGATCTCCTCAGCTCAGTCAATTTCAGCACACCTCACCCATGAAATATTGAGATGACATCCATGAGTGTGCTAGGATGAGGTTTCAGAGTGCAGCCGCTGCAGCGAAAACATGCACGCTTAACAGAAAGTGAGCCTGCGGTCTGGAGGACTGCGCAGACCTGTTTGAAAATAACCCTTGTCAGGAATGATGTCAGAGGGAGCAAATGAGTCTCCAGTCACTCATACTGGAAGCGTTTTGTATCGTGTAGTTACAACAAGCTTGTTTAGGGAGGATTGGATGATGAGCAGGAACGTCTTCATGTCTCTGGATGTCTTTATTTATGTGCCTCAGAACGTACGGGCAAAAAAAAAAAAAGAAAAAGGTCAACATGTAGAAATGGTGTGTAGGAAAGTAAGAGTTCAGAGGATAAATCATTACTGGTTCATCATCATTGAGTTCAAGTCTCTGTAAAACTGGACTTGGATCATTCAGTGCTGTGTTAACACATTGCTAAGAAGAAATTATCTTAAAGAAGCAATTGGTGAAGCCCATCAGTCTGGGAAGGGTAATAAGGCCATTTCCACACGAGCTGGAGTCCATAATTCTACAGTGAGGAAGATTATGCAAAAGCAGAAAACTTTAAAGACAGCTGTGAATCTTCCCAGCAAGTTCACCCCAAAGTCAGACAGCGCACTGCTCAGAGAAACTGTAAAAACCCCAGAAGTTATACCTAAGCCAAAAACCTTAGAAATGAAAGAGGATTACTGTCTAATTTAAATGAACATACTTCACTGGCACTGACCTGAGATCTGCTCAGACTATCGGTTTGTGAGAAGCTTTTTTTTTTTTTTGTAAGACCTGATAAGTTTACGTGAGCTGTTGCTACTTTTAGAAAGTCCCACGATGTTACAGCTGGTCTTCTCCTGCTGCAGCTTCAGCCTACATTGTTCTAAGAATACAGACATGCATGACATTTCTGCAGCACAGGCCTGCCCCGTGTTTAAAGTTCCAAAAACAAGATCATTCCTTTTAGTCACCATTTACATATTAATGTGAAGATTAGACCCTAAAAGAAAATGATTTGCCACATGACTGCAGTGGTAGATCTGTATTTCTGTAGTAACTTCAGCACTGATTTGTGTTTGATAGGAATTTAATGTTTTTTTTTCTTTGTATGTCTCTGTTTTCAGTTAAATTATTAAAGAGTAATATTCCTTAATAACATTTTAATGACAAGTCCACTTTGTACCGCTGTATTGAAAATTACGTGAAATATTTATGACATATATTGGTCTCAGGGCAGTATAATGCCTTTGTTAACACTTAAAGATAAATAATAAATGTTTCCTTTTACATGATTAGGTTACATGTTATGTCAGGTTCCTGATAAGTTATGTTGTCTTTGTTATTACAACCAAACTAAAATGGCCAAATAAAAAAGAAAAAAAAAAGGCACAACTGATCAAACAAACGGCAGTTGCATTAAAAGCATTCAGAAAGATTAATTCATGTATTACAGGTGGTATGTCACATTTACATTTGTGTCGGCCTTCAAATTAAGTGTTAATTGCAATTCAATTCAACTTTATTTGTATAGCATCCATTACAATTCAAATTGTCTCGTGGCGCTTTTCAGAGACCCAGAGGATGACCCCCTGAGCAAATATTATCAACTATAGCTAATAGTATTAAATCTTAAACTAGAAAAGCACTTGGAGAGCGCAGACCTTCGCCAAGCACAACAATTCCCCCATATAGCGATTTACAGATTGCGATAAAATCCGCGTTCTGGATCAGATCTGGGTCAACCTGTGAAATCTGATAGAGGTTCCCATTGTCAATCCCTGAGTCAAATTTCATGAGTTTTAATTAACGGAGATATTGAGAAACAAAATTTTTGGCCCCATTGACCGCAATGTTATCGAAAATTTGAAAGTGATCCAGAATCCAGGATTTCTTCCGGATCACACCCAAAATGAAATCAACTCTTCCTTTTTCTATTTCTGACAAGTCCTAAAAATTTCATCAAAATCCATCCATAACTTTTTGAGTTATCTTGAACGCAGACAGACAGACAGATAAACGCCGGCAAAAACATAACCTCCTTGGCGGAGGCAAATAAAGAAACAAAAACAAGAAAACAACAACTATATAATAACAAGAGCAAGCTCATCTGGACAAGGAACCCTGATGACATCACAAATGAGGAGTATGGCGAATCTAACAAGAGTCCAATCATCACCTCTGTACTCTATTTGACTGAGAGTTGCAGGGGTAAATCCATCAGTACTGTTCATGGGTGTGGCGAGTCAAATTAACTGAGTTGAGGACGGACATATAAAATTCATAGCTAAAGGGGGGTCTCTCTGAGCCCGTCCCTGGCCCGGACTAATGCAGACTGTTGCTGCTAATGGAGACGGGTCTTATATGAACACACTCTCCCATCGTCATTTTACATTTACATGCAACCAAAATCAAACACGGGCCTCCTCAAAGGTCATTTCCTCAGACAACATTGCTTCTGTAATCAGTGGGTTGTATTTTGTATTTCAGTAACACATACACACACGAGTAGAGCCCAACTGAATATGTCAGCAGTTAATAGACTTTAGGAGCTGCTTTTTTGCTTATTTCTGGGAAGCCGGCCTTGAGCTGCTTATTGGATATTTTATTTTGGCTCCCCCGATCCAAAAAGAAAACTTCCACTTTTAATTTGCAGATGTCAGGGGGTGTGAATGTAGAGCAGATCTTTTAACTGAGGAAGAAAGGAGCTCACGAGAATCCAGTTTCCTTTGAGTGCCTACCCTAAAAAAAAAAAAAAAAAAACATATGAAACGAAAAGCCAAACCAGAAACTAATTTCAGCTCTCCTGAATGAAAGCCTTTAATCCAAGATGAATGCCCTTGATCTACGCTAGCTCGGCTATACAGACCGGGCCGCGGCACAAAGAGGAATCAGCTAAATGCTTCTGCTCGGTGATGCATGCTTGAAGATGCAAAGCTACTTCAAAACAAGTTGGCATTTACTTCTGTCTCATCTCCTCAGTGCTTTCGGTTTCCTTGTGTTTCTGTTATTTTCCCATAGGTCAGAGAAAGTCTCCCAGAGAGTAGATGATGGGCTTCATTATGAACTCAAGCAATTACATCCCTCCTAGACCAAGCTGATGCCTGGAGCTTCCTCTATTTATTTCTGAAAGATAAGGCAGATCGAGGTGGAATAGTAATGCAGTGCCACATAGCTCAGAGGAAAGGACAGGTAGCAGTAGGAGACAACGGGGGGCAGATGGGGAACACAGCCCCGCTCTCTCTCCCTGTATTTTTAGTGATTAACCTCCGGAGCGGGAGAGCACAGCTGAGCTCCTCCTGACTCTACCTGCTGCACACAGGACTGCTGTTTGGATGAGAATAGGTGATGTTCTGTCAAAGGACTTCCAGAAAAAAAAAAAAAAAAAAAAAAAAAAACTTAATATGTTTTTTGTTTGTTTGTATCATAATAATATAATAATATAATAATAATATATGATGGCAGTGACAGGTTAATCGCATACATCTTCAAGTAAACAATGTCATATAACTTTTTTTTTCACTGCGTTGTTATTTCCATCCATCCATTATCTATAATGGATGACTTTCATCCTCTGAAACGGGTATAGATAATTTCATCCTCTGAAGGGTCACGGGGATCTGCTGGAGCCTATCCCAGCCGTCTACGGGCGAAAGGCAGGACAGGTCACCAGTCCATCGCAGGGCCACATGCAGATAAACAACCACTCACACTCAAACTCACTCCTCCGGGCAATTTAGAACCACCAATTAACCTGACATGCATGTCTTTGGACTGCGGGAGGAACCCAGAGTACCCGGAGGAACCCACGCTAGCACGGGGAGAACATACAAACTCCACACAGAAAGACCCCTGCCAAGGTTCGAACCAGGAACCTTCTAGCTGTGAGGCAACAGTGCTGACCACTAAGCCATCGTGCTGCCAGCATTGTTATTTATTTAACAAAAATTAGGCCAAAGCTAAAAAAAAAAATCATGAATAATTCACCAGGGATTGATGATTTGCAGCATCTGGTGCTAATCATCAATCTAAAATTCTATGGAAGTGGTAAGTGGGGACTTAGTATTGCGCCTATGATTTATATTTTATATTGGGGTTCATTTTTGTTGAATGAATGGCATGATGACAAAAAGTTAGACGTTGTTGTTTTTTAATCCTGCACGCGTATGATTATCCTTACCTGTACATGTGATAGCTGCAGGGAGGATCCTTTGGGTGGATTAGCTCTGGGCTCTGTGACATCGCTTCTGATATGCTGCTCAGTGGGTCCCCACCGGGACGCCCCGGTCCCCAAGGGCAGGCCTGATGGGGGCTTTTAATCCGTGTAATTGTATTGTTGAGACAACTGGCAATTAAAAAGTTCTGCTTTTCATGTCGGCCTTAGCACAGTCAGCCGAGAGCTACCTGACCTGAAGGAGCACCGGGTTCAGCTAAACTGTTGCACATGACTCAGCAGACACACTTTTCTCCTCACATCACTAAAGCACAGCTTCGGTTCAGCAGCACCTTTACATTAAATGACCATTAGAGCCTGGAGCGGGACGATGAGCCCCCCCGAGCAGCAGGCAGACTGCGTCAGCTGGCGGGGTCTTCATCAGCGCTCTCCTCATATGTCTCGATGATGACTGCACTGTCACTCATTCGCAATGCTCTTCTGTCCTCTAATTGCCCCTCCACCGCCACATTTCTCAGCATCTAATCATCAGCAAATGACATCTGGATGAGCTGTGCGCATGTGTGTGAGTAGATTAGAGCGCCCAGCCGCTGTGCAGAGCTGGGGGGGGGGGGGGGGTGACCTTCAGGGGGGGTCTGCGTAATGAAATCACAGGGAGGAAGCCCTAATGCCTGGAAACCCCTCTGTCAAAGCTGACACTGATGACCGCATCTTAATTGAAACAAATGTGCCAATTAGGAAATTCATTTCTCACATCCACTGTCTCAGACTTGCCAGGCTCATTTGTATGTGTCCCTTTTTTTTTTTCTCCCCCTCTCTCCTTTTGTGTGTCGCTCTCTCCTCTCCTCTGCTTGGTGAATCTTTTCATCATAACCCAAGGCAGACAGCTAATGTGCAGCATTGCCCCCAACACCGCTGGGGTCAGCTTGTGGCATGCGTTGATTGCCTCTTTCAAGTCCTAGATTTCCCAGGATACAATAGGAATGAATACGTAAAACGTTGGCAGGAGGGAAGGGAGAGGTAGGGGGGTGTGTGGATGGCTGTCACCTTGTGTCACCCGTTCAGGCTGATGACTTTAATCACAACAAATTAGACTTCATCCCCCGCTCTTCTGTCTGTTTTTCTTATTTATTAGAAGTGGGCGCTTAACCTCTGATGAAACCCTTGTGCAAGGCTATCCTTTAGTCATAAAGAAGAATCTGGATGCCTTTTGAAGATCAATTTCAGAGTTTTCTCCTAAATGGAGACAAAAAAAAAGGCTTCAGCGGCTGTTACTTCACAGCACTCATCTCCTTTATAAAAAGAGAGACTTTCAACCCTGCAAAAAGTGGTATAAATGGTCTAGGTGTGCAAAAAAAATGATTACTTTTCATGATATTCATTATCATTTTCATTATTTGCATAAATATACCTGTAATTCATCATCCCTCTGGTCTATGTGTCATTTCTATTTACCCGGCCTCTTCATGCCCACAAGCGCTTCCAATTTGCATCCAGCCTGAGTGTTGTTCATTGTAAATGGTGCCTGTGCATTTCCTATAAATCCATCAGCCCAGCCCATTCTGCCAAGCTATAAATGTAATTTGCAAATTCAACGATGCAGCTCTCTTACCAGGCTCAAAGCAGTAAAGCGTCACTAAGTTTGTAATTCATAATTAGTTTTCCTCTCAGTCGCTGGTAATTGGTTATAGTGCTTCTTCTGACTGCCTAATGACGTTAGCGATGGTTGTTGTGCTGCCTAGACATGGCTAATCAGCAGGGTATGGTGTGTGAATTCAAATACTAGATGTGCATATAGGAATGCATGAGTTCATGTTACTTGGTGCATGAAAGAACATGTTGTCTGACCAGGTCAAGAGGGAGAAGTGAGACAAAAGCCTGCAGTTTTAGCTTCCTCCGCTGCAGGTGTTGTACTGCAGTTTTCATCAGTTATGAAGAAGGAAAGAATCAAATTATCAGGTCTGACACTAGTCAGTGGAGCCAGTGATTGATATTTTTCTATCAAATTGACTAAACAGATTAAATTATTTCAAGAATAGCTGATCAAATATTAATTATATCAGCAAAACAATTCAATAAGTGTTACGGCTCCTGGCCTTTGGTTCTTCGTTTGTGGAGTCTGTACAGTAGCAGGTTGCCAGTTTACTGGTTTGGCTGTGTGACTTCCCATCCATATTGGCCATATTGGGCTTGCTGCTGACTCCTCCTTGTCCTACCTGACTATGGCATGATGGGATGGCTCTTCATCTGTCCCAACAGCCGCTGAAGTTGGTCCAGTTCTCTTGTCATTAGCGTAGTTGTGATTTGATCGGAGCAGTTTGGCGCGTTGATCGTGGTCTGTCGGGACTGAGTTGGGTTCCCTTTCATTTGTACGCAGCCAGTGCTTGCAGTTATGAGCTGGCTTTGATGTTTGTTTGATGCTAATGGGTTGTACCTTGCTATTTTATTTTTGTCAGTAAATAGTAAATTACTGTGTGTGCTTATTTTTGTTTCCTTTAACCAATACCAACTGAATTAGTGCTGCTTATTCACTTAATCAGGTCGTTACACTGCGGTCAATGTTGATGATGTATTGTCTATGAGTATAAATGTAAATTCGTATGATATTGCCTTGCTGTTGTTATTATGATACCCACGTGTACAGCAGGTAAAATAAGTATTGAACACCTCACCATTTTTCTCAGTAAAGTTTAGAAATCCTCCTGTAACCAATGCCATCAGTATGTTTTGCAACAATAAGGTTGTAAAGGTCTTGATAGAGCTTTTTGCTATTAGCTATCACAAGATGTTTCTTGTGTGACACCTTGGTAATGAGACACCTTTTTATAGGCTATCAGATGGGACTGAACCAGTTGAATCAATTTGCACTGACAAGGGCTAGGATTGCTTTCTAATAACTAATTGATTTCGACTGGCATCTTGGCTTTCCATACCTTTTTGCACCTCCCTTTCGTCATGTGTTCAATACTTTTTCCCTTTCATTTCACATTACTACACTATTCATAGACATCTATGGTTTGATCTCTTTGCGTGTGTGGATTGCATGGGTTGTTACCGACATCTGGTGAAACTTTCATATCAGCAACACCTTTAAAATATATTTACTGAGAAACATGTTAGGTTGTTAGGTTGTTAGGTTGTCCTCCAGCCAGAAGGTCTGTGGTTGGATGACCAACCCTGACATGTGTCAAAGTGCCCTTGAGCAAAACACCAAACTCCCACATGCTTTCCACCAAAAACGCTCATGTTGCTGTGATAGTTGGAACAAAGTGCTACGTACCGTATAAAGCGCACATACTGTATATAAAAGATGTTATTTAAGTATGAACCATGAACCACATTTCTTTCAACTGTAATGTTGTATTAATTGTATCCTTGCAGGCTGAATTGGCAATCAGACTTAGAAAACTAAGTCAACTCAGATTTTGAAATAAAAATTAATTAATCTCCATGTAATTTTCATTGTGGAGATGTTGTGATGTTAGCTTTCCCAAACAGCAACAAAACCCTCATCCATCCATCCATGAATCCATCCATCCATCCAGTGTTCCTCTGCAGACACATCCGACCAGTGAGCAGTGAGGATGCTCTTGCAAATTTAAGCATGCTTGCATTTTTTTATATATGTTAAAAGAAACCAAACTGAAAGGGAAGTCAAGTAATTTAATGCAAGCAAACTAAAGTGTGAAAGCATCTTTAGTTTATCCCTTGAATTATTGTGTCTTTTTCTCATATATAGACAATTTTTTTCTAATAGTGTAAAATGCTGTGAAATGACTGTGATTTGGCATTGTCTATTTCATGTGTAAGAGGAAGATATTTTACAGGCAGACTTTTTGAAACACTGAGTTTGGTCTTATTTTAAGCCAGAAGCATTTGGACTGTACTGGCTTGACACCTTCTTTGCACTGAAAAGATTCCTCTGTAGTGTCAACACCAAATCAAAGAGTCACACATGAAGACCAGGTCCATCAGGGTCGGCCCACTGCTGTAACACCCAGTTATGAGCCACTTATCCCATAATTCAACTCACAACACCAAAGTCCTGCTACTGTAAACTGGATTATTATCATTTTTTTTAATGTCTGTCCAAATGGCGAGACATTAAGTTTAATCCTGAGCGTGTTGCATTGTTTTGAAGTTGTTTACTCTGTAAATTTATGCTCCTCTCAAGTATTTCAATTATTCATATTTCAATCTAATGTTACGCTCAAACCATTGATCATATTTCTGCCGTCTCATGCAGGTGGAGTGGCTGAAAAATGAGGAAGTGGTGAATTCCCTGACCGATGACAATATCGACACCCGAGCCGACCACAACCTCATCATCAACGAGGCGCGCCTGTCCGACTCCGGCAACTACACGTGTCTGGCCAACAACATTGTGGCGAAGAGACGCAGCGCCACGGCCACTGTCATAGTCTTCGGTACGCCGTCCTTCTAGCCGCCGTAATTGCCTTTTACAACACATTATAGAGTACTGACACAATGTTTACATGGCACCTCGGATCAATTTGTTTGGCTTGCTGCACGCCTTCAACCAAGTGATTAAGAAACCCATCTTAGTGTTTCCAGTGAAGAGCATTGTTTCCCATTTTATTCCAATGAATGCATTATTCAAAGAGTCAATTTACTGCCTCTCATTTAAAATCAATGTGTAGTTTATGAAAGGAAATAAGCTACTGTGTCTTAATCTCATTTAAAGGGAGTGTTGCTTATTAAGTATTTATTTGCCCGAAGCCTTGCAGAAATTTGTGTTCACCAGCTTTGAAACATTTAGTTTCCAAACACGTAAGACTCAGAGATCATGGAGTAAAGCGTTTCAGTCACAGTGCTAAGTGGTCGACTCCAACCTGTCAGCCCATATGAGTCTGTGTCGCTTTTGGAAATGGCATTTTTGCTTAATGGCTGTTTTCTTTGCTTCGCACACTTCCATGCCTTTATCTTAATCCCAGAGCAGGGAACACTGAACTGGCAATTACAGAGAAGGGAGCTGCATATCCACCAATCTGCTCCTGCTGTTATGCATTGTTGCCTTCCAGCACCCCCGAGCCTGCATAATCATTAATGGCTCCAGCCCTTGTTAGAGTATTTAACTATGCCAGAGTTCTGCGAAAAATAAGAAAAGAAAAAAAAAAAGCGATATGTGTTGGCGTGAACTCACTCACCCTCCTTTCCCTCTCTAACTTTGTCGGACTCCCTCCAGTGAACGGCGGCTGGTCCCTGTGGACGGAGTGGTCCGCCTGTAACGTGCCGTGCGGGCGGGGTGTCCAGAAGCGATCCAGAACCTGCACTAACCCGGCGCCTCTGAACGGCGGGGCCTTCTGTGAGGGCATGTCTGTGCAGAAGATCACCTGCAACGCCCTCTGTCCAAGTCAGTCCCACTTCTGAGTTTATGCATTCAAAAAAAAAAAAAGAAAATGCAATTTTATGGTGATGTAAAAGTTACGTTCATCTAGATATCAAAAGTTGTCATTTTCATTAGTGGATGAGTTCATTTAATGGCCACATGATGATCATTTTCAGTCATCGACTTTTAGTGGCTGATACCGATAGAATAGCTTTGTACCCAGCATAACTCCAAAAGCCTGTAATTACTTCAGAACAACAACGTTCAGGCCAGCTGACAGTCTTGTCTGGGCCCAGGACAAGATAATGTTGGATGGGCCCTCCCTACACCACCGCCATTTTTTTTGTCACTAAACATCACCAGTTATGTTTGATATATTGTGATGTGTAATGCAATAAATAAGGTATTGTATACGAGGAGAAAATCTTAGCTTTCCATGGCAGCTGAAGTTTTAGTTAAATATAAAAGGACCTGCTAATATTATTAAGACTTATGCATACACATTTTCTAATTCTTATACATGCAGGAAAAATAGACCAGGGAAGAATAAATTAGGCATTTTAATTTGAAGAATTTTCTCTTTGTCAGCTGATAATACAGTAAATAAACATGTATATCAAACTTTATATGAAAACTTGAATTGTCAGTTTTATATCTTCAAAACCAAATGAACATCTCTATCTCTTGAATTTAGGGCACTTGTTGACTTTTTTTCTACTTCAAAAGAGAACAACAAACATGGGAGGCAAAACAGGGCTTTTTTGAGCTGCTATATGTTAACCAGTCCCTATCTACTTTTTCCCGTCCATTGTGGGATGTGGAAAATTGCCTGCCCTCTGCATCTGCCGGCAATTCCTTTGCCCTCTCTGAAAAAGGCATTCATTTTGCCATCACGCGCACGGCCCTCCCGACCCAAAAACACCAAGAAAAATCATTCAATCCAAAAATCTTTTATTTTAAATAACAGAAGTGCACAATAATCTAAGACCACTTAAAATACAATATAACATAACACACAACTGAAATGTGCAAAGTTTGACAAAAACACAATCAAGCAAAAAAATATCAAGCAAAAAATAAAAAAGTTAAAATAAATAAATAGTTAGTGGTCTTTGGTTCCATCACCTAGATTCTGGGCAAAGTTTGTGTTACCTTCTCTTGATGAAGTGCTGGGAGTGGAGGCCAGGGGTACCACTTGATGTTGAAGTCTCTCCCGAGTCTCTTCCGGTGTCTTCATCTTCAATATGAGAAGTTGATGGTGTATTTAATATAAACAATGTTGCTGAGATTAAAAGTGATCACTACAAACAGCTCAGGGAGATAAATTCACTTTACCATCAGCAGTGGGAGCATCCTTTGGAGGAAGAGGTTCCATGAATTTAAGCAGAGAACCTTGAAGGAGTAAGAAAAGATCTGGTTAGTTTTCTGATTTGTATGTTTAGTACATTGATTTAGCCTAGCTATAGAGTAGTCTGTAACAGACAACAGATTTAAGCATTCTGCTTGAAAATTAGACAGCTGATGCTTTAAAAACAGTGAACAACCAGAGCACATAAGTGGAGTTTTGTTGTAAAAAAAAAAACAGGTGTTTTCAGTAGTAACAAGAGTAATAAAAGAGTTGTTAAAACACTACTGCTTCATTTATGCAGTTTAAATGAATATTTTGCATTAGTTAAAACATGGCAGCAGCCAGCAGCAACACTATTTGTTACTACACAGCTATGTTTTGTTGTTAACAGTGGTGTTTCCAGAGGTAATAACGTTAAGTAATATATGCAGAGAGAGAGAAACTGTTCGCATTAGTTAGCATTTGCCAGCCAGTGAGCTAGCGAAAATAGACCTCATCCTCACACATAGCCTAGCTTTTTTTTTTCTTTTGGCCTAATAGCTGCACTTGTACAACACTGAAGACTCAAACTCCTAATTTATCAAGTGAACTGTCACTTACCGGTGTCTTGCTTTTTCTTTGCCTCCTATTCCTTTTTCTTCTTCCGTTTTTCATAACTGGAAGGATAACTTCGTTTCATTTTTCCTTTTAAATTTTCCGCCGCTAAATACACTTTTGCTGGCTGAAGTCCAAAGACAAAATTGGTTGAGGGGACGGGGCCCCGCCCCGCGTTGAGGGGGTACTCCGAGGGCGATCTGTCGCTGCATTTACCTTTCACCACAGGGGGACAGACGGTGTGTCGTTGCATTTGGTTCTTAATCAGTCGTTGTCTGGGGGCCCCCCGATTGGTCGGGAGATGAACCACGAGTGCGGGGCCCCGCCCCACATTGAGGGGGGCCTCCGAGGGCGATCTGTCGCTGGATTTTCCTTTCACCACAGCGAGGCAGACCGTATGTGTCATTGCATTAACCTCCTAATCAGTCGTTGTCTGGGGGCCCCCTGACAGCTCGGGGCCCTAGGCAATTGCCTGGTTTGCCTGCCTTCACGCGACGGCCCTGAGTGTGATCTAGGCCAAACCATTTTTGTGTGGGGTGGGAGGGTTCATGATCAATAATTTCTCAAGGACAACTAGAAGAATACAAATAAAAAAAACTTATTGACTTATTACTTATTAAACTGATTGAAATAATAGTTTTCCACAAATAGGACTATTCTGACATTTTTTTTAAATTCCACAATTTAATGAGGGCCCAGTTGTGGGCCCCCCTCTCCCTGGGCCCGGGACAGCAGACCCGTTTGTCCCCCCCTATCGACGGGCCTGACAACGTTTATAACAATAATTATGAACAATAATTCATCTGAAAACACTTCGGAATAATTTTAACCACATTTTTTACAGCAGTAATTCATGCCTCATGACCATTACAGGCACAGACTGTAAGGAACAGACCCAGCTGTGACCCTGTAGCGCCTCTGCGCTGCTAAGCTGAAGGCTACAGTAGAGGAACAGAAATGCTGTGCAGGAAAATGCGAAAAGAGAGGATTTATTGTGCAATTTAAAGTGTCTAGTGAGAGCATCAGTGGGACAAGAGGAAGAGGGTGAGCTGGAGGGAGTGAAGAAACAAGTTCACACCTTGCAGGAGCAAAGAGGGAGACATTAGTTGGACGAGAAAGGTTAGGTTTGTTCTCACAAATACATCTTGTAAGGTATGCAGCGGGCGCATCAACATATTGACACATCAGCAGAATCGAGTTGTATATCTGCAACTTTGTTGTAAAGGCATGTTTGTTTCAGAGGCTGAACCAGTACTTCTGTTGTGGTGCAAATCTGCACCTGAAGACACTGTTTCAACCAGTCTTAAACATTTGCTTTTCCATTTTTTTAAAGCTTATAAGTTTGTTTTTGTTTTTTTTTTTCTCTGACATGGCTGTGAATCACAATTCAAGTTCTTAAAAGATGGTGTTGTGAGGAGCAGGAGATCGACAGGCACATCTGTGTGGCGTCTGGACTAATTGGGCTGTTGTGGGACCAAAAGCCAGGCTCCTCCGTAAACCAGTTATCTTCTTACCCTCCTCTGTGGTCACTAACTGTGGATGGTGACCAAAAAAACCTCAGGTGGCTCGGTTGAGTTTGCTCTGCAGGGCCGTTTGGACTTTCACTGATAAGATGAGATGTTTGGTCTTCTGGAAGGTCTGGGATTAGGGTCACTTCTCCTTCACATCAAGAGGAGCCACCTGAGGTGGTCCGGTCCTCTGATCGAGCATCCCTCCAGCACACCTGCAGTGGGCTGGTGACCTGTCCAGGGTGTACCCCCTGTTTTTTTTTACCCAAAAGTGGGAAAGACTCCAGAAGAACTCCATGACTCTGAATAGCAACAAACGGGTATAGATAACGGATGGATGGATGGTATAGCAGAGAGAAGTTTCTTCTTAGGCATCCAACTGTTTTGCTTTATGCAACAGTTCATTTAAACAGAAACCTTTATCTGCTTTTCAACTTGTCTGTTTTATCCATTCAGCTCTGTTGAGAGCAGGGAAAATGAATACGTTTTTATTGAGGTTTCCCAACCTAATCAACCTGCTATGAATGGTAACTGGACTGCATTTATATAGTGCTTTTCAACTCTTGTTGACCAATCAAAGTGCTTTTCACTACAAGTCACATGCACACATTCATACAGCACTCTGCGAGGCTATAGAGATCTACTCTGATTTATTTTTCCGTTGAGCCCACGCAGTGCTTTTTTTTCCCATCATGAGCACAATCACACTGCAATAAACACTCCTGAGGCAACGTGTAGAGTCTTTCAAAAGGACACTGGCATTTGAACTGTGAGGCCAAGAATCAGTCGACTATCTGACTGGTAGACAACCGTTCTTCATAGACACAGAAAGTAACATCCACCCGTTGCTGGAGACTAGCTGCCAAAGAATGAGCGTACGAGGTTTACCCTGGACAGATCGGCGGGAGGAAGACTGTTTGCAAAACTCGGAGAAGACAAAAGAAATGACTCACGAGTAAGAACTGAACTCCGGAGTAATTAACTGTATCGTCAGCGGTCTGGTTTCCAGCTGTCTGGTTCTCAAATCTGCATGTCTACAGTATACGCTTTATCAACACACGTAACATGAACATATGTCAGAGATGTTTATTTCAGCTACAGGCCTATGCTTCGTCACCTCTGTGCCGATGTCGGGCCCCTGCAGACCTGCAGCAAACTGTTTCACATTCTGTATTCCTGCCGTAATTCTCCTCATATTGTCTTGTTTTCCCAAAGAGCTCCGAGGCTGAGAAGACGGCGTTTGGGAAATGGCTGCCCCGTGCTAATTTGTTCAGTTCGGGAGGCTTCTGATGCCAGGATGGGGTTGGTGACAGATGGGGACAGACAGTCAGGTCTAGTTTAATGGCAACAGACAGAGCCAGAACAGCATGAGAGACAGATTAGGAACTGGCGGGGTGACGCAGAGGTAAATCAGAGATCAGTAAGAAAGTTGGCTCACAAAACTTTGTTAAAGAAATTCTAAATATTTTTCATGACGCTACATTTATGTAGGATATAGTAATGACATTTGTAATGGCATATAATACAGCGATCCCTTGCCAATTCCCGCTTTAAGTTCCGAGGTTAGTTATTCACAGATTTTTCTGAAATATATGATATAACAAAAATGAAGAAAAAAAAACGCGGAAACATCACAGGATGTTGTGCGCGTTCTCTCACAGCAAAGAAATGTGAGCCAGCCTAGCCCCTTAAAGAAGGTGGCCTTATGGGTAAAGTAGTGTGTGTGTCGTTGTTGTTAGCATGTTAGCTGCTAATTATGAGCCAAAAATAGCACAATACCAGCGGTTTGTTTACTATGGTTCAGAGACCAGAGGCTGTGAAGGTAACAGAAAGACCACAGTTGAGCCTTTGTCTTGTTTCGCTGCAGTGTCTCGCTACTTTTTAGCGGTTTTTAAACATATTTTAAACACATTATTTATGCTCGGGGGGGCTCCGGCGGCGCCCCGGTCGCCATTAACCGTGAAAAATAAGGGATCACTGTATTAGTTTTACTAACTTTATTTAGTTTACTTTATTATTTACTTTGTTCTGCATGAGGTTAAAAATCCATGTTGCTTTTTAGACTTAAAAATTGTGAAGGAAAGCAAATCCCAGGGCAGTCACTGAACGCTAAGAGCAAATATAGGTACCTTTAAAATTCAAAATATTACATATTTATAATATTATATTTGTACAAGCAAGCAAGGCGGAATAATTTAAAAGCCTTTGGGGCATTGCTTCCCTCATTTTTACATAATAGCACAAGAGAAAATAATAATAATAATAATAAATGTATAAGGCTTGATAATTTCAGGCTCAGGATTATTGCCTCCTGTTCTGTCAATTGTTACGTGTTAGATACCAAATTCACAGGTCAGAATATGTGAACGTGATTATAATAACTCATTCATGTCTGAAATGTTGAATCACTGATGAGATCAAAGAAAAACAAGTCCCTGCATGAGTTGTTCCTCCTCATTCATTTTGAACACTTTTTAAACCAACAGCACTGAATGTAAGCTTCTTATAGTTCCCAGCATCAGTGTCACATTGTTGCAGGGTTTATGTAATCAGCTTTATCAGTTCAGCATCAGGTACATTCATTAGCTCAGGCTAAAGGAACCGATTTTTGTTTAACATGTTGTGGTGCTAGTGGCCTTTAATGACAGTTTTCAGACAAGAAATTGCGCCAGAGAGAATAGGAGGGCATGCAGCAGCCTGGGCCTTGAACCTGGACCTTGGTCCTGGCACCCCCACAAACCCTTTTTTTTTAAATTGCTAACAGTTTTGGGCAAACACAGCACTCTCTCTTCCATGTAGATTTATTCTTTCAAAAGGAGTAAGAATTAGAAAACAATGTGCCAATAGAAGGGAGAGCCAAAGTAGAGCTGTCAAAAGGTGAAGGAAGCAACCCAAAATCCACAAAACACAACCAGACAGCAGATGTATTTGAGCCTTATTTGGGGAATGTTTAGTGCTTTGTTGCCTCAGTAACTTTACTGATAAATAGTATGAGAGCCAGATGTGGCCCAAGTGTCACGTGCAGATATGTTGCTGCGTTTGTGCAGCCAGAGTCACCCTCAGTGAGCACCGTCAGTCGATCTCAAATGTGGACCAAAGAAAACTGCAATATTCTTTAATATATGTGGCAGAGCTTTCCTAGAAGGTTGCAGACACAAAACCAGTGCCAGTGAAACCATCAACTTCAGATGCATATGTCCAAATGGCAGGTACTCACTTTCACTGGCTGTTTCCACTCAGTAGTTTATACTTGGCAAGTTCACTGCAGGAGAATGTACTTTACTGCACTGTACTGGAACAGCTGCATATTTGTGATTCAACTTTTTATTGATTTTTTTAGATTTTTTGCAAGAACAAACTCAAAAGACAATAAAACAAGAAATCAAGATAAACTCCAGAGACACCAACTTATAATAATAGAATGCACAAAACTTAAATAATAATAATGATACATGACAATACTAGAAATATGTGAGAAAAAATAAATAATCAAATAAAAAAAAGGTATAAAAGTCCAAGACAGATATATTGACTCATGCACAACATGTGCTGTCCAGCTACCAGAGAACAACCACTATACAATTGCATGTCTGTCCACTGTCCCATGTGAAATCCACTGACCACTGCTGGTCTTCTGTTGTCCAGATCCCTGTATACTGTCCAATCCCCCTCCACCCTCATATCCATTCCAGCCTCCCAAAGTCAGTTCATCAGCACCTCCAGATGTATCTTAGCTACCTTGTGAGGCATATGACCTTAAAAACATCCCCCATTATCATTTGTTATGTTATAAGATATCCTTTCAAAAGCAGCTACTTTGCCTAACTCCATGAGCCAATCTTGAGGAACACCAGCATATTTGAAGTTACAAGTGAGTTCTACCTTGATTGAAGGTAACACATTTTGAAGTAATCTTAAAAGTATGTTCCTTACACAACAGCAGTATTTCAAAGTTCATCTTTCTTAGCTTTCACTGGTGTTATTTCTGCTCTTTGATGCATTCAAATGTATCAAAATCCATGTCTGAGATACTTTAGGATTTAGACTCAGTAAAATGGAAGGAACAAGAACACGTACAGGGATCCTGACCACACCTGGCCAGATGCAAACTAGGAATTAAAACAGTTCTTTATTTGCCATTGATAACGTTTAAGAGGTCGGCAAGAACACATTTACAGATGAGAATGCATATGGAGGAGTGCCTGCTGCTTCTTGTATATACAGGATGTTCACAACTGGATAACGTTCACTGAGAATGCATGAGACCGTTCTTTCTAAATTTCTTTAAATGCTTCCATCTCTGTAAAGTGTCATAAATAATTCAGTTTCTAGGAGGCAGGTATAAATCAAGCTATTACTTTTAGTCCTGAACATTTTATTAATCAATCAATAGCAGTCAGCGGGTGTCATTTTCTTGTTCCTCTGTTGTTATTAAAATCTGAGCTTAATAATGATAATGATCATTCATAGTATCTTGATAAAACTAACAGTGGCATCCATATGAGAATGATCGGTTTCACTAGAGGACTAAATGCATAAAAATAAATATACACTATAGGAATAATATCTGACATAACTTTTGCCTTTTCTTGTTGTGATATTGAGAAATTAGTTCCCGACATGTTCTGTAATACATGCCAGCAACTTGGAATTATTCAGAGGCACTGATTTGATTGATGAGTGTGTAATAAAATGTTCAGCTACCTGCTTTTTTGCTGCCAGTTAAAGGTGTCAAGCTTAAATGAAGCCCTTTGTTAGGAGGACAGGTTTGATTTTGAAGTAAGGCTGTTTCATGCAGAGATTTCATGCAAATTAAGAACAAAACTAGCAGACCTCTGTTGGAAACTTGGCCTGGAGGGTCTGGACTGGTTCAAAGTGGAAGGCAGCATGGAAAGCAGCAGGTTCTGCACTTCTGTTGGCGTGCAGCCATGTTTTTTGTGGAAAGAAGGGGATGCAGAAAGTTTTGAGGTGAAGAGTGGTGTAATTTAACACATCTGAGGCAAGTTTGATCAAAAGGCAGATAGTACAGAGGATGTGGGTGAAGTCAGAAGATAGTAACCACTAAACACGGGATGAAAATTAAAATATATGAGCTTTGCAAATCTCATAAACCCATGTTTTTTACATAATAGACAATCAAATGATGAAACTGAGGCATTTTATCAGTTCATAAAACATATTGGCTCATTTTCAACTTCACCCTCAAAAATTTTGACACATGGGCAACAAAATGTCAGAAAAGTATGTGGTACTAAAAGAAAAGGAAAAACAAAACACCTGAAGGAGAATCTTACAGCCAATTAGACGAACTGGCAACACGTCAGCAGCATGATTGGGAGGTGAAGATGGGCAGGAAGAAGCCCACCAGTCTGTGAAAAATTGTCTGTAAATTATGAGACAATTTCAGAATTATCTGCATGAGCATTCAACTGTGACGACTTTGAACATGTCATCATTTGCACTACATCATACAGTGATTCTCAGAATTTGAAGAGATCTCTGTGCACAAACTCCAAGTCTGAAAGTCCATGTGATAGAAATGATCCCACATATATGAAAAACAGGACAAGGAAGATCCAGTACATATGATATGATTTCCATGTTCTACTGTGAATATAAAACAGATTCATTAGTTATGCAGTTGCAGGATTCTGTCAGTCCATATCTGTTGTTTCACCAGCTGACGGATGGGCAAAGTCAACAGATTCAGAGCATCAAGTGTCAGATCAAATACGATCCACACGCTCACCAGCGACTGTGGTCAAACGCACATGAACTCAGCATTCTCTGCTCCACAAAAACACCTCATTTGCATTTCAGCTACTCAAGAAGAAACCAAGAAAAAAAAACCATTCAGAGTGTGGAAATAACCCATGTAACGACACAAAGAGAAATCACCTTCTCCACCACCCACTAGTCGGTAGTCTGTGTGTCACAACTGCTGCCAGAAATCTTCGGGCGCCATATGGTCTCCCAATATTTGTTAAGCTAAGATTCATGAGCTCTTCCGTGATCAGATGACAGAGCGCAGAGGAAGATTCGCAGCTATTAGCATGCACCAGACCTGTCTTGGTTTCATAGCCTTGCATCAAACCCCATTCCATAAACAGGCCCAGGGGTTAATGAGGAGAAAATGCCTCTAAAGCTGCACCGCCACACTGGCCCGTGCATTCACGATGTGTGCGCCTGCGCCCACTGCAGAAACATTTAAATGCATAATGTGTGTAAATTTTGGACAAGAATGAAAGTTAGTAACTGAAGGTAGGCGTACATTCCTAAGTGTTTTTTTTTCTTTTCCTCTCAAATGTAAATAAATTAATCACAAAAGGTAAAGAAATGTGTGTTTGGTAGAATATTTGTCGTAAAAATGCTTCTTGGCAATACTGGAAAGCCTGTTTAAATGGGACCACACTGACAAGGAACATGTGTTTGTGTGATGAGCAGCAGAGCTGAGTATGTGGGTTTCACCCATGAAAGATTTGCCAGATCTTCTCTGCTCCAAGAACAGGCATGCCATGTTCCACATCACAGGGGAAGACGGCACCCAAAGAAGGCCGTTTCCTCATCCTGTTAGCACCCAGGAACTGGCGGCAGTACTTCTACAGATTTGGACGATATGCCCAGACAATCCAGAACAGACCTCACGCAGCCAGTCTTCGGTCTTGCAGGGCTTCCAGAAGGCCTGCCACAACTGGCTATGACTGTCAACATGTGCACCCGAACCCGAACGTGGGGAGGAACGTCATGTTCAGCGATGAGTCCAGATTTTGCATGTGGAGAGTGAATGTAAAGTATGGGGAAGATGTGGAAAGCGCTTTGGTGATTGCTGCACTGATAGAGTAGCATGTTTTTTTGGAGGAGGCAGTGCGATGGTGTGGGGCAGCATCTCTCTCTGGAAAAACAAGGTCTGTCATCATTGGAGGCAATCTGAGAGCAGAGACATATCATAATAAAATTCTGTGACCAGTGGCAGTCCTAAATCTCCACGGTCCGGTACCCAAACTCTATCCTCCTAGATGACAGCATTCACCCCACAGAGCGGACTGGGATGTCGTCCCACAGCGGTGTGACCAGGCTGGTGACCAGCACAAGGAGGAGTTCCCAGACTGTCCTAGCTGCGTATAGTTGCTCCAACACACTGCTGATGCTTCTGGTTGTTACATGAATACATTTAAACAGTTACGGTTGCCAATATGTCTTGTTTCTTCAGACGTCGATCATCTAATCCAAGAAACAACTCCAAACAAGAGTCAACAGCAAAGAAAGCTGCTTGGCATTTGCAGAGAAGATTTGGCAAATAATTTATGGGTGTAACCCACATACTCAGCTCTGCTGCTCATCCCACAAATACATGTTCAAATGTTATAAATGTGGCACCATTTAAGAGGCTTTCCAACAGTATATTTATTTCCAAGACGCAATTATTACAACAAAGAAATTATCTAAAAAAACACAAATTTCCTTACTTTTTGTGCTTAGTTTCTAAAAAAGAATACTAATGTCCCTAATAGCTAGTATTCATATTTGCTCATGAAGAAGAACCACAGACTTAACTGGAACCAACAGTTCCAGCTGCTACAGCTGGGGACCACCATTGCCTCTCTCAAAACCCTGCACACGTTATTCTCGAGGGAACAGCCTTAAAAAAAAAAGTAAATAAATAAATAACCCTCTATGTTTTACAGAGTGTTGTACACAGTTAACAAAGTTGTTTTACCTCATTAAAGTAATGTTTCATTCACCCTGAAAAGAGATGACATTAAAATCAGCTGTCTGATGCATACCTTTTCATGAACAGAAATAGGTTTTCTTTGGGTTTAATGAGTGGCAGGAATGGGAGAAGAAGAGAGTAAAGAAACATGCTGGAATCTTTAGTAAATACTCCATATGAGGGACTAGTGCTGGGCAATATGACGATACATATCGTGGGGACGATAGAAAAGTGTGTATCGTGCCATTTCTCTTCTATCGTTTCTAACCTAATTTTATCAATTATTACAGCAAATATGTAATTAGATAACCTGCAATGATATATTTGATAGAATCATATCTACTTCTACAAAGTAGCCTTTTATGTTTGCACTTTTATTCATGGTTAATGCCTTAAACAGAGTTCTCTTTAACCCTGATGTTTACTTTAGACACTTTATATTGGTTTGCAAACTTTGCACTACAAGGTTACAGATTTCAGAAAGTTGAAAAATAATTTGTGTTTATTTTTTATAGCTGAACTTCAGTGCAAAAATGTGTTTTTCCTCTCAGAAACTGTTGTGCACTTTAAAAAAAAATGTGAAAGCTAGGGGTGCTCCGATCAGGGTTTTGGGGCCGATCACCGATCACCGATCACTGAAATCAATATCGGCCGATCCGATACCGATCACCGATCGTATTTATTTCCCTTTGTTTCTTGCTGTCTTAGACCTTTTCGACTTGAAAATTGTGGACATGCGCCCCCTAGTGGCCCAGACATAACTGGAGTGTGCGGTGCTCCACCAACTAACCCAAACACAGCAGCGTGGAGCATTTGTTACGGATAACCCAGACATGTCTTGGATTGATGATGTTAGGCAGTGGCCTCCAGTTACAGATGAAGGTAGTTTATCGCTGTTTTTAATGATTGGTTATGGAAATAGCATGATCTATTCCCATAATCAAACACTAAAAACTGTGGAACGCTGCAACGCTGGCTATAACTAACGTCAACAAGCCATAAAGATTATGCTACTGTAACGTTAACGCTAGCGGTAAATTAGGCTATGTGTTAATGTTATATTTAATTTATTTAATCATTCTCCTAAGTCATTCATTCATTTATTTATAGGCTTGTGCTAGTGCCGAGGGCTACAGTAGCCTCATACAGCTGTTCTTTCGGCCAGAATCGTCCGGGACTCTCAGCGAGACTATGAATAGTACGAGATTGAATGTTAACAAAAACTCACCCGGCTGTATTCATTTGATACAAAGTCCTTTCTGTTGATATTTTTCACCCACGTCTTCCTAACTTCTTGGTTGTCGGTGCGCCCAGGAAATCGGTGCAAACTGTATGGCTGCAAACAAGGTAGTCTTCGTGCAGTAAAGGCTTGCGTATTTCACATACTTTCTTCTTCCATTGTTGAATTTTCACGCCATTGTTGGCACAGTTTATGACGGAACATGTATTCCCACTCGACCGACTCAACATTATAAAAATATATATTTGTACAAAGAGAAAAACACTGGTTAATCTGCGAGCCGGTGAAAGTGTCGCGCTGTAGCACAATCCCGCAATGGCGGACGGGGCACTTCCGGGGGGCTGGTCCGAAAAGGTCTATACACAGTGTATGGGCACGAGAATAGAGCGTTTTTGATCGGCTCTTTTGATCGGCTTTAATGACAATTCTGACCGATCCCGATCATATGCATATCGGCCGATCCGATCAGGTCACCGATCGATCGGAGCACCCCTAGTGAAAGCTACTGTACCTCTGTACCTACCTGTTTTTGCTGCACTAAAATGTATGTTTGTGACAGTTCAGCTAAATGTCCTTTCAAAATAAAGTTGAAAAGTAAGCAATGAAATTTTTGTCAAACTTTTCAGAGAATAACTGAAAACATACTTTATTATGGTATATCGTGATGTATATCGTTATCGTGATATAAAATAGGCCATATCGTGATATCTGAATTTTTCCATATCGCCCAGCACTATGAAGGACATGTCAAGATGACTTTTTTATTTTTTATTTTTTGACTTGTTACTTCAGTATGCAGTGTGTGGACATGCAAGTCACTTTAACTATAAGTGGTCAATTTCACACATCTTCCAAAAGCATAAAATTTAAACATTATTGTCACCATTTTACACAAAAATGGTGTTTTTTAAAGAAAAAAGGGAAGAGAATCTTGAACATCCCAAGAATTATCAGCTTTCTAAGGTTTAGTATAAAGCAGGGGTTTTCAAAGTGTGGGATAGTGAGCCTCCCCTGAGAGAACTCATAAGCATGCCGCCCCCCCCACCCCCCCACCCCTTTATATCTGTATGTTTTCAACACATATTTTAACATATTTCTGCACGCGCTCGTTTGGATGCATTTAAGTGCCCGAGTGTGTGTGCGCGCGCAGTAAACCGCGCCGCCTAGTCACGGCACGTCAGGCATCCTCTCCGCAGCTGCGCTCAGCAGATGCAGGAGGGTCGACTGATGGTACAGAAAAGATGTTGTTACATCACAAAAGTAGCCAGGGCTTTTTTTTTTATAAAGCTGTGCGTCCTGGCACCGGCGTGGCACCGGCGTGGCACCGGAGCACGCCCTCTTAGTGGAGATGGAACCTGATTTTTTTTTTTTATTTATGAGAAACAGCACACTCAAATGTTATATGTTTGTTTTTAGACCTAATCCTGAAAGTGAAATCTTTTGGGCTCTATTTAATCTTTAAATAAATATTCTGAAGTCTAACATCTTCAGCCAAAAAGACATTTTTCATTTAACATCTTAACAGTTCAGGACCTTTCATGGTCAAAAACCTGGAATTAAAAACGCATTTAAAGCAAACATAAAAGAATTTATACGACATGCCAAGCTTTGACTTTTAAAAATCTAATTTTACAACTGTGAAGTGAAAGTTTCTCACTTTTTTTTCTCCACATTTTTGTTTGAAGTGAAGCGACTTTAATCAGTAAAGCTCAGAGCATCAACTTACCTGAGTCCACAATAGTGACCACAAGACAGACCAGAGCCTGGTAGATCCACACGTTAGTCCTCATGGCTGGGTTTGGGTTCGGGTGTGAAGCAGGTTAGGATCCGGATTAAGTTAAAGTCCAGAGAGGCTGATGATCTGCGGGACTCGCCTTCCTTCACGCAGATGCCACTTTTCCAAGAAACCACACGCGTCCTCGGTTCAACCCCCTTAAAACTAAAGCTTACCGGTACGATGCTTCGGTTGCCTTGGTAGTCACAGTGCCAAACACCTCGATGACTTTCTTCTGTCACCGCAATTCATTAAGTTTCCGATCAAAAAACTCCCGCGGCTTGGTCGTTAAACTTTGGTGCTTGGTTTCAATATGACGCCGGAGTTTCCATGGTCGCAAACTGTCGTTAGCTAGCAGCTCTTTGCAGATAACACACTGTGGCAGCAAGCATCGTTTGTCAGGACCAATACACGAAAAGCCAAACTTTAAATAATCAGGGTCATACTTCCTCCGTTTTCTGATCGCCCCAGACTCTGTGCCCTCTCTCACTTTCACTTGAGATACTAAAAATCGATCCATTTTGCCCTGACGTTTACACTCTTTTTCTGTCTTTTCAGGTTTATTTTTTCTCCCGCGCCTCCCCTGAATCCCTCTGGCGCCCCCCAGGGGAGGCGCGCCTCACACTTTGAAAACCGCTGGTATAAAGTATAAAACCTTGAGCATATCGTTAGGGCTGAGGCTTGTTCAGAGTCATTTTAGGAGATGACAGTTGTTGCAAATTTCAAGGCCTTATGAATACTCTGACTCCCATAATCTTCTGCCTTTAATTAACAACCATGGATTCCAACCAGATGGCAAGCACTCTGAAAATTAAAAAATACCAAGCCCCTTAAAAGGAAGAGAATGCTTTTAGGAGATTGTGAATTGTTTCCCAGTAGCAGTTTCCTCAGTCTGTGATTTAATTAAGACGTGTGAGTTAACAGGCATTGTGAGGGTCAAGCCCACGTCTGGAAAGCCAAGAAAACTTTCAGCTGGGTCTGTGTGTACAGTTTCCAAAGAAAAAAAAAAAAACAGGAAGATTTGGCAGACTCTTAAGTAGTCTAAGCCACCAGGTTTATGCAGCATAATTTGCACAAATAGGACCTTAACTGAAAAATCATTACAGGCAGAGGTCCACCTGAATCAACACAAAGCTCAGAAGCAGAGGCTTCCAGGTGCACAAAGAAAAAGCCTGGTTTATTTTGCAAACAAATCCCACAAAGTGTATAGGTTATTTTTTTTTATTTTGTGTATTTCTTTATTTTATGACAAGAAATGGCCCCAACAGCTAGACAGCACAGATTATCTTCTCCAGCTAGGTTTACATACAGATGAAACAAACAGGATAGCGAATCATCCCATTTTAGCTGGTCGAGCTTGGTGAATATCATCCATATTCCTGACAGACATAAAATCCAACTCAACTGTCACAAAAAATGTCTTATTTGTACAAAATAACACATTTGAGTCACAAATTATAATCCAGTAACAATGAAAGCTTTTTTTTTTTAGCCTTGCTTTTGAACAACTTTTCCTTAGCATTACCACTGCCTCTATGTTGTTCCTCTTCATATACTCATGGTGTAATCTGTCTGCGTGGTGTGTGCTATCGTGTTACAGTCGATGGAGGCTGGGGCGAGTGGAGTAAATGGACAGAATGCAACAGCCAGTGTGAGAGACAGAGGTCTCGGGAATGTAACTCTCCAGCACCCAGACACCGAGGCAAGATGTGCGAGGGAAACAGCGAGGCCACGGAGAACTGCACAGATGGACTGTGTACCCAGAGTAAGGCCTTTCTCCCATCTGTGTATCATCATCATCATGGTTTTCGTGTTTTCGTGTCATCGTCATTATCATATTTACACGCAACACAACATATTCGCTCAAGATATGCACGTTTGAAGAGGAAATATGTGTTTCAAAGGAAATCACAGAGCTGACTGACAGATTTTTAGTGCATGATGTTGTCAGAACATCTTTCCCGTGTAGTGCTCACTTTACATTTGCAAAGCATACTTAGTTTTTCATGGTATAAGAAGTGCACACATAAACATCGATGCTTGACATTTGGAAGGAAATGTTATTGCATGGTATCAGACCATGTACATGCAGGTACCTAAAATAAAGGTCTTATTCACTGGTGTAAGCAAACATAATGACTGCAAAGCTAGACTATTCCATTAGAAAATCAAAATCTAGTCACAAAAACAAGTCACAAAAGGCACAAATTATTTCATAACCAACATTTATGTCACAATGAGTCATAGCGATTTAAAGCTTGTTTGGATGGTGAACAGTTCCCTTCTTACAGATGCACCGTCCCGGCCGAGTCTGCACAGCTGCAGAGCATCAATGCTAACACAGTGCTAACCAGACTTCAGCAAATGTGTCCCGGCTGTTATCTGCTTCGTCCATACGCATGCTTTGTCCATCATGTTCATTTTCTGCCACTGAATGAGTTGTGCAGAAAGAAACACTAAGGGTCATTTGCACTGTTAGCTAGCATGTGGCTAACGTAGTTGTGCTATAGCACGGTTCTACCAAAACTGTGAGATTTCACCTTTAACCCACACCTGCAGCGCTTAAAGCTGAACGTGATTGCATGAAACAGCAAGCACAGGTTCAGCTGGCTCGCATTTAAAGTGACAGGAAACTGGAAGTGTGCAAAAAGTGGAAGTTAGCTTTTAATTTGTGGTCTTTTTCCCAGTTAATGAATCCGAGGCTGTCTGTTGGAAGATGCGCTACAATTTCCAGAATTAACCTCTGGAGTTCAGTGCAGCCCACAGAAAATAACTTTTTTCCTTTTTTTAAAGCCTAATTTGGTGTAAATGTTAATAAAATTGGTGTGTAGAGTGAGATACATGTCTCATTTTGTTTAGGGAACTAGAGAAGAGCTTGTTAAAACTTTTGTTTCTGAGGACACAGTAATTGAAAGCTAATCTTAAGATACAATTGAAGCCAGAAAAAGAAAGACACACACATTTTTCTCACTGTCTGACATTACATTTGATTACATTACATTTAGGTTGTTTAAGATTACTAAAATTATTTCTATTTGCTAAATACTAGAATAATAAGAGGGATTTTTTTTTATTACTTTCTTCAATGACAGAAGTTTACATACTAAGATTTCTATGTCTTTAAACATTTTGGGAAAGCCCAGATGATGATGTCATGGTTTTGAAGCTTCTGATAGGTTAACTGACACAATTTAAGTTAACGAGGCACATCTGTGGATGTATTTTAAGGAACACCTCAAACACACTGTTTCTTAGTGCAACGTATTGGAAAAATCAAAAGAAATCAGGAAGACAGTTCTGGATCTTCACAAATGTGGTTCATCCCTGTGTACAATTCCCAGATGCCTGATGGTGCCATGTTCATCTGTGGCATCAAACAATTATACACTAGTATAAGGACCATGGGAATGTCCAGCCATCATACAGCTCAGAGTCCCAGAGATGAATATACTTTGGTGCTAAATATCAAAAATTAGAACTAACGCAAAACACATCCTCTAACTAGAAGAGCACTCGGAGAGCGCAGACCTCCACCAAGTGCAACAATTATCAAAAATTTGAAAGTGATCCAGAATCCAGTGTTTCTCCGGATCACACCCAAAATGAAATCAGTTATCTTGAACACAGAGAAACAAACAAACAAACAGACAGACAGACAGACAAACAGATAAACACCGGACAAAAACATAACCTCCTTGGCAGAGGTAATAACATGGGCAACAAGGGAGGAAAAAAGGGGGAAGATTGCAAGCCTGAGAACACCATCCCAACTGTGAAATTTTGCTGCAGACTGGTGAACTTCATAAAATGGATGGCATCATGGAGAAAGAACATTATGCTGAAATATTGAAGCAACATTTCAAGACATCAGCCAGGAAATGAAAGAGTGGGTGCAAATGGGTCTATTAAAAGAACAATGACCCTAAGCATTCCACTAAATTAGTTTTAAAGTGTCTTGAGGACAACAAAGTCAATGTTTTGGAGTGACCATTACAAAGCCCTGACTTTATCAGAAGAGCTGAAAAGTCATGTACAACCCAGGCAGCCTACAAACCTGACTCGGTTAAAGCAGTTCTGTTAGGAGGAACGGGCCAAAAGTTCCAGCAAACTATTGTGAGAAGCTTGTGGAAGGAAACCCAGAACGTTTGATCCAAGTCATACAGTTCACAGATAATTACATCAAATACTAAGGAAATGTGAATAGACCTCTGACTTCAAAGGAAATCATAAAAAAAAAACTCTCATTATTCTGGCATTTAGCAAACAGAAAAAAAGTTGGTCATCTTAAATGATCTAAAACAAGAAACGTTTAGTCTGATTCTGTGTCAGAAAGTGAGAAAAAAACAGGTTATGTGTCTTTTTATACAGTGTATGTAGACTTCTGGTTTCAACGACACATAGATGCAACAAAAAACTCTCAGCCTCATCTAGGCTAGTGACACTCCAACTGACCCTCCAAGTCAGGTTTTGTATCTAGATAATGTCACTGAAACTATACAGAAGCAAAAAGGGGGCTGTTGAGACAGCAGTTTTCCAGTTTAATTTATCAGTGAAGCTAGTGTTAGCCTAGCACCTAGTCACTGTTTACAGCTTGGCCACATTTCAGACACCTTTAGCATCTTTTTTTTTTATTTTTATTTTTTAAAATATGTACAATCATAAAGTCAACAATTAAAAAAAGAAAAAAAATTGAAAAAAATTCCAGTGACCTATTGAACAAACCTGGGCTTCTGTCTTTTGCCACTAAGGTGCAAGTTCTTACTTTCCTCCCGCTGATACACGTCTGTAGCTGTTTTGTGTGAATAACGTACGGAGGAACTTGGCCATACATTTAGCAGTTGGCAGAGCTACATGTCCAAAACTTCTTGTTGCCTGTTAATTAAGGACGTGTCCCAGCTGACGAACAAACCTCAGAACGACCCTTTTGCATGCAAATGTAGCCAAAATCACATAGCAGCTGCCTGAAACTTCCATGACGAACGTTTATTCGATACAAATTTCTCAAGACTTTGGCCACTTGTTGACTGTGGTTATGCTTGTTGTCCTTATTGGGCTGGGTTTTAATTATTGTGTTGTTCTTGCTCAGTTATAAGAAAAAGACGAAAAGGACTTTTTTGAGACATCTGCCCAACATATGAATACGTAGAGATAATAAATATAATGATTAGTACATGACACCATGTGAGTATAATAATGAATGCATGGAACCATCTAACAATATTTAGGCTTTTCTGGTGGGCTTTAGCTACTGTAGCACTGAAAATAATTATCTTAAAATGCTTGTGGTAACAATATACCCTAATCATGTTTAAATATTGTGCAAGAGAAATATTTTCTTTTTGCAGTGGTAAGAAAAAAAATAAAAAATACAAATCGATTTTTAAAAAGCCAGCAACCCATTGAGTAAAACAAGTCGCTGACATGTCCTGCTGGTTTGTAAATTGCCATATTTGAAGGCTCATATTTTGGATTCGGTTGTGAGTTTCTGGGTATGTTTGAACCGCATGTGACCATAGACAAGAGAGTGGAGGTGGAGAAATACTGACAACTGATAGGACAAAATTAAACTTCTCTTTGAGGCTTAATTTCTGTTTAATTGTGGAGTAAGTTTCAAAATGACCACCAGCGCACTGATCAGAAGGAGTGAATCTGGAGCTATAATCAAGTATCGTTTGAATTATACTCACTTACTGCTGAGGGATTAGTGACAGAACTGAATTCTCAAAATAAAATGAATACAAAAAATACATCCATATGATATAATTCGCACCTGAGTTCTGCATCTCATAAGTAATGCAGCAGCTACCAGACGCCAGGATTCAACAGCAAGACAACTATTTAGTTGTAACGAATTTCATGTCCGTTATAATTAAATAAGAGTAAATTAAATGTATATTTGTTTTAGCTGCTGAAAACAAACTATCCAATCTTAGCGGAGCAGCAGTAACTGCCACAAAAAAAAAAAAATAATAATAATAATAATTTATTGTCTGGACATACCTTAATTACCTCAATAGAATGCAACTGGACTTCTTCTGTTTTTTTTTTTTTTTTTTTTTTTGGTTCTTGAAGATGGTTTCAGCTCTTTGAAGACACTTTTATCCAAAAAGCTTCTTTAATTCTTATTGGATGGCAGCGATCTAAGAAAGATGCTAGCTCATTGACCCACGTGGATCAGAGATTCATATGTGACTTTAGCTTCTCACAGACAGTTTAAAAGCCTGAAACTCTAGAACTGAAGGCTTTCAAAAGAGATGCTTAACATCCTTAAGAACCAAGAAAAAAAGTTTATTCAAACTGTTATGACCTAGATGACTGAGATTCTGCTCCAGCATTGTCCAGACAGCAACGCCTTGTCACATGTTTATTTTTTTTTCCCATGAGCTTCTTGCTATGTGTACATGTGATCATAGACTAGGCAGGGCTGATCAGAAAAAGTAACAAAGAACCTTCTATACATTCTATTAAAACACGGTTCTGCCCAACTACAATGTTCATTAATGTTAATGTCATTTTGATCTTCATCGTATAGATAGTGTGATGAGACATAGCTTTTATTTTGATAAGGTCTCAGTCAATACTATTAGCATACGTAACACGCACTGCACGTCAGACAAGTCATGTCAGAAATTCAGGCCAGATATGATAACGTGTATTTGTTAAGCTCCTTCAGTAAAAGACATAAAATTACACTTCTTGTCCATCCATTTCGTGACAGATAGTATGGTGCAAAATTGTGTGGTTTATCTCTCCCAAATAAATCACTTCTCCTTCTGCTCAGACTGCTGGACTTGAGACCTTTCTCATTTACTGGTCACTTCACAGAGGCTTGGACTTTAATCACCACTTTCTCTACTCTTTGTCTCACTCTATCTCTCTGTCTTTGCAGATCGAAAGCTGCTACATGATGTTAAACCTCAAAGTGAGTCTTCCTCTGTGGATTTCTTTCATCTTCTTCTTCTTCTTCTTTGCTTCCAGGTGTCACTGATCTGTACTATGCCCTGAATTCACAGGAAAAAAGCTGATTTTGATTAGCACAGGATGAGAGGAGTGATGGTTCTCTGCACTCAGTACAGACAGTTCAGACTAGAAATAGAAACATCATGAATTACGGCCGTTTAGTTCCCCTTGATCTGAGCAACTTCGGTATTAACCCAGCAAATACTCATTATGCATTCATGTCATTATTCAGTCTCTGACTTTTATGACAACCGTGACATCACAGCTGTGTTTCTACTTTCATCCAGGAGATATATTAGTTGTGACAAGTGAACATGTGCTATGTTGTGGAGGATTAATGGGTTGTAATCATTGCAAACGAGCCAATTTGTCCAATTTATGGTCCTGTCCTGCCGTTCCTGTGGCAGCTTTCAATCACTCGCCAGATTTAGCGCGGGTAAGTGATTGCGAAGCACTACTGTAGCTTGAGTGCTTTCATTAGCTTACCAATTTAGAGTAAAAATCGTGCTTCTACTGCTGTATTTGCAGACCTTGAGAAAACCTTAAACGATTACAGGTAAAACATTGAGCTCGACAGTAGCAGGTGATCACCCTGTTGGGAATGTTTCATATCAATTTGCCTCACTGGTCCTTGCAACAGCTGTTGGCTACTAGCTTGTCTGCATGGGCTCTAGTTTCCTTTCCTGCAAGACACCATAGGTATTAGATATAGACCGCTCAGTCTGAAGGTAGTAAGGCAAATCACCCTCCATATTAGCAGCACAGAGTAACAGCTGGACATGGTCATTTATTCCTGTCGTGTGTTGCACAATGTAGCAGAGATAAGAAAAATGTGCAGCTCCATCTTATCACCTTCCATCTTTATTGTCTTATTTCACGCTGGAGCCAATGTAACGCATTGTAACTCTTGCCTGTGTTTGCCCTTGAACATCTACATATTCGCTGCTTTACTCTATCTTTTCTTCACAGTCTGTGAGTCTGTATTAAAACAACAAGACGATGCTCCTTTCTGTGCAATGCTCAGAGAGCTCTTTTTTCTTCTCTTTTTTGAAGAAAGAAAGGAAAAAAAGAACAGAAAAAGAATGTAGATCCTGTTACCAGACAAATATCAGAAAAATACATATAAATAAGTTCTCAGATCATCACCGGGGCTTTAATTTATTTGAGTGACAGAGGCAGTCTGGTCTTCACGTTAGCTTAAATTATAGCGATCTCTCTCCATGTTATCCTCATAAATTCAGAATACACTACTTCCTTCCAATTAGTAAAAAGACTTCCACTCAGTGTTTTTATTTACTGAAGGACTTTAAGTTGTTCATTTTCTTGAGAGTATCCCTATTATAAACTTTCAGGCTCCACTCTAAAAATAAACTTTTAGCATCTCTTCACGACTAACTTGAATTCATGTGCCTCCTATTTAGCATTTAAAACAAATATATAAATATATAAGTTAATGCAGCAGAACAGGTTATATGCTTTTTGTTTTGTTTGTTTATCCTCACAGCTGTCTTGCTGTTGAATCCTGGCATCTCCGTTACCCACACAATGTATCGCAGCCACCCACACTTCAGTTCAGGTGTGTCATGCTACTAGTAGCTAATGCAGCCCAGCGCCTCAAGCAGGAAGGAGAAGTGAGCCAAAGGGGTCGCATAAGTTTCCTTCGTTCCGCGACATCCACGCCTCCAGATTTTTCTCTTGTTTTTAAAACATGTAGTTTTTCTGATATCCCAGCTCCTCTTGAAACCGTCTATATTTCAGAACGCATGGAAACACATATATAATGATGCGTAAAACCTTTTTCCACTTTAACATCAGTCAGGAGCACATTAAAGAAGAATTCAGTAGAATCAAGTGAAGCATGAGTTACGGTGAATCCCCTTCATATAAGAAGTTGTTTGTTTCTGTGTCTCTTTCAGGTATGGAGAGCTCCAATGACGTGGCTCTGTACTCGGGCCTCGGGGCCGGCATCATTGCCGTAGCGATCCTCGTAGTGGCAGTCATGTTGTATAGGAAGAACCACAGCGAGTACGGGGTGGACGTAATCGATTCCTCGGCTCTCACTGGGGGTTTCCAGTCTTTCAACTTCAAGACCACCAGACAAGGTAAGGACAGAGCGACATCAGCTGCATACAGACACAAGACAGCAACCACAAGGCCAGAAGGCAGCATCGTGAAAGACCAGTGTGACAGGGACAACCCTTTGACTGATGGCATTTGTGTTCATCTGGTAGAATGGGATGCAGCCTCCCGATCGGTGTAGGATTTATACCTCCATAATCAGCGAAAGGACCTGTCCTTCCATTTTGACAGACCTGCCCCTCTGTTATTTTGCAGCATGAGATAATCAATCTCTGATAGACACCAACAGCACTCCACCCTCCCTCCAGACCACACATTTGACTGTCAGGCAACCAGCCTAAGCCACTGATGGATAAAAGTAGGTGGTATGGAATAAAGAGCATCAATTCCATTTTTTTTTTTTTTTTTGTACACACCTCCTGTTGCTTGTGTGACTGCGGCTGCTCCAGTCAGCTCCACCGCCAGCATTCATATTACTGTCACTGACACTTCTGGGTTACTGCAAGTGATCGTAGGGAAAGGTGATCCATCCTGGAAGAAACCCCCAACAGGAGTCCATACTGCACCCCTACCACCTTCCCCTGGGCCTGGGGAGTTGGTCAAGACCCCCCCCCCCACCCCCCCCCCCCCCCCCATCACCACCCCACCCCATTTCCTGTCACGAGATTGGTCGGGTGGGAGGAAAATGGTTGGGAGGTGGACGAGGGCTGCATTCAGCAGGTCATCAATCCTATTTAAATAGGCCAGGTCTCCAGCTCTCTCCACAGCCTGCCCTGCTGTGCCTTTCACCGGCCACAATCACTCCTTTCCAATTTCCTCTGCAGCAGCCAGGGTCAAGGCTGCCTGTGAAATGTAGAGCACTTCCTTCCTTCTCTCTCCTTACAGCCCCGCTTGGTTTTGGAGGAAGTGGTCAAGGCATTTTATGTTCGTCCACTTGTGTTGTGATTGTAAAGAGGCACGCTTAACAGTTCTACATTATTTTAATAAGCATGAGAGGAAATTAAACATGTCCTTTTGGCGGAAAATCCTTATAAACGAATGTGTTTAATGGATATTAACTGGATTCTCCAACCTAATAGGAAACAATAATGGAGATGTGCATAAAGGCTCTCAGATGAGTCTCTGCTGCCGGAGTATCAGCGGAGTGCAGAATGAGTCTCGGGCCTGACCCCTGTCTCTGCATTGCTTCTCCTTCTGAGTGATTTTTAATCAGAGGCCCAATTCCAAACCCATCCCTCAAGGTATTCAACCTGAGGTACATTTCATTAACTTCTCTCATCTCAGCGCTGCCATTCCATTTTCACAACCCCATTCTTAAAGATGCACACTCAAGTGATAATCAGATCATTCTCCACTCGGCCGGAGGAGAGAAAATTCAGCAGTGATCGAATGTCAGCTGCAGAGGGCTAATGTCCGCTGGACTGCAGCTTAGACCAATATCTGGAGCATCCAAAGCCTCACTTGTAGATGCTGAATATTTGTATATTTTATAATGCTGGCGGTGTTATGCAGCCTGATTGCTTTGTGGGCTGAGTTAATCTGCAGGGATGTATGCTACAAGTTGATACCTGCAATGATGTGATTTTAGTCTACTGGCTGAAATTGTTTGGTTTGAAATAGATGCTTTCCCTTTTTCATTTCAATGCAAACTATCTTGAGAATTTGAATCTCAGGTTACAAAAAAAAAAAAAAACACTTTTGAGGTTGAAACTATTTATGCCTAGGAAAACATTTTAAACATACTGGCATGCAAGCGTGCCTTCATTTTGGTTTTTCCATCCTTCCATTTATTATCCATCCATTTTAGTCCTAAAGCCAGGGGTGGTCATTTTGTTTTTTCCACCCAGAAAGACCCAAAGCGAGTGATTTCTAATATCTGTGATATAACAACAATCAAATGGTTTGGAAACAAACTTAATTTATCACTTGAATAATATAATCTTGCAGAACGTGTCCAAACTGAACACACGCACCCTGGAGGCTCAGCAGGCTTTCACTGGTATCAACACTGAATATGGACAACAGCAATCTTATTGATCACCTTACTCTCAATAAGACAACGCTCTAATTAAGGAGTCTGCATGAGTTGCTTTCAGAATATTTATTTAACTTTCTTACACGTTCAAAGAGAGATAGTTAAATGAAGCACAAGGCAAAGAGAAAGTCCTCTCTCGCACCGCTAAACGCAGATATCCTAACGCCTCCTGAACTATGATTTGAATGTCCCCCAGAGTTTGTTTTAGCTGTTTCACAGCAGGCATGTAAGACTTAGCATTTTTCATGTTCTGCCGTTTTACTCCACACTTTAACGAGGGGATCTGGTTGCAGCCTGTGGACAAAGAGGAGCTCCGCTCTTGACTGAAAACACGACCTTGCAACCTTGAGTGGTTGGGGTTAGGGTACCGTACCAGGGGAAGGTGCTCTGTAGAGCCGAGGTCAAATGTTTCAGGTCTAGAGTGGATCTCCACTCATTCACAGACCCTTCTCCATCCCTTCGTCCATCACCTAAACCCGGTTATTCCTGTGCAGGGTCACAGGGATCTGATGGAGCCGTGTCTTCATAATGTACCTATGAGATTATTGCTTTCTTCAGTGATGACCTCATTAACATTAAGATAGCAGTTTCCATGGTAGTTTCCTTATCACACTGTTGACTTAATATTAGAGAATCATTGTCCATGTAAAGGCACACACTGAAAAAAGTAAAAGCCACTAGAAGGAAAATCATTTCATTCCTGGCCTTGGATGATCAGCCACTGTCTGTACTCAAGTGTTTCAGAAAATGTAGCACCTGAGCTCAAAATCCTGAAGAACGGTCAGGAGATTACTCATGATGTGTTAACAACCAGTTTCCAACACAGAAATCAGTTTTAAAACAGACATTTTGGCAATGTAGCGTAAATCTTTGGGTTTTAATACCTCTGTCCAGCTACATGAAGCGCTTTACTTTTAGATTTCACGTGACAGAGTGAGAAGCCCTGAAGCACTGCTCTGGAGAAAATGCAAACGTTATTTATATTCATTGTTTTGTCAAACAGTGATATATTTTCAATTAAACTAGAATGGAGTCAAATAAAATGTAATAACTCAGTCTGTAACTGCATCACAACTAGATATGGATAAGTGCTGCTGGTGATGTAGAATCTGATCCAGCACCCTTCAGTTAAAGTAAAAGTCAGTTCATTCAAGACAAAATATTACTTTGGCTAAATTGAAATCAGTTTTTATTTTATTATGTATCAAATTAATCACATTTCACAAACACTGTAGTTATTGTACAGCTGGCTCCATCATGTCAGTTTACGACATTAATATCGGATTAAGCTGGACTCACACTTCTATTATTAGCTTTTAGATATATCAGAGCAGATGGAAAATGGACATTTAGAAGTGTTCTTTCTAAAATCTGATGCCAGATCATGTCTGCCATATGTCCCAGCTGAAGGAAGAGCCAGTCAGAGCATTTGTAATCTTTCTTTCTCTTTGTACCACAGCTACATCCATCATTGACATTAAGACAAACTTGAACTCGGTATTGGCTTCTGCAGTTTGTTTTGTTTCGGGCCAAACTGCACGCCTCTGAACTTGTTTATCTGCAATCATATAATATATTGTGTACATAGCGTATGATAGAAAGCTTGATGTAGTTTGAACCTCAGTGCAGTTTTAACAGTAGTCGACAAGGCATTGCAAATACTTGCTCAGAATAATCACAGAAAAAACTGTTTACATAAAGGATATAAGTGTTTTATATGAAATGCTAATGTGATTTAGTGTATTAGATGTTGTATTTGAAGCATTTTGTATTAAAAATTATAAAATCAGTATGTGAGTTTGAGTTTTAACGTTATGTACTGAAAACTGTAAGAGATGGAAAGAGCTGTCAATTCTGAGCAGTCAGAAGGTTAAACAGCTCAGAGAGATGGGCATCAGCAGCCATTCCTGCAAATGAACTTAGTTTTATCAAAATGGGGATAAATTCTGGTATTCTGGTAGAAGATTTCAGTTTAAAAAGTTGGTATTGAAAGGACAAGTCAGAACTAGTACACTTGAAAGAGCTCATCACCAATCCCATCCCCGGTAATTAATGATTTTCCTAAAAATAAAACAACATTAGCCTCCCGCCTTGCACCCCTCGCCAGGCAACAGCTGGGCAGCAAGGACTCAGTGACTTCGCCGTGATCTTGGCACGGCTGCCAGATCGATGCGGTGTGCTGCTCGCTCTGTTTGGCAGCGTCGTCACATTTAATGGCCACAGATGAAGACCCGAGCCCCGACCCCCACCAGCACACACACACATACGCACACACACTCCTGCACTCACACACTGGGAGCTGAAGGACTCCCATCATTTACAGAGCAGGCCTCTCCCGTCCCTCCTGCCTCTCCTTCAGGAGGACAACTGGGCATCCAGAGGAGCTGACTCCAGCAGATGGATTATGGAGATCAAGCTGTGTATGTGCTTGGTAATTAAATCTAACGCCCTGACTGTGGCTCCGAGCCCTGGACCTGCTGTCCAGGTTGTGCTCTCTTGCCTCTGATGCTCTTGTCGCCGGCATGGACATGCTGATTTAATTGGCACTGGAGTGATACTGGTCAGCTGCAGAGCCCCTCAAAGGTGGCTCCTTAACCTGAATTTGAGCTGAATTTATTTAACCTGTTGACCTCCAGGAATTTGAACAAATTCATAAAGACTGAATGTAATTTTAATCTTAGATCTGAAAAAAAACTGCTTCTTGAAACATGAAAGTCCTGTTCGTTGTAATTACATATGTACACTGATCAAGTTAAACTCAGTGGAACATTTCTACTTATATCTTCTTCCTGTTATGAAAAAAAAAATACAGAATATATTTTCTAGTTTTTGGATATTAAAATCTTTTTTAGTTAATTTTAGTCAAGAACTAACAAAAAAAAGCACATTTTTGTTTTTGATTTCATTTGTGGCTTTTAAATCCCAGGCAAGCAGTGACCATGTGGCATTTTCTCCATCTTTTTTAGGCAATCCACTGCTCCTGAACTCCTCGATACAGCCTGATTTAACGGTGGGACGGACGTACAGCACTCCCCTCTGCTTCCACGACAGCACAGACAAAGAGCTCTTTGACCCCCTCCCAGATATCAAGGTCAAAGTTCAGAGCTCCTTCATGGTTTCATTAGGCGTGGCTGAGCGTGCGGAGTTTCATGCCAAAGCACCCGCTGACGCCTTTCAGCGAGACATGAGCCGTGACTACAGCAGCACGGTGGACAGACACAACAAAGGCCTGCTCGCGCTCAATGGGCCTTTCAGCGCCAGCAGAGAGCACACGAGGACAAGCGGCATTTTTGGACACCTTGGAGGACGGCTGGTGGTGCCAAACGCAGGTGAGTTTCAGCGGAAGCTTATAAAAGCACAGATGGAGTTTGTCAGCTGGACAGGAACTGTTTCAATCTACTTACATCAGCAATCAAAAGTAGTTCCTACACGGTGCTCTTTTGGTTTCCATAATGACCAGCTGCAGTAACTCAAGGTTATGCATATAACCCCGGCTCACTCATGCTAATCAGAGAACCGGGGTTATATGCATAACCTTAAGTTCTCTTTCACAGCATTCGTTTCGTGTCTCATTATGTGGGAGAAATCCTGACACCCGCATTGCCAGGACTGCCTGTAAAGAAGACAACTGTTCCCACAGGCATCTCAGTGTAAGGTCACAACCTGAGAACCTGCACTGAGGACTGAACGTGCCAGTGTTGATGCGGTGCCATCCAGCTTGTAGAACCTAGCAAAGGTGTAGGGCGAAGCCCAGTGCATGTCGCCTGAACTCACCTCTGGAATAGAAACTTCCTTCAAGAGAGCACATGATGTCGAGAGACCCTTTGTGGAATCTGCATGCAAACCAGCAGAGGGCTGAGGACCAATGCTAGTATAAACCAGGGTAATAGCTCCAACTATCCAGTGGGAAAGACACTGGCTTTCACCACATGTGGTTTTTCCCATTGACCAAAAAAGCTAGTCACTCTTCCTAAAAGACTGGGTCCATGTAGGTCCGAAATCCACGGACTGGACATAGGAAATGCAAATGCCAGTTCTCATCCGTGGCAAAAGGTGGGGGATAGCTCTATGAGTGAGCAAGACCCAACAACTTTTGGGATGCAAGCAGGGTAACCTCAAAACTGAATGCATGACTGATGTACAGACAGTGCATATAGGTCACCCACTTATTTAGCAGAGGCTAAAGCAAGCAATAAACTGTCTTGAGAGACAACAGTTTTAAGTCCACCTGATCCAAGGGTTCAAAAGGACAACATGAAAGAGAGTTTAGAACAGTGGGAAGATCCCACGATGGAGCCAGATGTGGGTAGTTTACAACCTGCACCCCTCATAAAACAGCATACTAAAGGATGTTGGCCCACTTTTTTCCCTCCAAACCCAATGTGGCAAGTTGAAATAGCTTCCAAATATACTTTGATGTTTGAAAAGGTTTTCTCCTTCTTCTGCAGAAAGGACAGTATTACTGGCACAGAGCATTGAAAAGGTATGGCATGTGATTTTGCACACCATTTCTCAAAAACATGCCACTTTTGCTCATATAGTGTCCTTGTTGACGATGCTCGAGCACACTGAATAGTGTCAATAATGTGTGGGAGGCCAGCTGTATTCAGACTGAACCACTCACAGGCCAAACCGACAGGGCCTGCCTCTCCAGATGTGGGTGGAATATTTCCCCCTGGTCCTCAGTTAGCAGGTCTCTATAGAGGCAACGGCCATGGGTACAAGTGCTGAAAAATCTTTGCAAGCCAATGTTTTCCTGGCCAGCTCAGAGCTATCAGGATCACAAACGTGGCCTCCTTCTTCACTTTGGTCAGAGCTGGCAGCATGAGACCTATTGGAGGAAAAGCCTCTACAGGAGAGTCTTTAGCCATTTGTATGCTAATGCATCCACTGCCAGTGGGGGTGCCTGATCCTGCAGGGAAGAAAAAGAGGGGGCACTGGCCATTCTCCACTGACGCATAAAGATCCACGGTCACCTGGCCATATCTGAACCAGATTTGTTTCACCACTTCTGGATGCAACCTCAAGCCTGCATAACAGCGGGTTTCCTCTGGACAGGAGGTCCGCCCCATGATTCAGAACGCCTGGTATCTGGGTGGCTCTCAAAGATTGCAGGTGGACGCTGCTCCAGACCATCAGTCTGCATGCCAGTGTGTGTAACTGAGAGGATCTTAGCCCCTCTTGTCTGTTTATGTAGGCCCTAACTGTTGAATCATCTGACCCCACCAAGACATGGACTCCTCAACCAGCGGAGGAAAAATTTCAGGGCCAAGTGCACAGCGAGGAGTTCTACACAGTTTATGTGGGTGGAGCTCAATCTGGGGCCCCCCATCTCTAATTCACTGATCTCCCCTCATGTATGGCTCCCCATCTGACTAGATTGACATTTTTGGTGACCACATTCCTGGTTGAAACTATTTCCACCGTAACACCCTGGGTTAGGAAGCCTGGGCTGTGCTAGTGCACATTCTGTCGATACCCTCACCCAGCAGTGATTGTTGTGGCCTGGATCTAGACTCAGAGAGGCAACCCAACACTAAAGGGCTCTTATGTGCAGGCGACCCAGAGGGATGGCCACAACAGAGGAGGCCATGGCCAGTCGTCCATATATGTGGCCACTAGGAGGCCTCACTACCTGAGGGGGGGTACTGCTTCCTCTGTGCATTTAAAAAACACTTTTGGGGTCAGTGATAAACCAAACAGCAGAACCACAAATTCGTAAGACCCCCTAGAACAGGGTCCCCACCGCCGCCTGGTGTGCCAGCCGGCGATGGAGTAGCGTACACAGGAAGGCAACACAGCGGATACAGACGTCCGTAGAGGTTAGAGCAGTCTGGGCATGGTGTAAGCCCGGGCATGTTGCACACATGGGGTGTTCATCCCAGGATTATATTTTATTGCTGCAGGGGCAAGCCTTCGGGCTTGATTCACTCCGACCGGGATTTACAGCAGTAGCCGTGGTAAGCTAGCAGGCTGTCTAGGCTAGTGGGATGTGTCGATGACCTTGTGCAGCTATCTGGCAGAAAATACTGCTATCTCCAGCTAACTTTGGGAGAAAAGTAGTTACTTCTCAAGAGGTATCACTACCGTTTAGGCAAAAGTGTTTCTACTTAGCTGGAGAAATATTGCTATTTCCTGAAGTGGAAGTATTGCTACTTGGCACCAGTTCTAGGTGCAGAAAAGTATTACTACCTTCGCTCATTCACTAGCTAATAACTGTATCGTTAGGGACAGGTGTGCGATGACAGAGTTGTAGAGCCAGTTGGTTGACAGTTTAGCTTCGCACCTGAAAAATACAGTTGTCGATTTGGTGTATGTATATATATATATATATATATGCATGCACTGTATTTACATAGATTATGGTAGTCAAAGACTCTTTTTTTTTTTTTTTTTTTTAAAGATTTTTTTTGGCTCTAGTGGCCTTTTATTGAAAGTGGAGAGACAGGAAGGGGGGCAGAGAGACTGGGGAAGACATGCGGGAAAGAGTTGCCAAGCTGGGAATTGAACTCACGACCAGCTGCACGAGGACTGTAGCCTCTGTATATGGCCGCCTGCCCTAACCACTGCGCCACCGGGGCAGCCAGGTAGTCAAAGACTCTTGAACAGAACAATTCCCTTCTGGGATCAATAAAGTTTTTTTTTCAACAGCACACTGTTAAAGTAGTGGTTTATTTTAATTTTAGATCCTTCTAAGGCTTTCTCAGTCTTTGGTCACAGCCACTCACTTGAGGAAACTGGGGATGTCTGTATGGACTGCAGTTGTCCATGAGGTCAACGGTTCATTTTAGCCGACACACTCACAACTCTGTGATGGTTGCGAGCGCGGTGATGGCCATCAGCGGCCGTGGAGAGGAGTGGTGAAATCAGCCTCCTGTGGTCAGCTTTCAGGTTGAGGGTGTGAGTGGAGGAGCTTTTGCTGTCAAGTGCAGCACTCACTCAGCAAGTGTGCAGGGACTGTCGTTCATTAAACCGAAACACCAGCACTTCGCTGCAGATTACTGAATTCTCCTCAGCTTTGTGATACGCCTCAAAATAGCAATATTCCTCACAAGATGAATACTTATACAAAAACTTTAAGAGATTATAACATTGCTGATGTTCAGTTCCAATGGTCTCATCATTTTTTATAATCCTTTTCTATTTGTTTTTAATACTTTTTTCAAACATGTTCAGGAGTTTATTTCTCTAACTATTGTGTTAGATTCCAGTTATTATTTATGTATTTAATGATTTAAATCAATCACTGATGTTTACACATTTAATCATTTGCCAAAGAAAATAAAATCACACTGGCCAAATATTACCTCTTGTATGGTGGGAATGATTTTTGTCTGCGTAGCCATTAAAATGTCTCTTTTAGCTCCTCAACATCTAGATTGAACAGTATTTGACTCCAGCATGGTTTGCAGTGAGTCTGCAAGTGAGAGAATGAAGGACAGCACAGTGACTGACTCTACCGACTAAAAAAATACAGTGAAATTAAATAAAAGATGCTGTAAACAGAGCTGCAAAGACATGGCTGAAGTGGAAGGTGTTGTACTGTATGTCTGTAGTATTTATTTACAAACCATCTCACAGACATTTCATTAAGATGTCAGGAAATTGTGTCAATTTTGGAAAAAGACAAAAAAAAAATAAAGGCACCTAACTGTTTCTTCTAAATTCTATGTTTTTACATTTTTCTGTCTCAAAAGTCAGTTGATTCATTCCTTCTGATCAACGTTCCGTTTGTTATGTTGGAACTTGTTCGATATTTAGGTGGTACACATAAAGATGGGCTTATGGCTCCGGCGTTTCCTCTTGTCTTAGTCATATGGAAGTCAAGCAGAGAAGGCTTGTAAAGCTATAGCAGGTAAAAGAAGTTAGATTGTTTTGTTGTTCATCACCATAACATTACACAAAATCAATAGAGGCTACCTGAGTACCCCAAAGTGGCGCTAGTTTATCCTCTAGGTCAGTGGAACACAAACTGTGGTAAGCATACCACCAGTGGTACATGAGTGCTCTCTGGTGGTACGCGGGGGAACGTCAGGACTTTCCATATTTTCACTTTTTAATTTTTTTTTTTTAAATCGGAAACATACAATTCATTATAAATACGTTTCAAACGAAATTCAGGTAACAATAAATAACTACAATAAAGAATAGAGATCTCTCCTGTGAATTTAGAGCTAATTGAGAAGGCATATATGGCTATATTTTAAAATTGGTCATCATGGTGGTACTGAGCTGAATCACTGCACTTGGTGGTAGTAAAGCATTGCATTTGAGGCTTTTTGAAGACATGACCACTTCCTGTAAAAAAAGCAGCAAGCCAAAACAAGCAATACAGATCATTCATTTTCTGCCTTAAAAAAAATATGGTGTACTACTGTGATGCTGTGGAGTGTAAATCACACAGATCCAAAGCAAAGACCCTACAGATCTATCCGTTCACGGCTGACATTACAAAGGTAAAGTGGCTGAAAGGTCTCTCTGTGCGGAGAAGGTGGAAGGCACTGATTTAGCTTTAGAGGAAGGACAAACCTGGGAAGAAATTCCAGCCTATGTTCCCATCAATCCAACAAGGAAAAGATCAGCACTCACAACAACATGAGTGTCTACTTTGCCTGAAAAACCACCGGAGCAAGCCACCAGCACAGGCAAGACTGGAAAGCTGCAGGTCTGCAAAGCCCCGGTTGGGGCTGTATTTGTTTGTACGAACACAACAGATGGATTTAAAGGATTTATTTTGTTCAGATGTTGGACCGTTATGCTATGAATTGATAAAATGAAATTAGACCTGATTACACCATAAAACCATGCCATTGGCCTGGAGGGCCCTGACAGTCCCTCCCTTGGAGACACAGCGGCCCTGATTCATGAAACATGAGCAGACCGAAACTGCACAAACAAAATCTCCTACTGCCTCTGACCATGCCCAGAGCTGGAGTAAATAAGGAGAGCACATAAATGTTGCTAGTCATTATCAGACTTTCTGTTCATGTGCTTTCTAGTCTGTTTTTAACAACAAGCAGATACCTTTCAAATATGTGTTTCAAACAAGAATATACTAGGAAATGTTGCACATTTGCCCTGACTGATGGGAAAGGCACATATTTAAGCATCAGATTATATTCTCCATCAATCTCCATCAGGTTTGACTCCTGATAAAGACTTCTCTCCAGTTACAGAGGCAAAGCAGCTGGCTGCAGCAAAGTTGAGTTTTTTGTTTGTTCGTTTGTTTTTTCTCATTCAACTTCATAACAAATCAGCTACCTGTTTTGCACAGGCTAAAAGAACAAAATCGAATAATATTGCCACATGTGAAATTTGTTTCTTATGCTTTTTTGTTTTTTTTGTAACATGTGCCATGTCCACAGGTAGACATGCAGCTGAGGATGTACCCTCACATAGTAATCACCAGCTCTTCTATGGTGGGGGATAGGGATTTGTGCTAATTAATAAGCAGCGGGAGCACCCTCTCGTTTGCAACTGGTTGGTATTCATGAATGTACACGGGCTGTTATGATCAAATTCAAGTTTTATGCAGCGTTCATGAATTTGGAGCAGGTTTTTGGTTGGGAGGTGATTTATGTGCAAATCTACTTCGCAGATTTATGAAGAGGCCCAATATATATTATAAAGTACGACATGCATGGAGATGTATATATATAGCAGGGACGTTAACTCAGAAGGAGAAAAGCTGTCGTGTTCTCCGTCATTTTTCTGTCTGTGGTACCAACAGAGCAGCGTCACCAACGCAGTGATGAAAACAGATACATTTCAGACATGACTGAGTTCTTAACACGGAGTTTCAGAAACCCTGTTTGTCTGCCATCTCCCTCTCTGCTCCCCAGAACCTTCTATTTGTAAAGCAGGGTAGTTATATATCCCTGTGCTCGCACTTGAACACTTTCATTCACGCAGCAGCAGATGAATAGTGTCGGGCAGCAGTGGAGGGCAGCGACAACGTGTTGGCACTTTGCAGAAAAAGCTCGCCTCACCTCTTTAAAGATGTTGTACAATCACAACCTTAGTGAACACAGCTGGTTTGGATAAATAGAAAGACTGTTTTCTTTCTCAACCAAAGTGACCTATTCAGACGGATGTGTTTGCTGCTTCGGGTATCGATTCAGGGAACAACTTAACAGCGACGCATTTGGTTTTTTTAAACCCAGCGCAGATATAGAGATTACTGAGGTTCTCATTTATTTTACTTTAGTGAAATACCCATCAATCTCTCGAGATTGATCTGCAGACTTATCCTTTCTTACTTCTAGCCTTCTCTTGGTAAAGTTCGCTCATCCATTACTCCTACTTCACCCTGTTCTGGGTCACAGGAGGCCACCCTCAGCTCTGACTGTACGAGAGGCGGGATGTTCCTCGGACGGGCCGCCGGTCCATCACGAAGCTGCACAGTGACAGCGATGCACACACACACCGCTACAATCGATTTGAAACCACCAATCAATCTAACATACATGTTTTTAGACAAGGTGAGGAAGCCCAAGTCCTTGAAAAAAAAACTTTGTAGCTCTGAGGCAGTGGCTCTAACACCACCACACTAACTCAGTTAACAAATGGCACCGTAATTAACTCATTTTTTTTTTTCTGGTGGAAAATGCAGAAAAGTGAAAGCAACCCTTTATGTCATGTTTAATCTGAGATTGTAATTTCTCAATTTCAAGCTTTGATAAGTACTGGAACCCTTAGTAGCGACGATGTTTTCTCATACATCTGAGAGTCACGTCCCAAAGTTTCCTTTCAAAGAAGTGAAGAAGAAGTGTGGCTCCATGTATTCTTTCCAGTAACCTGAACCCTCCATAAACATCCCCGTAACCTTAGCATGTCGGACATGTCGCGAGCCCTTATTTTGCCCTTTGCTGTCAGGCTCCAGGAGTCGCTGCTGTTGACACATCCGTGTTTGTTTTCCAGGGGTCAGCCTGCTGGTGCCTCATGGAGCTGTGGCTGAAAATATGTCCTGGGAGATGTACATGGTGATCAATCAGGGAGAGGCAAGGTGAGGCTGGAGTTTACCCAAATATCATTTCAAGCATCTATCTGTCCTGTCTGTCCATCTCTATTCCATCATCAATCTGTTTCAGCTCTCCGTTCTCTGTCCTCCGTGCCCTGCCGCTCTTTTGTTCTTCACTGCGTTCTGTCCTGTTTCTTGTGGCCGTCCCATCTCAGCAATGAGCTGGAACACATCAGAAAGTTTATCTGCTAGCTTGATTAGAAGAAACATTCGATTCAGGCATTGTTCAAGCTGAGTTGAGCTAAATGAGCCTGTTTTTGTTTTTTTATTATTTTGCTTTGCTGTATTTAATCGTGCCCACTGTGCTCATTCTGTGAACCAAGAATGGCATAAAAACATTCCCAAGCTTTAAAGATTTGCTAAATTAGAAGGTTTACTGTCAGTGAGGTGGAATATCTCATCATCAAATATACAGTTTACAGTTCGGTGCTTCTGCCTCCTTGAGAGACTGACACCATTCACGACGCCGTTTATTTCCACCGTGCATGACTGTTTAAGATGTGTTAGATCTGAGGTGAACCACGTCTTAATGACTGACAAATGATATTGCAGATGAAGACAGAAAACACAGCAGGTTTCTACACTTAAAAACCAGTCGTTCCGTTCACGTTGAGCATTGCTCAGTCTGTTCAGCTCTGCAGGAGCTGTCAGGTCTGAGAAATGTGCTGCGGCACGTTGGACACGGAGATTTTGAATTTAATTACATATACCAAGCACTGTTATTATGGCTATCCCACAACCCTGTGAAGGTTAAGTACACCCAATCCCTAATACACTCACATATATGGGACTCAAAACAAGTTTGCTGTGAGCGATGCTTTCTGAGAGAGCCTTGACTTCGGTCTGACCTGGTGGCAAGGAAACAGAACCGTCATCTTTTTGTGTTTTCATTGTCAAAAGTTAAAAGCGGTACAAGAATGTCCAGGCTGCGCTGTTCAACTTATCTGGCGGTTTTCCGTTGGGAGAAACGCCTGTCGGTGCACTTAAAGAGGAGCTAGAAACTCAACAAACAAAGGATCATCACTGCCATGTAATACCATGAACGGCTGAACAAAGAGCCACTTGGGGAAAAAACCATTATTAGTGTGTGTAGTTAGAGTCAGCAGCAGCGGAGGAAACACGTATGTGGTGGTGAGCCGTCGTTAACTGAAAAAGAAAGTTCTCAAAAATAATGCGGTCCCCTCCAAGGTTTTGTAGTTATGAACGTATGCCAAAAATTCAGACATCCTGAACTGTTTCCAGAGAAGTTAAAGAGAAGATGCTGCTGCAGCTGATAGATTTTGGAAAAAATAATCAAAAGATCCATAATCACCATTATTCTGGTCCGCACTGAAATCACAATTATTTAAAGATTTTTATCAAGCTGACTTTTGAAGCATGTTGCATTTATCAAACCTTTCATAAACTTTAGAGATTTCTCCGGTTAAACGTAGATCCTAGAATGAATAACATTTCAGAGTGAATAAAAGAGATTTAGGCCAGCAGAGCAGATGCAGGTAGAGACACTTTTGACCAGAAACACCAGCAAGACCTTGATGTTACTTAATTAAATAACTTTAAAAGCAAGAAGGACAAGTGGAGTTTCGGTTTGAAGTGTCCATGTGAGTCAGAACACGAGACAGTTTATGTGGCAAAATAATTATTTTTACTCGAGAATATTGCTGATCACCTGGAGCCTAAATTAAAATCATGATTACAATTCAGATGGTTTCCCAGCCCTCATTACGACTAATAAAATGCACTGGATTAACAGTTCATCACCAAGCACGAGCTCCTCTGTAAAAGCAGAGGTTTCGTCACTTTTCTGGGCGTTGCCAAGGAAGTATTGATCTGTTTCTGTAGCTCAATCCCAGAAGTGTTATAAGACTGGAATCAAGCAAAAAGAAAAAATTACATCCAAGACTGAAGGCCTCAGTTTGCATGTTAAATACATGGGTTTGTGACAGAACAACAGTACAAGCATGGGGTTGTTTGTAGGGATTTCTCAAAGAAGAAGATGACAGCATGGCTTAGGTTTACAAAGTTACATCTGAATAAACTAAGAAACGTCTGTCCTCTGGATAGATCAGACTGAAGTGGAGATGTTTGGACATAATGTACACTGCCTCATTCAGAAAAAAAAAAAAATCCCGCCAAACACACAGAAGCATGATGGGTGATGATGATTTGGGCTTGTTTTTCAACCCCAGGACCTGGGCATTTGCATAGCAAACAATAACAAAACAGCACATTTCAAGTCCCGATCGGTCTGATTGAACTGCTGTGGCAGGACAGCTGTCTATATAAAGGTTTACAGTGTTGTAAAGAAGAGCAGGCCAAAATTCCTCCACACGATGATGTGTTTAATTGCTAACATCGTGCATAAATCATTACTTCAGTCCTTCAGGTTGTTGCAGCTAAAGACTGTGGTAGAAACTACTCAATTGTTGGGTGTACTTAGTATTTTGGACACTGCCTTTGACGTGGTTATTGTGAATTGAATAATGACTCAGTGGAATATGTTGTGTGTTCTTGTTCATCTGAGGTTGTATTTGCCTCATTTTAAGACCCGGTAAGGACCATATATGTGTTTATTATGCTGTGATACATAAAACATTGTATTTTCAGTAGGTGCATTTTCTTTTTCACATGACCCTCTGTGGCTCTCCCCGTGGCTTTGTTCCTCCTACCGTGTATTTACCGCAGACTAGCGTAACAGATGGGCCCAGCAAGCATGGCAGCTTATCTTCCACTCCCTATAGGAGTCCTTTAGGTGTCATGATATGGGTGCATTATCCAGAAGCCCCTCACAGGTGGTAGTCTGGGCTTTTGATGTCAGAGCTGCTGTGGAGAAACTCAAGTTCATGCTGTGCAAGCCTGATAAGCTCTACAATGGGACCCTTCATTTAGCCAACCGACTTACTTTCCTTTGCTGCAGGAACGAGTCGAAACTCCCACCCCCCCCGGTCTTCTTTCTGTCCCTGCTTCTACGAGAGAAATGTTAGTTATGTACTCCTCTCAGTGTCAACGGTGTCACTCTCTGGGAGGGAGTCACGACCCAGAAAGCTTGTTTAAATGTTGATGAATGCGGTGATGAATAGAGTGTGGTGAACTGATAGACATGCACGGAGGAGCAGACATCTCCTGAGGCCTTTCATCTTGGCAGCACAAGCGTTATGTATTCTGATCACAGGCAGATAATGACCCTTGGATGGACTAAGCTTCTCCCCAGGAGGTGGGTTTGCATGCTCTTCCCTGCAGAGAGCCAGAAGGGCGTCCAGATTCTTCTGAAGTGTCAGTGTTTATTCACACCGCTCCACTTGAAGAAAGTCACAAAAGGTAACAGACCCCGTGAAATGTACGCATTAGCAGGAAAAAGGACGGGGTTCGTGTAGCGCTTCGACTGCACCGTGACAGAAGACGCAAATGGCGGCAGAACCAGGGAGCTCTGCCTGTCATGACATAGTTTTTGTGTTTGAGGTCATTTTTAAAAGCCGTCCATTCTGCTTTTGAAATTGTAAGGACTCATTTTTACTGGCGTAAAAAGATTCAGAGCAGCTCTTCTCTTTTTCAAGGTCAACAATATAACATATATGACAATACCACCTTTTCCATCAAATCCTGGGTAGCATCTGCTGCTGAGATGTGTATCTTATGTGTCAACCATGATGTCTCTGGAAATCTTTCCTGCCTTCATCTCCTCTTACATATTCCTGCCCGGCAGCATGAAGTGTCTGAGTTCTCCCACTGGTTTATCCGCCTTCGAAACAGTCAGGCTGAAAACCTGACAGCATTTGGTTTTGGCCACTGCTATTCTTTCCGAGTGCCCCTTTTGTCAGTCTCTCTGTGTGAGCTCAGAGATGTTTTATGTAGACGCCCGTATCTCTCTCTCTGAGGTCTCTGGTGGTTGTCATCTCGCCAGCTGTCAGTCACTTTCTGCTTTATGCCAGCTCAACCTGTTTCTCCTCACTCACAGAGCCCCATTAAAGCTTCAACGCTCAGAGATTCTACCAAATGAGTGTTTGAAACTTTTTGAGACTATTGAAGGCTCACTTTTGCTTCGGTCAGACATGTTGTATTGCAAGAGAAATCCCTCATCCTAAGGAGGCAGAAACAGCATTAAAATTGAATATTTATAATGATAAAAACTACTTTTCATATACAGTATGAGCTTTCTGAAAGAGACTCATCTGAAAGTCTGCTATTGTATGGTTAGTTCGGTTGTTTGATGTTCCCTCAACAGATCAGATTTATAGTTTGAGGGCTAAAACATTTCTTCTTCATTGCTGTAACTGAAAGTGCGCCTATATGTAGGCGTGACACAGTTTCAAGCTTCAGCCCCTGGGCCTTTTTCCAGCTTCCTGCAGTAGTTGATCCAAGAGATCTGCAGTTCTGGTGCACTCTGGTGATCTGGAGATTTCTGGGTGGACACAGGAGAGTTTGTACAGCTCACAACTTCTCTAACCGATGTGACATTGTACTTGAGCAATATCTACCATGAAAAATAGGTACAAAATATAACACTCTTCCAGCAGTAAAATAATTCACCTGCACTGAACGCAGCATATTCTCCCTGACTGTTATACGTGTTACACCTTTCTAGTACAACCTCATACACTTACTCAACCTAGCTGAGTAGCCAGTTAAAGAAAACTCCCTAGTTTCTCATTTCTAGCACCTTGAGTTGGTTCCCAGACTAGAAAGGCGTTATATAGGTATATTGTTGTTGCAGTTTAGTTGCACAAAATAAAATAGTAAAATGTGTTCCCGTTTACTGCTCCACCGCGTTTAATTCAGTTTATTTGTATAGAATAATTTATTCAGCTTATTCGTATTGTGCAAACAGGTATGGACAATGGACGGATAATCCTGCCCCTGACCCTTGACCTGATTGGTTCTTGCACAAACGGCCCAGCAAAGTTCTGGTGCCAGCGTAGCACCGGTTGACTGGGTTCAGATCTGGTGCTTACTTTGCTGTCGGAAAGCAAAAAACTGGCTCCAATGGAAGTGCCTTAGTTGAAAAGGCAGTCCACTGTCTAACTCCACGAGGAGATTGTTTTTCTCTTTTTTGTTTTTAATTTTTTAAAAATTGTAATAACTTTATAGAAAAAGAGGAGATTGGTACAGTAACTGTATCCTTCCTCTTGTTTTATCAAAGTTTTAATAACCTTCCATAATTAGTTTTCAGTCACCTTATTAAGATAAAACAGAAAATACTGTGATAATATTAGACGTTGGCCGATTGATCAGTTGGCCAATTATCCATTTATTTGATAATCAGCATCGGTCTTAGAAAAACCTCATATTCCTTGTCTTTAAGATAATACTGTATGCACACAATGTTAAGAACAAAATGACGATAAGCAAACTACTGTGTGACCTCCCTCAGTACCAAGCACAGATTAGATTTGTTTTTAGGAGACTGTCCCAGATGTTTCAGTCATATCAGTGAGGATCCTCTGCTGTCCATGTTTAAGGGAGCCAGATTCCTGTATTTTCTTTAATAAAACAAGTCTAGAAGTAAGACTTCTACACAGCGCTGTACGTCTCTAATTAGCCAGCACTCCTGCACAAGATTTTTTTTTTTCTAATTGAAGTTGAATTAAATTAAAGGAAGCTTAAAAGCTCGAGGCACATAACCTGTCGATCAAGATAGATTGATTACATCAATATGGAAATGTTAATTAAAGGAAAAACCCCTTCTTAATTGAGGAAGGAATGGGAAGGAGTCTTGATGAGTCTCGGAGACAAGCTGACACAAAACCAAAACGTTGTTTATGTGAGGTTTGCTGAACGTATAATCCAGGTTTAGCAGGCCAACCCTCAGCTGGACTAATTAGTATCTCTGTAAGGATCATGTTATTTGTTTTCTCCAGTTTGTCTTTTTTTTTTTTTTTGAAACCCAATTCAGCCCACAGAGCTGTGAGAGAAACTCCAGAAAAAAACTGTGGATGCTGCCACGACTACCAGGATGAAAACCACCAGATAAACGGAGCACAGTTTGTAAAACTGAAGGGTCGTGTTCCTGACACAGGGAACCTGCTCTCTCATTGTTTCTCTTCGCCTTATTCACCTCAGTCCTGTCATCTGCAGACGTAATCAGATGGCTCTGCTGTCGCGGGGAGTGTCATCGGTAGACAGGAGGATCAGAGCACAGGGAACCTGGATGATTTTCACTGTTCCAGCTCCCGTCCGCTCGTCTTTACGTGGCGAAAGGCGAACTGGGAGGAAAGACAGCGCCGGAACAAGTCTGGAGGTAGCAAGTGAGCAGAAACAGAACATCTGACGTGAAGCAATGAGGAGCAAGGTGTCTGCGTTCTTGGAGAGGTCATTTAATGAGATGAGCAACAGGATGCAGGTGGTGAGACAGAGCTCGGGCTGAATGGCAACGAGCAAAACAAAAACAGCGATAAAAGGAGCGCCTCTGCGCATTTGTCGTTCAACTATTTAATGACTCCCTCATGAGGAAACACATGGTCTACCTGTCTGTTTTTGTGAGGACACAACCAGTGCGGCGGCAAAGCAGCAAGCCAAAACAAGCAATACAGATGATTAATTTTACATCATTTTTTACTTTCAAACGACAGTGGTGGACTACTGAGATGCTGTTGAGCGTACATCACGTAGATCCAAAGCAAAGACGCTGCACGTTACAGCCGACATGACGTGAAGTGAAGTGAAATGTCCAAAAGATCTGTCTGCGCAGAGAAAATAGGAGGGAAACCTCGTCCTTCCTGCCAGTGTGACGGCTACACTAGTAGTGATCCTGTTTGCTTTCTCTGGATTACCCGGAAAACCGCAGGTCTGCAAAGTCCCGGATGAGCGCGAGTGCTGTCATGTTCCGCGATGTTCGGGGAGCCTCCATTGCTAATGATAGCTTCAATCAACAAGTTTATTTTCTGCAAAACTGACAGTCATTCACCAGCATTCCTGCTCCACTATCTGCCATCTTGGATGTCTTTTTGATACAAGTCTTCCTATGTCACGTTCTTACATTCCTCTGATTGGTTTTATAACTTCCAAGAAGGAGTTTCTTCTGTGTCCACTGATAGCAACCCTGGAAATCACAGTCCAATCCAGAGGCACCAGACTAATTCTTTCTATCAAGGAGGAAAAGCTGTAGGAAGGCCGATGCTTTGTGGATCAAAGCAACAATCTACAGTATTTTCATAATTTCATCGTAAACCTTTTGAGTTTTTTGCTATCAGAGGAAATAAAAACTATCACCAGAATCATTCAGAGATTTCTTTGAAGGGACTGGACATGTTGTTCGTGTTGAGCACAGCACTAAAACTGCAGGCACGAACAGTTATTTATTTCTACACAGTTAAAAGATACTAAAAAAAATAAAATAAAAACATTAATGATAAAGTGGTCTCAAAATTAGATATATAGTCATTATAATGGTATTATAAACCAAAGATCTGTGCTTTTGGATGTTTATTTAGCAGATTTCTTTTTTTTTCTTAAGATTTTGTGCCTCTACTGGCCTTTATTTAGGGTGAGAGAGACAGGTAGGATACGCAGCAGAGAGTTGAACCTGCAACTGCTGCAGCAGGACTGCAGCCCCCCGTACATGGACCACCTGCTGAACCCACGGAGCTCCCCAGCTGCCCTGTTTGATAGATTTCTAATTAAAGTTACTGATTGATATTCTCCACTACTGCTCTTTTGAGTCTCCCTCTGTAACACTGACAATCGCAGAAAATTTCTTTTTACAGAAAACTTTGATGGAAGGACAAAAGCAGATGTTTTCTGGATGTTTCAGTGAGCCGCAGAGCTTAACTTTCCAACGCCTGGTTCATTAATGTAGAACATTAAGTGTCTGTATTAACATGGAAATCAGAAAAAGCACAGTGGGACAAACCGAGAGGCTGGGGACGGGGGGGGGCTACAAGCAAATAAAGGTGAAGCTAATGGACTGTGCTAATGTGTGCATTCATTAAGCTCCCTGTCTCCACTGCTGGGCCAATCTGCCACTTTACACGGCTCTCTCGGCTCTCACTTTAAATAATGCAACGCATCGAGATGCTTGAGACGCTGCCATATAGAGCCCTTCATCCTGATGACAAGTGGAATTTAGAAAAGTAATCGCCCTGCCTCGGGCGCTGTTTCAAGGTTGATGCCAGACTCTGGGGTCCGAGCCGCTGGCTACTTAAGAAGAAGGTAATCTGCTCCTTGCCCACACTTTGAATTAAATGTGTGATCAGGCTTCGGCGCTGTTAGCCGAGCGATCGAGAGCTCTGTCAAAGGCAGCTGAGAAATCGCAGAAAAACCCGACTGTGAGGTCAGAGACGGGATAAGCAGCTGATCTGGTACCTGCGGATAGCTTGATTTCCCTGCACGCACACTGCACACTCCGGGTCAGACGCTGAGGCTTTAATTGGGAAGTCTGGGGAGTGTGAGGTTGTTCCCGGAGAAAGAAGCAGCTTTTAACTCAGATAAGCTGTTGCAAGAGCCCAGACGTTTCCATAACATAACTCTATGGCAAGTGTCAAAAGAAATGTTTAAAAAGCCTTTCATGAGGCTTTAAGACAAGAAAGGCAGCGTGCATCGCTACCAATCAGCTAAACAGTCAGTAACTGAGGGGAAAGAAACGTGAGTAAAAAGGATGTTATAATCTAAAGCAGCACAACCCCAAACCACCGTGGTGGTGGTGGCATGCCGTATCCTCAGCTTCAACGTCTTCATTGCAGAGACGCAATGAGAAGTGTGAGGTCCCCGGAGAATGGGATGGCAGAAGAGACGTGCTGCAGATTTGGAAGTACAAGGCACGGAAAAGAAAGTCTTTTAACAGGGCTCAGTGATCTAAAAAGGTTTGAGATAAGAAAAACCCTCCCGTGTGTCTTTGGTGATACTGGAATCCTCCTTTTTTCTTTAGTCATGAATAGTGCTGGGCAATGTGACGATACATATCGTGGGGACAATATAAAAGTGTGTATCGTGCCATTTCTCTTCTATCGTTTCTATCGTTTCTAACCTAATTTTATCAATTATTACAGCAAATATGTAATTAAATAACCTGCAACGATAAATTTGATAGAATCATATCTACTTTTACAAAGTAGCCTTTTATGTTTGCACTTTTATTCATGGTTAATGCCTTAAACAGAGTTCTCTTCAACCCTGATGTTTACTTTAGACACTTTATATTGGTTTGCAAACTTTGCACTACAAGGTTACAGATTTCAGAAAGTTGAAAAATAATTTGTGTTTATTTTTTTATAGCTGAACTTCAGTGCAAAAATGTGTTTTTCCTCTCAGAAAATGTTGTGCACTTTAAAAAAATGTGAAAGCTACTGTACCTCTGTACCTACCTGTTTTTGCTGCACTAAAATGTATGTTTGTGACAGTTCAGCTAAATGTCCTTTCAAAATAAAGTTGAAAAGTAAGCAATGAAATTTTTGTCAAACTTTTCAGAGAATAACTGAAAACGTTATCGTGATATAAAATAGTCCATATCGTGATATATGATTTTTTCCATATCGCCCAGCACTAGTCATGAACTATCTGTAATGTTATTCCTCAACATGCTAATGACATACACTCGCCTTTTCACGAGTGCAGGTAATTAGTAAATAATATGAGCAAGCTTCCACTGAAGTGTGTTATCCTCACGAAAACCTCTCCAGCACTAATGACCCGACCTCCAGCCCAGTCTCACATCAGTATGTGTTCTGGCGACGCTGCCTCAAAGCACAAAACACGACCGAGGCTGAAGAACTGAAGAGATGTCTGCTTTGTTTGTTGTTTTTTTCCCCCCCCCCCCCCTTTTTATCTTTATCTGTTATGCTCCTGCATTAAATGTTCCCGTTTCAAATTTCTTTTCCTTTGCAGACCGGAAAATCCACAAAGTCCGCCTTTATTTCAATCTGTGCTTCGACGCCAGACGTACCTTCACGTGAAGCCGGTGGAGCACGTCCCCTGAAAGACTGTCGCACGTACGCCAGGCTGCTAGCTATGCAGCGTTTACGTCTCATTCACATAGCTTTGCTCAATTTTAATGTGCTTGTGAAGCAATAATGGAGGCGGCGTGATAACTATACCAGATGTGGTCATAATGCTCGTGCACTAATCAGGATTTCTCATCTGTTGTGTTATCATCAAATTGTGGAAAGATTTACTGTAATGGTGCACGGTGCCGATGCTCTACCTGCACAGTCATTTCATTAGGAGCACCTTTTGTTTCATGCTTATTAACTTGAAAAGCATGAAAAAGAAAAAAAAATCAAGATGATGTGAAAATGGAAATTTTAAAAAAGTGTTAATACTTGCAAGCATTATGCAAAGAAATATCAAAAACGTGTGAACTTAGTTATATGCAACATCTGCAACACATTCAAATCAAGTATAATTGCACCAGGGTGCAGCAACATGTGTGACAACAGTAACATGCACTTTTAACCAGATGAAAAGGACCATCCAGACTGTTATCAGCAACAAGTCCAGGTTCTCAGGTAGAAATGGTCACCGTGACACGTCACATGTTTGCAGATTTTCATTCGTGTACTGCTCCTGTCAAATCATCTTCTAATTTTTTTTATGGGGATTCAAATTTGGCAGTTTGTTAAGTTAATCCAGTCACGCTGAAAAGTATCCACCCTTCTGCTCATGCATCATAATGCCATGCACATTTTAAAGCTGCAGCTTTGGTTCATTTGTGGAGGAAAGGCTCAACAAAGTGACCCCCACCTGTCCAGAGCCAATGATCACTGATGGCAGCTTGGACAGCTTTTCTCCAGGCGTCCCTCTCCTCTATCATGATCCCACTGGCTTTTTTTCTCTGAAGCCCACTGCTGCTGCCATCATCCGTTTGCAAGCCCTATTTGTCGTAAGCTGCTTTTAATGAGCACACTCCAGCTCACCGTCAAATTGCAGCGACTTCTTCACCTGCGCTGGAACTAATTCCTGCAGTGCAGCAGTAACTTGGACTCTTGGAGCAAGAGTCCAGGGCACTTTCACTCAGTGGCTGGCAGACCTGGAAACACAAGCCCATAGGCTTGTTTTGGTTTTCAGCCCACAAATCTTCCTAAGGTCATTAGTCTTTTTTTTTTTTCTTTAATGCTGCTATGGCAAAGATAGATGATAAGCATAGAAAAAGGGGCTCTATAATAATAAATAGAACATTTTAACTATAGAAAGTCCAGAGCTTGCAGCAGGATTATGTACAACAGCATGTGCAACGTGACTGAGCCGTCTCATGTTTTCTAATGCGCGAGCTTATTTATCATCACAGATCATGGGTGGCGTTAATGAGATTCAGAAAATAAAACTACCAAACTGATCACTTGTTTTTGTTTTGCAGTCCTGCAGCACAAACAGGTGGTGTCTGTTCTCAACAGGCCCACAGCTTTTTTTTTTATTCTCCTCTTTATTTTAGGATGCATCATATTTACTCTCTCCTGTGCGTGCGTGTGTTTCTGTGCATCTTTGTTGTTTAGTGTCCAAACACTGGAAGGCTGTGAAATCCTCCTGGGCCCGGAGGTGACATATGGTCCTCCAGGGCTGGACCTCTTCTGCCCAGCTGCCATGACCATCGCCCATTGTGCCGAGGTGGACGCTGAGAACTGGAACTTTCAGCTCAGGAGAAAAACCCAGGACATTAAATGGGAGGTGAGCCGCCGGCCCGACACCTGTCAAGTACCAGGACAGCCCGTCACATCTAAGCCTAACTCGCACATGCCGTTTGGACTCGCTTTCTTTGTTTTGTTTTGTTTTTGTCTTTTATAGGCTTTTTGTTCTGTTTTGTTTTTTTTTTTTTTTTTTTTCCCTGTAGCTAAATGTCAGCAGGAGTGGAGGATTGGTAGCTCAGGAACCAGACAGTTCGGAGCTTATGCTTATTTACTCTGGCTGGATGTGTCTTGCTGTCAGATTCTCCCCCCCCCCAGGTCCAATCATTCAGAACCTTTTATTTTTTTTTTTTTGGGGGGGGGCATACGTTGATGCAGTACCACAGTGCAGAGGGCCACTGTGAAAGCATCACCAGCACTACAGGTTTGTGGGTATTTTTGGGGTAAAGTCATATAAGATGGTTCTGCTGCCTGTCGGTGCACTGGTTTCATAAATGCTGGCCAGTACTTTGTTGTTTTTTTTTTTTTTGTTGTTTTTTTTACATGAATGGCTGCGGTTACATGATGTTTTTTAATTTCGGAATTAAAATTAGGAATTAAATAATTCCGAATTAAACTATTTTCCTTCGAGTTTACATGGAAATAGTAATTCTGAATTAAGGTTTACATGGAAAACACGTTAGTTCGGCTTTATCCAACTCCGCTTTAGGTCTGGGGGTTGAGAAGGGTTCTGATTGGATAGGGGCGGCGGACGTCTTTACATCTACCGGAAGAAAACAAACTTAGCTAACTGGTTAGCAACAACATTCCACTTATTTTTGACCTGGGTGGCGTATCTATCTGCGAAACCTCCTTCATTTAACCTGGCCGCTTTGAAAAGCTCACAATTTTTATGTTTCCTGCCATCTGTTCTTTTAATTATTTCCAGTTCCTCCAAGCTATTTATTAAATAAATCGTCTCTGCTCTAGAACACCGTTTGCTGCGTGCTGCCGGAATATAAGCGTCATCGCGACAGACGGGCAAGAGAACGAGCATGCGCAGAAAGACGGGAATTAATTTAAAGAGGAATGAGTGTTTACATGACCGCGGAATTACTTAATGCGGAATTAAAATGGGAATAAACCAGCCACTTACTTCGGAATTAAGTTAATTCGGAATTGACATTTTCATATGGAATTAAGTGTTTACATGGTAACTTTTATTCGGCTTTAACTTTAATTCTGAATTAAAGAGGAATTAAACTTCCTATGTAAACGCACCCATTATGGACTTTACAGGGACCGGTCAGAGCAACCCCCCACCATTGCTGTCAGAAACAGTCTGCTGTCATTTTTACATTGTCCCGTTGTCGTTGTGTGTCTGTCACACCCCCTCTGCTATTTTTACACTAAAGGAACTGAATTTTACGCCTCCCAAGCCCCGTTCTCTGCATAAATGGCACATATGGATTGCCGGCTCCCTTCCTCTGTTCAGTGATCTTTAAATATGTGCCCGACGCGTGTGTCAGCCATAAACGACTTTTGGGGCTTCGTGGGCGAGCTGATCGATCCGGCCTTATGTTCTCTCTGGCTCCGGCGGGTGACATAAGGCCGCATGGAAGTAACACCGCCGCTCTGACAGGAGGAAAATAAAGAAACAATTACAGCTTGTAATGGCCAGCAAGAGTCATGGCTGCTGTCAGTCAGTGGTGAGACTGGCAGGGGGTCGCTGGGGGCTACATCAGTAGACCGAGCCGTTAGACAAGGAAGGTATCGATTAATAGCGCTGGAAAAGACATGTTTTGAATTTAGATGTGAGACGGTGCGGAGGAGAACTGTGGAGATTGCTTCGACGATGGCTGACCACGGGGCAGCGGACGCTGTCATCTTCGTTAACTTCACTTTGATACTGTTCAACAGTATTTTTCCTTCCCTTTTATTTCCCTTCCCCTCCAGTAATAAAGGCGTAAATGAAATCCTAAACCCCCCCCCGTACCTGAAGGCTCGACATCTCCCAACAGCTGCTGTCACGTTACATTATTTGCTTGTGGTTTTGAGCGGCGTTATGATAACCAGACAGGTGGAGTAGGACGAAGAGCATGTAAGAAGGCTTATAAAGAAGAGCGTATTCAGTCAGGCGCTAATCTGAATGCCACGCTGACGCGAAGTTTTGTTAAACCCAACATGTGTCAGAATAATAAACAGGCCAGGTGTGCCGGTGGCTGTTGTGGCGGTTGTCGGGCCTTAAATGAGAACAATATTAAAGCCACAATGCGTCTACATTGTCAGCATTTGCTCTGAATAATGTCTTTGCTGCAGAGAATATCCGAAAGTTCTTCTGCAGGCACACGAACACAACGGACCAGAATACTGGAATGAACCTTCATCAAAGCACTCTACAACATTTGCCTATGCTGCTTTTATTTTATTTTCATGTAGTAATCTTAAGTGTATTGTTACTTGATTACTTTAACTACCAAACTTATCCAGAAAGCCTCCTTTCATACTCACTTGTTCATTAATAAGAACAGAACTGAAGTTTATATCTATGCAGAACGCCTTTGCTCAGAGTAAGAAGTAAGTTTTGAAACAAATGGCACCAACTATTAATATATATGCAGCTTAAAAAAAGAACAGAAATGCCCTTTCAGGCCGGAGAATGTTATCATCCTGAACTGAGGATGCAACACTTCTCTACAGCACAATTGACGGTAAATATGGAGGAAACTCTGGGGGCTGTAATATGCAACTATGATAAGCATTTAGTAGCACACCAGTGTAAAAAAAAATATTTCATATCCATTAAAGGTTTTGCTTCTTATCTGCAGTAAATAAATATATATGGAAATGTCAATGTATGACATTCAAAACCTTAATCCAGTAGCAAACCAGCTTTTGCCGTGTCAAGATTAGTTCCGGTTGGAGTATTGGAGCTTTGGTAGAAGGTTACATACTAGCATACAGCATACATACAGCATTCAGAGACTGGAGTGGAGCTGCCTGGTGGACGCCACCGCAGGGAGGCGAGCCCACTGAGGCCCGTGAGGACCCCTCACTGTGCGGGGATACCTCCATCCAAACACATCATTTATGGAGAGAACAAGGATGGGTGTTTGTTTCTGGACAATCTATAGTTCCAAATGTGGAGTGTTTACTAATGAGATTCCCAAATCTCATTAGTTCTACTTGTTCTATATTCCTTCTGGTCCGTCTAATCTCAATAGGAGATGATGCTGCTGCAGGTGAGAGCCCAGCTCATGAGGGTTTTCTCTCCTTGTTTCCTTGCATCAGCGTTGTTGTTTTTAGTCACGTTTCGAGTCATGTTTACGTTACCTCGTCTTTAAAAACATTCTATATTTGCTTCTGTGTGGCAGAAGGAGAACTGGGTGTTTTCTGGCGATGTGCGCTGGTTCTGAGTAGATCGGGGAGATGCAGAGGGAATACGGATGAATTCAAGATTCATGTCACTTTGAGATTTCACTCTAATATTAAAAGGGCACAGAGATCCTTCGGGCTTCGTGGTTTGAAAGAGAGACCAATCATTGAGGTCAAACCTCAAGAGACAGACAGAGAAGGAGGTAGAAGGAGCAGAATACCTGCAGATGCACAGCGCCGTTAAAATCCCCTCATTCCAGCTGTCATTAACATGCACATTACTTACAGAAGAGTCCTCAACACTCCCAGATACAGCGTGATGTTATTCACTGCCATAATGCAGAGTGTTAAAACTGTGCTTATAAGGATGCAGGAAGCGTAAATACAAAAGGTATAAACATAAGTTATTCTCAGGAGTCCCCACCGCCCAACATGAATGCAGCTGAACAAAGTGGTAACATTTCATCTCTTAGCAGTGAAGCAGAGCAGCGCTGATTGTAATATTTGAGATGATAAACTTTATTTGCCAGCAGGAGCTAAATTGGTCCCAGTGTGTTTTTGTTTTATGCTTTTTTTTTTTTTTCAAATCCTCATGAGCTGTGACACAGTTCTAGTGAAACACCCAAAATGGAAAAGATCATTCAAATTCAGCACGCTGCAATATTTTAATAGAACGTGTTCCAGTTTGAGGGTAACAGTCGTGTTATTCTTTACTTTTCTGTTTTTATGACGACTGCAGAAACAAATATGTTCATGTTGGTTAGCGTGAGTCACAACTTAAGTCTATATTGTCAAGATTGTTCTGCTTTACCTCAACCTTTTTGTTTGTGGATCCCGTCATGTTGAAATCTAAAGTAAATCTAATGCTTTTTTTTCAAGGGGGATCGAAATGACAGCTGGTCATATTTTTAAAAAAGTGTTTATGTGTTTATGAATATAGTTCTGATTGTGAATGTAGCGCTGTGTGGTGCGTTGGGCAGCGTTCACAAACCCACATGGGTGATATTAAAACACTAAACGGCGTTAAAATAAGAGGAGCAGGTGCCTATACAACCACGTCTTTTTTGAATTCAACCAGATTTTTTCTTTATTTATATCTATATATATATATATATATATTAATGAATATAATGATATATATTATATATATATATATATCGATATATATATAGATATATTTTATATATATACATATATATATGAGATATATATATATATATATATATACAGTCATGGAAAAAATTATTAGACCACCCTTGTTTTCTTCAGTTTCTTGTTCATTTTAATGCCTGGTACAACTAAAGGTACATTTGTTTGGACAAACATAACGATAACCACAAAGATTGCTCATAAGAGTTTTATTTAAGAGCTGATATCTTACCATTTTCCATGGTTTTCTTGATTATAACCTAAATCACTTAAGTTTTTACATCAATAGCTATGACGTTGTACTGCCAAAAACACTGCTTTTATGCATTCAGTGTTTTCTTTTCTGTCTGTTTTAGTCACATGATGACGTTTAGTGGTACCAGGTATTAAAATGAACAAGAAACTGAAGAAAAAATGGTGGTCTAATAATTTTTTCCATGACTGTATATATATTGATTACAACATTTGTGCTGTCAGTGTCTGTCCAGCTCCTGACAAAACTTACAATCAGAAGTTCCCATGCAGCTTTTTTTTTTTTAAACCTCCATGTCACATGAGCAAACATTTCTGGTTTTGGGGGAGTTGGAGTAGTTGTTTATGTTTGTTTGTCAAATACCAAAAAATGAGAGATTTTTTTTAAGCGCTGTTTTTCAGACTGTTGGCTGAATGTTTTTGGATGTCCCTCCACAAACATCTCACCTGTATTTTGGTCCATTGCTCCTCCCAGAACTGGTGGGACTGTCATTTTTGTGTGTGGGCCTTCTCTGTTCAGTGCTGTCCACAGATCTCCTGTAGGATTGAGGTCAGGCCTTTACAATGACCAGTCCAATACCTTCACTTGTGATCCTGAAGTCACTCTGCAAATCATTTGGAGCCGTTCTTGCAGCCATTGTCTGTTTGAATTGGGATGTGGGGATGGTGTTCTGACGCCTGCATGCTTCCCTGTTTTGCCTCCGGTCGTATCAGTGATCGTTATGACCAGTTCGTAATATAGTGTCTTATCACACCACAGGACACGGCTCCTAAAATGAAGATCTCTATTCTCACGTTCAGCTTTGAACTGTCTGGCTTCTGTGAAGTGTTTGACTTCGTCTTGCAGCGTGGCCTTTCAGCTCCCTCACAGATACACAGTGCATTTCACTGAGGATAATGATCCTCTCTTCCCTGTTTCAGCCAGCAAAAACACGTTTCTGTCAAAGACTCCACCTGAGTGATACGATCTGCTCTCTGCTCTCTATATTTGCATGTAATTGTTTTAACAGCTTAATGTGGGATCTTCAGGCACATTTGGATATTTTGTGTTCAAAGGTATTCCCTAAAACACGTCTAGAGATGTGCCTCCAGTGAACTCAGATGATGTCAGTTAGCCGATCAGCCATTTATAATCCCAAAACATCATCATGTGGCTTAATCCAGCCTTTCTCAACCTTTTTTTCAGTCACGACACCTTTCAAAGTGAATTAAACCTCACGACACCCCAGAGTAAAATATAATCCGAGGCCACACTGCATCGCTCCGACTTAAATAACCTGAACACGATAACTACACCAGAGCAGGCCTCAGCAGGAAAGCTTCTTTTCATCCGTGATGTGCTTGCTTCCATCCATCATCCTTGTATTGCCTCTTTTTAGCCTTATCGCTAGCAACTACCTTTGGTACCTATGGTGCAGATTCAGAGCTGGTGGATGAAGGCTTGATGAAGAAGTCGGCTCCTCTGTGATGTTCTGTTCCTGTGGGGCTTTTCTTTTTAGAACGATCCATGATGGTGCTAAAAAGTTCTCTTTGCTATCTGTGAAATAAAATTCCACTGGTTAAATGATATTACGATGTAAGCTAACTGGGCAGTCACGTTTTACGCTGACCCCGTACTGACGTTGTTAACATTGGGAAATGGGCATGTGAGACATATTTTTATTATTCATTTCATGTCCAATTATGTATATTATTTATTTATTTATTTATTCATTCATTCATAGGCAAAAAGTATGTATTTACGTATGCATTCATATATTTATACAGTGCTACCTCTACTTACGAAATTAATTGGTTCTGGAAGTAGTTTCGTAACCTGAAAACTTCTTAAGTAGAGACGCGTTTTCCATGTGAATGCCCTAATCCGTTCCAAAACCTGTAAGAAATACATGTTAGAACTAGAAAAGCACTCAGAGAGCGCAGACCTCCACTAAACGCAACAATTATCGAAAATTTGAAAGTGATCCAGAATCCAGGATTTCTTCTGGATCATACCCAAAATGAAATCAGTTCTTCCTTTTAACATTTCCGACAACTCCTGAAAAATTCATCAAAATCTATCCATAACTTTCTGAGTTGTCTTGAACACAGACAGACAGATAAACGCCGGCAAAAACATAACCTCCTTGGCGGAGGTAAAAATTGTTTGTTTACCTGGTTGCTGGGGTTACGCTCATACAGACAAGGGGCCCTCCTAGCCAATGGGGTGCCAGGAAGATGCTAAGCGATAGCCAATGGCAGAGCAGCTCGGATGCACCGCTTTCAAACCGAGATACAGAGCCGACAGCTATGAAATTTCTTTTGTAACGAGAGGCAATACTTTGAGGCGTTTCGTAACCTGAAAATTTTGTATGTAGAAACGTTCGTAAGTAGAGGTACCACTGTATACGAAATGTCAGAATAGGTCATTTTTTTGACGACACCCCAGTGTACCGCGACACCCCGGTTGAGAAAGGCTGGGTTAACCTACAGCTCAGGCCACAGTCAACTGAGGGTGGCTAAACAGATGAATGCTCTGCCTCATTATTCTGATATTTTACCAAATAAATCAGGAACATTTCTCTCAGCTTTGCCGTCACACATGGAGAAAGAAAAGGTTGTCTTTATCTTCACTGTGTGCTACATTAGCACTAAGTTTTCCAAAGAGAAAGCAGTTGTCGTAAGCTAGCCCTTGGCATCAAAGCAGTACTGGAACTGTTTTTCATGGAAAACAGTTAAAACCCATAAGTGGATTTGACTCACTGCTCACTCAGGAAAAATGTCAGACAGCATCAAGCTTCAAAACTTTCCCTCCATCACATGATGGAAGAACACATCAGCGCCTGTTCACAGGTGTGCTTTTCTTTAGTGCGGTCCAGTGATCTCTGCAGTCGTGGCTGCGGTGCAAAGCATTGCTAATCAGAGATGTGTCGCTGCAAAACTGAGATTCCAGGCTGTTCCATGGGGTCAAACAGAGAACTGTGAGTGTTTAGAGACGGGTTAAAACAGGTCAGAGCATATACCGAAGCACGAGATAGCGAGATAAAAAATACTGCGACATGTCTAATGGTGCGGTGACGGTGAGTGAACATGTGCGGATCCGCAGTCATGCATGACACCACTGCTGGTAACGTGACTTTTAATTGGAGTTTTGTCAGTCAACTTGTGATTATTTGTGAGGGCGCAAAGACGGCTCCTCAAGCTGCGTGTTAGCATGCTGTTCGGTCTCACAGCTCCTCATTAAATTGTATCATCACACGGATTCTGTCTCCGTGCCAGGTAGGGGGATTGCAACGCGCTGCGTGACAATATTTGATAGGTTTGGAAAAAACCACGAGGTTTGAGAGGGAATTTAGTGTTCTCTTCCTCTTTCTGTCTGGATTATTTTGTCACACTGAAAGCTCTCATTTTGGCTTGATCCTACACATATCTTCTGATATTGTCAGCTTTTGTTTGAGTTCGTTTTACTTGTAGCTAGGCTTTAAAGGAGGGGAAAAGAAACAAATAGAATCGTCTATTTCAGTTGGAAGTAATGTAGGGCTCCCTGGTTGCTGTTGTTATCTCATAAATAAAACACTCTATTGTTTATAATGACTATATTTTGTTCTGCTATGTACTAACAGCATCACTCATGCAAGAACTGGTTCCCCACATCCTCCTGAGACTCCCACTAACCTGTGTGGGTTTTAAACCCATCTTATGCTGCATTACCTGCCTCATTATTAAACAGCACGTTCAGTGAATGCAGATGTTAGTTTGCACAGTTTTATTGCAGCTCTGCTCGCTAAGTAAAGAATCCCAGCTGAAGGCTTCCTCAGCCGTCCTGGAGTGTCTCCAACACAGATGAGGTTTTCACTATTTCCTGATTAGTTCAGGTTGTCCCACCAGTTTACAAAAATGTCATCTCCAGCCAATTTACAGAGAAACCAAACAAGTTCAATGCAACTCCAATTATAATCATATTCCAATATATTCTCTTTTCATTTATAATACAGTTTATTTGATTTCATTTCATCTTACTGTAACTCTACTCGTATAATGTCCATTCATAAAAAGCAGTCAAGTTAAAGAGATCAACAGTTAACAGATCTCCAAATATTTGCTTTGACTCGATTTTCTATCATCTACATACAAGCTATGAGAAAGAGAAAAAACAGAAACACAAAGTTAAGGAGATTAAGATTAATTGTATTACAGTAGTACATGGAAAGTAGAGAGAGAGCAGAGTGAGAAAAGAGCCCGATGCATTCATGGGAAGTCCTCCAGCAGTCAAGCCCAATAAATCATAAGTAAAGGGATGGTCAGCCAAGCCAACATCAAGGACAAGCTTTATCAAAAAGAGGAAGTTTTAAGCATTATTTTACAGGTAAAAAGGGTGTCTGCTTCCCAACCCCAACTTCGTAGAAAGGAGCTAAATCCTTTTAGGGGTTTATATGTGAAGAGAATCATTTCAAATTCGTACCTGGAAGAGAAGAAGATCTCACCTCTCAGTTCTCATCAGATCTCTCGCTGCCATTTTTTGATATTTTGAATTAAATGAAAACTTGTCAGAGAAGTGTTATAATAGTTTACGAGTAGGAAATGGCAGTGGTCTAATCTTGAAGTTGCAAATGCGTGGGTTTGAGACAGACTGTTCCTTATGTTGGGAAAAGTTATAAGGAAGTCCTAGAAGTCCTCACAGTAGAACTGGATGCTGAAGTAATGTCATCCAGAGTAAAGACGTGGCCAGACATTCTGTTCCTGAAGCTCCAAAGACCAAGAACAAAAACCTCAGTCTCATCTGAGTTTGGCAACAGGAAATGATTAGTCATCCAGGCCTTTAGGTCTTTAAGACATGCCTATAAACTGCTTCCATGTGGCTTCATGGATTCCTGTAGCTGTGTATCATCTGCATAGAAATGTAAATTTATACCTGACATACTGTCTGATAACAGAAATAACAGCAATCTGTCTATAAATACACATGAAACACAGAAACATATAGGACACCATAACTCAGTCCAGTATGTTCAGAAAAAAAAAAAAAAAAAAAAAAAAAAAAAAAAGCACTCTCAGCTACAAAGTGGTTCTTTTTATACTGACCACATATTCAGGCCTCTGGAACAGAGTATTATGATTGATTACCAATTCAGTTCAATTCAATTTTATTTGTATAGCGTCTGTTACAATCTCAATTGTCTCTAGGCACTTTACAGAGACCCAGAGCAAACATACAGAAAAGAGAAAAGAGAAAAAAAAAATAAACTGCAGGATTATGTCAAATGCAGCACTACGATCGATCACTGGTGACTTTCATCAATGATGTTCCTGTGCTATGATGTGATTTAAATCGGACTAAAACTTTTCCTACAGCTGCTTTAGAACTGAAGAGGAGACTGAGGTCTGTCGCTGACTCACACTCCTGGATCAAGATTAGGTTTATTTAAGTAGAGGTTTAATTACAGCAACCTTAACAGCCAGAGGCACATAACCCGTCAATAAAGATAGATTGGTTGCATCAATATGGAAATGCTAATTAAGGAAAAAGCCTCCTTGAACAGTCTGATTGGGTTGGGATCCAGGAGACAAGTGGAGGGTTTATAAAGTTAGATAAAGTAGTTCTTGTTGCCAGCCCAGAGAGCTCTAAAGGCTGAGACAATCAAGACACAAATTGGGTTTTGCAGTTGTTTCCAAAGCTGCAACATTCAGTGACACATCAGAGGCAGAAGTGAAAAGGATGCCAGAAAAAAAAAAACAGTGTTTGTAAAGAAGCTTGTGAAGTCATCAATATAAATAGCTGCTACTTGATAACTTTAGTATTGGATCTCCTTAAATCTCCTTAGATATCTTTTTTTTCTTCTCCATTGTTTTTTTTTTTTTTTTTAGAACTACCTCAACTGAAGTTTCAAGCAAGCTGAGACAATACGAACTGATGAACCGATATTAAATAAATAATAATAGATTAATCCAAACCTCCAGTGAGGAACAAGTCTGCAGAAGTGGCAGTGATGCCTAAAGCTGGACAGCACACCTGTCATGTTCACAAATGAAGTTGCATGAACATGATGAGTTATGGCACGTTCAATGAGAAGTTGATATTGTTCGAGATGTATTTGTTATGACAATTGGACATTAACCAGGACCGCTGTAATAAAAGAAGTCAGATGAGTGACAAAAGAGCTTCGCCTTTAGTGACGTCAAAGTTTCTCCTTTAAAACATACTGACATATTCAATTCAGCTTCTAAAAAGTGCCTTAAAGTCTTCTAACCTTTAATGAAGCTTTTATGAAAGTCTTCACAGGGGCCGTCTTTGCTCTTTGTTCCAGGAAGTGATGTCAGTGGATGAGGAGTCCACTTCCTGTTACTGCCTAATGGACTCGACCTGCTGCCACCTCCTGCTGGACCAGCCGGGCTCGTACGCCCTGGTGGGCGAGCCCCTGACGCAGGCTGCCGTCAAGAGACTGAAGCTGGCCGTGTTTGGGAGCACGGAGGCCGGCTCCACCAGCTACAGCCTGCGCGTGTACTGCGTAGACGACACGCCACACGCCTTTCAGGTGGGGGCGGGACACCAGTCACAGAGTTCACTGTTTCACCCCTTTCTTTCAGAGTTGGAATTCAGGGTCTCTTGTCTTCTCCGTGCTTTATCATCTCTCTGTTGGAAGCTATTTCTGTATATACAGGCAATGTTATTTTTCAAATGTAGATGAATGGGAATAGTAATTTATTTAACTGGAAGCACATCATTCCTCTATCTAGTAGTGCCCGCAGCTAATGGAAGATAATTTAGATGACAAAATTAAAGCAAATGAACAATTTCATGTTGACTGGGGATCAGATATTGGTGTACTTAAGTAAAGTTAGAAAGATATTCACAAGATTCGGCTTTCCGGGACCAATAAGTCTGAAGCCAAACATCGTCAAAACACAAATGATGCCTCTATCACATCTTGATAGCATAGACTACCAGCTACAAGGACAAAAAACCCCGATTTATACAAAAATAAGAAGTCTTGCGAGCTCGATGTAACATATTGATGAAAATACGCAGCCGGCAGCCGTGCCAGTGCCCAGGGACCGTCTGCAAATTGCACCAAAAGAAAAAGACACTGGAAAGAAAAATCAATAACTCCACTGTTGTACAGTATACACACGCTAAAATCACTCCACACATCAGAGTTCCCCTCATGGTCATACTACAACAGCTATTATGTAACAAAAACATTTGGCATAATTGTGATGATTTTGTATTGTTATAAATCATTAAAAACTTCAATAATGATCAATAACGTTACTGTTTTGCACTACAGACACTCCAAACTCACTACACACTTCAGTAGTCTCCTTCTGGCCATACTACAACAGCTGTTCTGAGCAAAAAAAGGTTTGGCATAATTTTGGTGATTTTTTGAAATTATTATTAATCACTAATAACTGATATAATGATCAATAACTTCACTTTTCTATACTACAGAAACTCAAAATTTACTACACACATCAAAAGTCTCATTATGGTCATACTACAACAACTGTTTTGAACAAAAAAGGGTTGGTATAATTTTGGTGATTTTTTTTAGGAATATTAATAACCGATCACTGGATTCTTCCATCGTCTGAACCGGTCACTGAAGGGTCAGGTTGTTTCAGCCAGTTGCAGTACAGTTCAGTTGTTTGGACCAGTCACTGTAAAGTTGTTCCCCTCATGCAAAGAGAGCTCCCATTAGGAAGAAGGAACTAAAAATAACCGTATCAAATCTGTGGCTGAAGACATGAAACACAAAGAGAACATCTCCCTGCAGTTATTATATCTATGAACTGGCTCATCCTCTCTGAAAGCATGTGAGGTGAAAACCACAGATAAAGCTCTCAGCGTCCACCTTGACTACATTCACCTCCACCCTCATGTTCTAACCTCTTCTCACCCCGGATGTCAACTCAATGCAGTTTACTTACCGCGTCCGCTTCAGGCTCATGAGTTTCTAGCATTTAGAACAACACTGACTCTCATCTTCAGTCTCTCTGTAAATCCGACAGCATACTGGGTCTTCTTCATCAAACTGGCCTTTGTTCTTTTGCAAAAGAACAAATACATACATTTAAAGTGGATCTTTTTTGTATTTATTATTTATATTTTCATTTTGACCTTTAAAGTAATCAAACAAGGCTGCTTCATTTGGAGAGATTTTATCATTTTCTTACTTTGTCTAATGAAAGTCTTATGTGTACCTTTTGACTTTTGTTCACTCTTGATCTCAGCATCCTCAAAATAAAATAAAAAAAAAATAGCTTTCTTCTGGCCTGTCTGACAAACATTCAAGGATACAGAATTACTGCAGAAACTGGCAGATCCATATTCATCACCATAAAACATTGTCGGGGCAGATGCTGCTCTTGTGCTTTGACTAGACCGAGACTGTCACACTGTAATTACTGTCTCTCTCCGTTTGATGCGATTATCCTTCTTCAAGCCTGGTGTGTTGGGTTTGTGAGCAGTATATCCCATCAGGAAGTCTGAGGAACATCCGAGTCGCGGCGGGCACGACGCTCCTCGTGACTGACTCCCACCTCCCTGTCATGTGGCAGCTGGTTTTAAAGTGCGTCTCTGCTCTTGCTTTATAAATTCCCAGCCTGCCGAGCAGATGCCAGATTTTTGCACGTCCCTCGGGCTCCTCTCTGTTTTCGGCACAGTTGCGAGTGTTTTCTGAGCTCTGGGACGAAGTCACGGAGCAGATCCGGGATCAGCGGGAGCCCTGGTGGAACACAAACATTTGTGAAAGGAAGAACTTTTTTTTTTTTCATCCATAGGCAAGACAAGAGTTGGTTACTGTCATTCTGCAATCATGTCGCTTGCTTTATACTTATAAATTTTACCACAGATCCATTTTTAGCAACAATATTAAAGACTTGTTGTGTACAACCAAGCAGAGAGGATGCACCTCACACATTCGTACCAGAAGCTCGTCAGAAAACGTCTCACCTTTCCTTTTTAGCTTCGACTCGGGATAACCGTTGAACTGTAACACCACTGGCCTCGTTCCTTTTAGGCAATGATGAAGTCCACAACATGCACCGCTGAATGTTTTAACGTGTCAAAGAGCAAATCGAGAGCAGTTTAGAGAACTCCTCACAGATGGCATCATAACAGCTTCAAATGAGACAACATCACATCTCCAGGGGCCAGTTTTCACAAAAGTGATTTGCGAGAGCTGCTTACATGCAAATTGCCAGTGACACCAGCATACCAATGCCCACATGATTTAAACTCACAGTTTTGCTTCTCCCACGCTCCTGCATGGATAGCAAGTGTGGCCTCTCTAATTACGAGATTTGAGGAGCCAAAATGAACACTCTTGTTGGAAGTTGCAGCTTGAATGTTTAAAATTTACTAGAAAGAAATAATTTCAAGTAAAATAAAATACCAAGGCTCCAGTTCTCCAGATTAATCGACAGAGTGATGCTAGTACATTTAATCAGTGGTGTTACTGAGCAAAAGCAGGTTTCTCCTGTAGTCTGAGACAGCTGGATCTTTATTTAAAGTAACAATGATCTGGTGACTAAGTCATTTTTTTTAATGGACTTAAGATAATGGCACATGAAGGTCCCAGCATGGTTGTGCATCTGCTATCCGTCTGCAACCACACATCCACGTCATGGCCTGTTGCCTGCCACTTAAATTCAGATTGAGAAAAATCAAGAACTGCGAAACAATGCGGGATACTACAACTGCATAGTTAAATGAACAATCGCACAATCTGCTACGGCAGAAATATGCAGAAATATGCTAAATAAAACAAGGTGCTTTGTTGCTTCTGGGAGCATTTCTAGTGTGCAGCTGGCCACACCCGTACTGTATCCCATGATGCAATGCTCCACTGGTCAGGAAGCTGGTCAGGAAGGCCACATGATCAGCTTTCATATTGTGTCGTGGCGTAGCTGTGTTTACAGTGACATACCACGTATGTCAACAACGGCTGGACTAGTATACTAATGAATAAATGAGTCTATTATTATGAAATACAGGCATTTATTATTATGAAATATGTCCCATTATTATAAAATGCATGTTTATTATTATGAAACATTTCCCATTATTATAATAATGGTTTCGTTTTTCATAAGAATGAGCTTTTACATAATAATGGATTCGTTTTTCATAAGAATGATTTGTGTGTCAATCACAGCAGAGAGGGCGGAGCCATTTATGTGATTGGCTGCTCTTTCATTCAGGCATAAGCAACAGAACAGTGAATATCGATAGAGGTGCAATACTCCAGGGCAGTAGGTGGCAGAATGCACCTCAGTTTACGGCTAAAAGTTGACATCGACTAAGAAACGTAGCGCGAAATGTAGGGAAAACTTGATTTTGATGGCATGGCGACAGGAGAAAGATCCTTTTCTGACTTACTCCGAGAGGTAGCCAACAGGCTCGATGCGAGTCCCCCCACCAACTGCATGGAGAAGGATCAGCCAATGAGCGTGCAGGTCAACCACTGGTCCCGCCCAGTGGCAAAATGTCATTATTATGTAAACGCTCATCCTTATGAAAAACGAAGCCATTATGTAAAAACTAATTCTTATGAAAAAGGAAGCCATTATGTAAAAATTAATTCTTAAATAACAAAGCCATTCTGAAATAAACTATTATGCATTAAACTAAGATTAAATAATAATAAAATATATGTTATAACAATTACTTTTTTTTCCATAATAATGAGAAATATTTCATAATAATATGCATATATTTCATAATAATGGGAAATATTTCATAATAATAAACATGTATTTCATAATAATAGGAAACATTTCATAATAATGAACATGTATTTCATAATAATAAACACCTGTATTTCATAATAATAGACTCATTTATTCTTTGAATTATGACCCAAATGGGGCTCCATAGTATACATCACATACTGGATACTACATTGTCAGCGCCATACGTGGCAGTTTAAAAAACGGTGGCCTAATGTTTGTTTCTGTTTTTGCAAGCCCACCTGCTTTGAGAGTGTACCACGAATGTAGAAAGAGAACGTACAGACAGGCCTCAGCCTTTGATGCTCATCTTGGTTCATCCATTCCAATCATCGCTCCACATTGTTTACGGAGTAAATGATCTTAAGGAGTTTTGGATGTTGAAATATTTTTCTACCACTTTGAAATTCTTTTTCGCGTTGTTGCTCGGCGTTGCAACATTCCCTCTGCTATAACAGCGGATCTGAGAGACGCATACCAATCGTGCCTGCTGTGTCAAAACAGCAGAACGAGAACTTTCCCGAGCCACAGAGAGGTTGAGTCCACGAGTTCAAATGTGGCATCACAGTGACATCACAGCGTTGCTCGGCTGCTCTCTAGCTGAGAGTTTGAAAGGAAACAGAGGCAGATGACAGAGGGGAGTTCCAGACACATCTAATGTACGTCTTTCATCTGTATCTTATCTATGGCAGTGATAACAGTGTGCCCTTGGTAGGCTTTCCTGCCCGCCCTCATGTAAACACACACATGAAGAAGCTCTTGCATGCACGCATTCATCAGTATCCGTCGGCCCGGCCTGCTGTGAGTCACAGCTCTGTTCGCCGGCTCTTCTTTTCCTGATTTAGGTGGCCAAGGATAGAAAAGGCCAGATGTGGAGCCGTTCACCGAGGCGCTGAGCGGTGATGACAGATGAATACCTGCAAGCCACAATCCAAAGGGCCCTTTTATCATCACAAATTCAATTTGAGAGATTGGCGTCTGCCCACAACCCCCCCCCATCCCACCTCCCCCCAACATACAAGTAACCGTGGCATTAGGCTCAGGCTTCAATCTGTCATGTTAGAGCTGCAAATGTGATACTAATGCAGCAGCGCAACTTGTAGGATTTGTTCAGGGGAGACGGGATGTCACTTCATGGCAGCATGCTGCGTTAATATTTGAGATGAGTCAATTAGTGGATGTGACAGAGGAAGGAATTAGTAACAGGTGTTTGTGTTGATATGCAAACGTGGCGCAGCTTCAAATGAAACGGATGTTCACGGATTTTTATTCTCTCCAATACTCATGTTACACTTCTCTTTTCACCATCTGTTACTTTTCCTTTTTCTTTTACTTTTTCTTTCTGTTTTCTTCCCTGTCTTTTCGGGTTATTAATCTTCCATACTATAATTTTTCCCGACCCTAATTTTCTTTTCTTGCCTTCCTCTGTCTGTCCTGTCCTTTTCTAACATATTTTTCTCGTTGCTTTTAATTTCTTTTCTGCCCCTTTCCTTTTGTTCTTTCTCCTCCTCTCCTCCCTCCCTTCTTATTTGTCTCTCTTTCATCATCGTCACACCCTCCTCCTCATCTGCAGGGAGTGGTGGCTGCTGAGAGGACTAGAGGGGGTCAGCTCCTCGAGGAGCCAAAGATGTTGCCTTTCCAAGCGAACACCTTCAGCCTCCAGGTGTCGATCCAGGATGTTCCCCAGTTCCTGTGGAGCATCAAACCCTTTACCACATGTCAGGTGATCACAAGCATCACACAAGAGCACACAACAGAGGCTACACCGACAACGTTGTCAGTGATTGTTCGCACAATTCTGGTTCTGCTTTTGATGGCGTGTTATCTCTCTACGGCTCCTTCACCTTCACTTATCAAAATCCCTTAGATTTCAGTATTTTGGCTACTAGCTCATACTCGTCATACATCAGTGATTATTTTCTTCTCCTTTCTGCTCTTTAATATCTTGTCTTCAAATGAATGAAACAGTATCCATGGTTTAATAATAGTAATAGGCTAATCGGTGCAGTTAGTGAGGTCACCCAAGCCGCTTTCAATCGCCACCACTCAAGTCGATGAGAGTAGTCTCACCTGGCAAAAAAAAAAGATTTCTGTACAAAGAGGAAGCCCATAACAAAAAAAAAAAAAAAAAAAAAAAAGTTTGGGAACCAGTTGTTTATTCTTTGAATTGCCATTAATAACGACAGCAGTAAGTGGGTTGTCCGTCACATGTTGCCCAGCCCTCTATGATCTTTCTCAGAGCTGGTTTGAGACAGAAAACAGCACCTACTTTGAGGGTAACTGTTTTCCTGAAAAACTGACTGGTAAAACTACAAACAAGTTCCATTAAATTTAAAAGGTATTTATATGAAGCAGAACGCTCGCCGACTGCTGCCATTTATAATTCAAATTTGCCACGGCGGCTGAGACAACAAGGACTCTCTCCACACACCAGTTTCACTGGGTTTCGCTTTCTTACCGTGCCTAATTTGTAATTTGAAGGCATGTTACTTTATTTTACACAGTTTTACAAAACTTAACTTTAGATTGCAGTTTGACCAATCGCTGTTGATAGATTATCTCTGGAGAGGATGCTTGGAAAAATTGTGTGAAGGACTCGAAGTGACTTGGAGGAGCCTGTCTACCTTTTTTTTATAGATAAAAGAGTAACTATAGGGAACACTGAGAGGATAGAAATGAGATTATAAAGTAATTGAATTTGACTAGATACATGATATCAAGAGGATATAAGAACAACCTTTCACCTTTACCTCCCAAGGCATGAATGCAAATTAATTTATGATTGATAAAGTAATTTTGAATTTGAATTGAATGAGCAAAAGACAAAATTTGCAAATTGTAGCATCACTTTCCTGGACAATCGGTTTCAAATTTGGTACACTCTCTCTATGTTCCATCATAAATGTGCCAGTGAGGTTTCACAGACATCTGTTTTTCACATTTACAAATATTGGCCTCTGAAATATTGATTGGTTGTTAAAAGGAGTCAGCCAGTTGGCACTTTAGCTTCTGCCTACAACTGAAACCTTTAGATCCTTTAGACGTGTAACTGTAAAACAAACTGCTCAAAAACATTTCTGTTTACCATGGTATCTAGATGAAGTATCCCAAGTTTCTTATAAATCTTTTAATTAGTCTGAGCCTACTTCATTTTATCCTCACCTTTCACTTTTTAAGTTTTTTTGAAAGAAACTTTGCAAGGTGTGAATGGGTGGGCCAGTCCTGGAGCATATGGCCCCGATCGTACACTTCCCCTTACCCGGTAACACTAGCCGCTACCCTCGAATTGCGGGTTTAGGAACCTCCGCTACCCGCTAATTTAATCTTATGCTTGCTAAAGCCACTACCCGTTATGCTGACTCCCTTACTCACTTTGTAGGTGTAGCAATGGGCGTGTCTTTTGCCCTCGGTAAACTCGGTATCTTGCCATTGCAGGTTTGGGGTTGCGGGTAGCGGGTAGTCTGACCACCCGCTACCCGCACAAACAGCTCTACCTCTCGACTTAACTATTATATAAAAAGCATGATTTGGCCTCAGTTGAACCCCTGAGAAAATGGCAGAGATCTTCTTTCAATGGCTTGCTCCAACTATCGCACCAACTGTCTATCTATCTATCTATCTATCTATCTATCTATCTATCTATCTATCTATATATATATATATTAGGGATGCAACGGTACTCAGTAAAATACGGTACGGTTCGGTACAACCTGCACGGGACATGGGACGCTTTTATGTCCCGCGGTATTTATGTTCCAATAACTTTGCATTGGGCTTGCACGTGAGCGTGCGTGCCGTTTAGGCAACACTGCATGTCAATGTCCACTCGCCTCCGCTCACTCACAGAGACCAGCCTATCACACTTTGGCCGGTTGGCTGCAGCTCATAGACACAGGAAATTAAAAAAAAAAAAAAAACAAGCAGGCATGGCCAGCGGTAGCGGAGAAATTGGGAGAGGACTTATTTAAATCGCCAGCGTGGGAGCATTTTTGTTTTGCTGTTTAATACACCGGCGAGGGAGTGAAAACAGTTAACAGAACTGTTCCTTCCACCTCCCTAAACCCAGATCTTACCTGCGTAAGATCCAGTTGTGCGTCTTGGGGCAGAACGAATCATTGGATGCGCATTTAAAGATCATGAACAATTAATGTTCCTGTCCCTCCTCGACCACCAACAGTTTCAGACATATCGGAAATAAATTCCCGCATCCAACCTTTTACAGCTTGACAGCAGACAGAGATCTCCTTGGTTTCCTCCACAGCAGACATCTGAATGAGAGCTGCCACAGCTGCACATTTATTCCATTTGGACGCGCTCTTTTACGCACCGACATGCAAGTTACGCTTTCTGCAAACTCGGTATCTTGCGATTGCTTGTTTAGGGTAGCAGGTGGTCTGAAACTGTACCGAATCCGTACCGAAACCGTGACACAAAAACTGTGGAACGGACCGTACCATAAACCACCTGTACTGTTGCACGCCTAATGTATATATATATATATACATATATATGTATATATATATATATATATATATTATATATATATATATAATATATATATATATATATATATATATATATATATAATCAGTGCAGAGGAGGAGGAAGGAAGAGGAGGAAGCTCTACAGCAGAGTCCCAGACGAGAGCTGCTCTGATCTGGATGAAAAGACGCTCCATAGCAGTTTGCGGGTAGCACAACCTGCTCTTAAAAACAATGGCTACTGACACACTGATTAGTTTAACAGGTGCAACGCCCTAACCACTCCTATGCATAATATAGCGGTTAGCGCAGGTGGGATAGCGGCTTTAGGAAGGTGGAAGATTGCGTTCTTTGCGGAGGAACGCCCCTCCTGCTAATAGCTATCCCTAAATAGCGGCTTTAAGGAGGTTTGGTCAAAGATCGGGCTCTATGTTTCTTGATTTACGAGCCAAAATGTAAGTTGTCCTGTTGTAGGGCCATGACCATCAGAGGGACCTGTCTTAGTTCAGGAACAAGCATGTCAAGATTGGTGGCTGTTAGATCTTGTGATTTTTACTGCCCAACCACTTTTATGGAAGAAAATACAAAGTATAAAAAAACATTGTGGTTCTTACAGCTCCACTGCTTGCATCTCTAACAATGAGAGCAGCTTTTGGGGTAACACATTAAAAAGTAATGTTTTTAACATCACTACTCAGTGTTATAATAAGCAATCTGGCTTATTACATTTTCATGTAAATATCTCCACTAAATCAACTGAGCTGTGAGAACAAACATCACTCGTGATTGCTGCAGCGCTTGAGGAAGGAGTTGCCATGTATGCGTTTCCTCTGAATCACGTTGACTCATTTTCTGCTTCCCAAACCTGCATATCTTCAGGCAGCGAGCACGCTTCTAACACAAGCCCATCTGCGCTCAGAGGTATTGTCATCAATCCACAAACCCTCTACACTCTTGTATCGCCACAAAATGCTTTTTTATGATGGTAAACTATAGTTATGTACTGCTACACATTCACTGACACTCATTATAATCATGAAGCAAGATGCTGTTGTTCATCAACATGAATTTGTATCACATCAATCCCACAATAGAGCGCAAAACAAATAATGGAGCTACTTTATGTATATGGTGTATATGGTTATTTTGGTGACAGTCAGAAGCTTAATGAGACTGATGGAGAAGTTGGATGAGGTTACTATAACGACCGTATGCCTCATAGAAAGAGATCTCTGAATCCATACAATCAATTTGATCAATGACCATTTGTCACCATTGAGAGGAAAATGAATTCCCAAATTTACCAAATGATCCTACATGATAATATCAAGGTGCCGGCTGAAGCTGAGCAGATGTTGGATGATGCAGCAGGACAATGAGCCTCTGGAAATCCACCACAGAATGGCTTCAGAAAATCTCCCTTTTGGAGCGGTCCATTCGGACCCCAGACGTTAAACCACAGAGATGCTACGGGATGACCTCAACAGATGCGTCTGAGCTGAATCAGCTCTGCAAAGAGGAACGGTCAAAAATAATCTGATGATCCAGAGATGCTCAAAGCACTGGCTTGAAGTCACCGTTCCCAAAAGGAGCTGTGACCAGCTGTCAACGCAAGGGCTCACTTACATTCTCCTCCGGCACTGTGAATGGTAAATGGGTCTTTTCACTAAAAACTAGGGCTGTCAAAGTTAACGCGTTAATAGCGCGTTAATAGCGTGTTAATAACGCGTTTATAAAGCATTGATAATGTGTTAACGCAAATTCTGTTAAATGCCACTATTTTTTTAACCCAAGATTAACGCAGACACGTTTCTGTAAATATGACCCTCGGCCAATAAGTGTATTTACAGTCAACGTGTGGGACAGACATGGTGACAGAAATGAGTCTTATGAACGGCAAGTTTAGCCTTAAGGTGCTGCCAGATGGGTCTGTTGACAAGAAAAAGGTTATTTGTATTTATTGTCGCTGTGAATTGAGTTACCACCACAGGGCATGGTAAAGTTAGTTTCACACCTGACGTTCGCTTGTTTTTTTTTCTCTTTAAACTTTAATAGCATCATGAAAATGGCACCGATTTTATCCAGGTTGGTATCATTTTGTAGATATAAGTATGCCAGACATTTCACAAGTGTCATCAACCCTCCAAGCTCAGTGAGTGTGGCTAAAACTCTAAGGAACAGTGCTGAATGTCCTTTTGAGCAGTGGCGGCGCCAGAACATTTTCATTGCAGTTGCTTAGGGGTTGCTAAACAATTGTATGGAGTTGCTGGACAATTTACTGCAATACCAATTAAATAGCATAAATATGGATATGTATGTCATTACCGACCTACTCATTCTAATCAGCGCTATCTGAAACTAGCGCGGATGCCATGAAACAGATAAAAAAAAATCGATTTGAAGTTCGTTATTATAATTTTACCATATAGTCATGCCGCTTTTCACAGCAGTGAGAAATGCACATTAACAGCCTAGACTACAAATCATTTAACAATAACCTGTTCATCACATTTTAACCAGTTAATATTCACATAAGTACACATCAGAAGAGATCTGGCAGACTTACGCTTCAACAGATAGCGCTCCATTTTGATGTCACTTTTCTAACGGCCCGTTTTTTTTTCCCAAGCTGACTCTCTCTCTCATTGTTTTAATTGTCTTCCTTTTATTTTAATTTAAAACAAAAACACATTAAATTAATTTTAAATTAAATTGTCACCATTTTTATTTTATTTAACACAATTAAGATTTTTTCATTTTTAATGGTCTCCATTCTTGGGGTTGCTTTGAGGTTGCTAGGCCATATTTTGGGGTTGCTATAGCAACTGCAAGCTACCCCCTAGCGCCGCGCCTGCTTTCGAGTACTTTGCAACTGTCGTGGAGTTTAGGGACCGTCAGCAAATTACTGCGGTCAAGCAGCAGCTCCGACAAAAGCTGATGAATTAAGCCCCAAAAAAGTACGACAGCATTGGCGGACTTCCAGTTTTCAAACTAAAGGACTAAATAATAATAATAAAGCAGATCCTCATGACCCTGTAAAGGACAAAATGGGTATAGATGATGGATGGATGGATGGATGGATAAACAGAACATTAAAAAAAATGCGATTAATGTGCGATCAATTGCGAGTTAACTATGAAAATCTTGCGATTAATCGCGATTAAAAAATTTAATCGACTGACAGCCCGACTAAAAACACAAGAAACTGTAATAGTTTGTGTGTTATCATCTTAATCTTTTTTGACTTAGATGAAGATCAGTTAGTATTTTATGGCAAATTAATCCAGAAAATGAATTAATTCCAAGGTGTTTCGTGGATTCACTTTCCACTGTACTTGTAAACACTTTCAACCAAGCTGAGGAACTTTTCCTCCACTTTCATTCAGAATTACAGTCACAGTTTGGTGCACATCCAAACCTGCGGAGACCTCAGTCCTGCACCTGAACACCTGAACTCAAACGCACCACAGGAGCTGTCCTGCGCACCACGTCTTCTCGTCAAACTTGCTTAAACAAAAATAAAGGCAACATTCTCAGCCGTGCGCGTGCTGTTCTTGTGACTGTTCATTTAGAGTGAGTCCTGCTGAAGTCTGGTTGTACTCCCGCAAAGATTTTGATGACAGACGTGACCAGGGATAAATTGCTTTGCGTTTTTTGTGCCTGCGGGAGCTTTAAGATGCAAACAGTATCAGCTTGAGCGCCGTCTGCAAATTTTTTTTTTGCGCTTTTTGTTGCCATTTCATCCTTGCATCACCCTTAAAGATGTGAAAGGAGAGTAAAGATGTTTCAAAAACAGCCACCCTCAACACCGCCTTGTTTATGAAAGCCCGCCGACAGCATCAGACTGCGCAGACCTGCTTTTATGGAGCAGGTGCAGAGTAATGGCTGAGCGTGAAGCCATACATCAAGTCAGGTCTCTGTGTTGAAGAGCGCCGCAGGTTTCCACATCCAGAAGCCCCCCCCCCCCCCCCCCCCCCCCCCCTCCGTGGCTGCTCCCAGACTGCATTATCTGCCGCCGTGAGCTGCACCAGGCGGCTCCCATCAAAGCCACAAGGGTTAAGTCTTGAGTGAGCACGCTGGCCTTCATTCAAACCACTTTTAATATGCAGATATGACTGAGATGGAGTCTAGCAGAGGTCATGGCCATTTCCCCACAGATGGGCCTGTTCTTTGGAAATTAATTATGCATCAAAAGCAATTCATCCCTGTATTCGCACATAAACACGGCTCCCAGTGCTGCGCCCACAAGCTGCCTCTGCTATCAACCGCGCGAGAATTTAGGTTATATTTGTAAACCATACGGGACCTCTTCATCTCTCCAGCGGGTGTTTCCCTGCATTATTATATCAAACCGAGGAATCTTGGGGACTTCAAAGCCAGCTTACCTTTTATCCCACCAATTGTAAGTGGCTGCTTGTGACAGCGTAGAACAAAGAGCTGAATCATCTTATTTGAAGCATATGTTAACATTGCCGTGTACTTTGCTCTGTCTCTGATGTCCTGTCTTTTTTTTTTTTTTCTGCCTCCTCAGGAATTCTCCTTCGCCCAAGTGTGGTGCAGCAACCAGCAGCCCCTGCACTGTGCCTTCTCCCTGGAGAGATACAACCCCGCCACCGCCCAGCTCTCCTGCAAAATCAGTGTGCGGCAGGTCAAAGGCCGCGAGCAGATTCTGCAGGTCTACACTGCCGTGGCCGAGGTGAGGCTCCACAGCTGCGGGAGGCATTGGGGTGGGGGGGGTGGGTTTCAACCTTTATGTAACCTTGCTGGAGCGTGTCCACTGACAGCAGCTCTCCTGAGCTTGCACCATGTATTAATAGAGCGAGGAGGACGCTCCTGTCTTCCTCTCCTCTCAGATTTATGTTAAACGTGGCGAGGACCAACTCCGGCGACTCAGCTGTTCTCACTGTTTACTCTGTGTTTTGTAACCTTTATTTGTCCATGGAGACATGTGTTCCCGGAAACAGCCCAGCACACATTCGCATGCGCCTACACCTGGTAGCTGCCCGCTGTAGCGGTCCGCCGTCGTCCCCTGAGCTGCTCCAGTGGAGCAGCGAGGAGTCAGAAATCCTCACTCAAGAGCACCTTGACAGCAACTGTTAAGGCGGAGGAACAGTCACGAAGGCGGCCGTCCTCCCTCCAGGACAGCAGCACTCATAAAACACATGGTCGCACACGGGAGAAATATTATTTACAATTGCATTTTATCGTTTAATTAAATTCCTCCCTGTTGATTGCTTAGAGTTCATAAGATATGAAGAAGACATACAAGAACTGATGGGCGTGTAAACTTCAAATCACCACAATTAAAAGTCTTGCTTTCTATTGTGGGCCACCAGGTTGGATCAATGTCATCCACACTGACACAGCAGCTGCCGTATGTCATAAAGAGACAGTCAACGAAGTTTTAACCCAGTATTTATCCGATTTTCAGACAGCCGCTGAAATAACCCATGTGTGTTTCTGTCCATCACTCGTACGCAAACGTTAGACGGAGTTCATCAGGATCAACAGCTGGTGGTGGAAATTATCCAGTCGGGTTCAATTAAACCCGACTGCAAGAAGAGGTTGTAATGAAGTGATGTGAGTCAAACCTGAAACCAATAAAAAACTGTCGAAAACATCATAAAAAATGGCACATCTGATGTTGTACTAAGACACAAGGCCTTCATGTCTTTTGTCTGCCCTCCAGCTTGCAGATTTTGTACAGAAGCAGGTCGTCAGAGGAGCCATTAATTTTTATCCTTTTTTCCGTGACAGAGATTTTAAGGTTTTTGCCTTTATGCACCACCTTTTAGTAGATTTGAAATAAAACAATCAAGATGTGATCAGATTAGCTTTCATTTAAGAGGTTCCATTTTAAGCAAAAAGCCTCATTTTCAAGGGTTCACAGGTATTATGGTTGTGGTGGTGCCTGAAGGCAGAATAATTCAAAGCTCTGTCAGTGTCCAAATACTTCTGGACCAAACCGTGTGCTGTACTAAATCTGGAGTTCATGCTTTCTCTGGCGCTTCCGCCGGCTCCTCTGACTGACAGTTTAATGTTGCTGTGTGGCAGTTGTCTTTTACGGCGTCAGCGAACGGGCCGCAGTCACGTTAGCTTTCCATTCGACCGAGTCACTCGACGTTCAGCCCTAGCAAAGAGCGTCACGCCGCAGCTCCAGCGGCTGCAGCCTGAGGTGCGATGCACTGAACATAATGATTTCTCAATCTCCAAACACAGTCCATCAGTGTCTTCATTTGTCAACAGCGCGCATCGACTCGGTCAAAGGCATTAGTGCTGCATCCACTTTCAAATCAGAAGTGGTAACGCTCCCGCTGCTCGGCGCGGGCAGAGGACACTCAAGGAAAACAGCGACGAAGAAACAGTGGAGTATTTTTAGAGTTCCAGCCGTCTTTAGCTCATGGATTATAGATTACTGCGAGAGAAAGTTTGGCTTTGTCACGGAACAAGGAGGATTCAGACTGCTTTTAAGAGTTCCAGGCAACTCAGCAAACATCGTTGTCGGCGCTGTGGTAAGAAAAAAAAAAAAAAAAAAAGGCAAAGCTTCTACCACCATCTGTTCCAGATATGACAACCTTTCTGCAAGGTTTAATGTCCCTGTGTGCAAATGTTAAACATGCTGTCCAAATGGTTCTGACCCGACAAACCTCCCCCCCTTCACCGGCACGCCTCCCCAAGCTGGTTAAGACATAAGCACCAGGCAGCAGCTGCAGCTCCTGTTCGACGCCGGTCTGTTTCTCTTCTGTCCTGCCAGGGTGAAAAGGAGCCAGTTCCGTTTTTTATGCAGACAGACTGCACCGTCACATCCCAAACAGGGCCAAAGGCTTTCAAAATCCCCCTGTCCATCCGTGAGAGGATCTGCGCCACCTTCGACACTGCCAACGCCAAGGGCAAGGACTGGCAGCTCTTAGCCCAAAAACTCCACTTGGACAGGTGAGTTCATAAGTGCGCCTCGTGGGGATCAACGGCTGGCCCCTGTGAGGGAAAATGACATTTGTGTGGGATTTGTTTGGAGTTTTCCAACAGGTGAGAAGTGTAATGGCAGAACGACAACCCTCCTGTGGGTCCTGAGTGTTGCTTCATGTGCAGCGTCTCTTCTTCAGCGTCTCCGCAGCGGGAGACAGATCCTGTTATTTAACCATACCCAAGTGTTTGTGTTGTGCTGTGCAGGATTATATACTCTGTGGATTCGCCCTGGCTTTTATTTTCAAAAAATACAGTGCAATATCAGAGGCATCTCATTTCTCTGTCATGTCTGCCTGATCGCCCGTGATCACTAATTTATTACCAGATCGCTCCTCTATCGAAGTATGCACTCGTGATGAGGCACTACTCTCGTATTCACTCGGGCAAGTGGCATCTTTGCTTGGTCCTCGCTCGTGGCACCCATAATTTCCCGTTAAGTGCACGTTAGTGGTCCCTAAGAGGCCTCTGGGATCCCAAATTATCCAGATGAGCTCTCCTCTCCGAGGCAGGCAGGTTTCCTCTGAATCTGATGTGACCAGTGTTTGCAACCACTCGTGTTGCGTTCTCTCAGAAAGCACCAAGCAGCTGCAGTCATACACTGCCCCCAGCTGGACACGCTGCTGAACGACACACACACACGTGTTGGACTGCATTGGCATGGCAACACACCTTCTTTCTACATCACTTACTTAAAGCAGAACCTGGCAAAGAAATCCAAGCCAGACTATGTTTGCTGCTAATTACCCAACGACTTGTGAAGTTCCTTTCTTCTTCACTGTGTTTCTAATTGTCTTAAAGGAGCACATTCTTTGTTTCAGCACTGCGTAGAAGCAGGTGGCTGTGTTCACAGCTCCAAGAAACCACTTTAGTTCACTTCATTAACAAATGCAGACAGAAAAAGCAGGTTTTTCTTCGAGTCAAGCGTCAGGGATCCAAGTATCCTTGTGGTTTTTTCTGGTTCTGATGCTGAAAAGGCTGGATGCTCAACCTACTGCATCACATTACCTTCCTGCACTCTATCCTCTTAAATGTACGAAGCTCTTTGACCAGTCATACAGCAATGTAGGATAGTATAAATGTGAAATCATTCATGACTACCAAATATTTTATCCATGTATTTTATTCAAAATAGAGCACTGAAAAGTATTTACAGAGGAAACGTCCAAATTTTTTTTTAAAGAAAGGAGATAATTTTGAACTTGGTGGGGAGCAAATAAGTAGGATGGCGTTCACTATTGTGTAACATCCCCTCTCTTAACAACATCCCATATATATCTAGGCACTGGGGAGACCAGTTGTTGGCGTTTTAGGAGAGGAATGATGTTTCGTTCTTGATATTCTGATATAGGATTCAACCCGATTAACGGTCCTGGGATTTCATTGTCGTGTTTCCCAATTCATGATGTGCCAAATGCCTTCATGAGAGATCTGAACACTGAATTCAACATTAAAAAACAAGCCAAGCTGGTCCCTGTCTTCTTTAGTCCAAACCATGTTCATGGTTTTCAAAAAAAAAAAAAAAAAAAAAAGTCTTATTTCAAGTCATCTGATGACAGGAGAGTTTTCCACTCTGTCCATTCTGAATGAGCTTTGGCCCACAGAAGACAGCAGCGTTTCTGGATCATTTCACATACGGCTTTATCTCTGCATTATAGCTCTTTAACTTGCATTTGTTAGATGACACGACAAACTTTGTTCTTAGACGGTGATTTCCAGAAGTGTTCCTGATCTCACGCAGAGATTTCCATTACAGGACCATTAGTGTTTTCAGTGCAGTACCACCTGAGGGCCAGAACATCACAGGCATCCAGTATTGATTTTGAACGTCTGCCCATCTTTACTTCTAAGAGACTCTGCCTCTCTAAAATGCCCTTTTTACCCAATCGTGTCAGCGACCTGTTGCCAGGATACTTAATTAGTTGCAAAATGTTCCTCCGGGTGTTTCATTTTAGTACCACTTACTTTTCTAGCCAAACATTGAGGAGACTTATTCCTGCTATCATTTGTTTTATTCTTTATGAAATGTTAAAAAAAAAAAAAAATCACTTTTAACATGTTAAACATTCTTTTTTTTTTTATTTATTTATTTTTACACAGTGTCTCAACTTTGGTAATCGTACCTCTGTGTGCATCAAACAGTCGAAATGGGGGCTCCAGTTAAGAAGGAGTGCAGTTCTCTCGTGTGATACAGCAGGGTTATTTGTGTCAGACTACAGCTGTGGGCAGATCTGTTAAGCTGCTGATCAAGTCTCCCGAAGAACCCCATCGTGGATAATCACAATCTGCAGACAGTTATATAATAGTCAGATTACTAACTGGTTAATGGGTAAGGTAATCTGACAGTGATCTAATGCAGGAAAAAAATGACTAACACCTCAAAGAGTGGTCAAGTTGTTGTTTTTATGGTCTATTCTTGATTCAGAGCTACCTCTGGGAGCATGTTCTGTACATGCGCTTAATTCAGCAAAATAAACACGGCTCAGACTTTTCCAACATGATTTAGTTAGTTTGATCTATGGCCTGTTTATGCTGCAGATGGCACCGGCAGCTATATTTATTGAATGTGCACACTGCGTCCCCAGATTCAAAGATTAGCTTGATGATTTTCTGCACCTTCTCCGGTTGCTAATTAATGCTACAAAGAGACCAGAGCTAATGTATGTTCCTGCTCTGAGCCACAGGGTTCTACTGTCGTCCCAAAAATCTTTAAAACACACCAAGTAGTTCGTTGTTTGAATGAGGAGGGGTCATAAAACAGAATAACAGTCAGGCAGATCACCTCCTGTTGCTGACAATGATCACAAGAACACAGAATCCATACGAATCTGCTGCTGAAAATAGTTGTGATTTGGGTTTCCAGAAGGAGCCAGCTGGTTTGAGACAGAGAACCACAGTGATGGACGAATGCACTTTTTTTCTACACCTGAGATCATATTTTAGGTTTCTGTCACTTTTTTCTTGAGCAGACTAGATATTACAGGAAAAACCCTACGTGATGTCACCCATGTTTGCTTAAAAATGATTTTGAAGGCTCTTTTTCCTCGTAATGCACGCTGCCATGTTGACTGTCAGTCCCAGCATGCTTCCACTTGGAAGGGTCTTGAGCCACCAGCTCCTTTAACCACGAGCTACCGGCTGACATCTGCAGCAGGGCGCCTTGTTTCAAACTTTGTTTCGGTGGCTATCATCAGAAATGACAGCTGTGCTCGGTTAGCACGGCTGCCTAGCTCAGCTAACCCACCGCCTGTCACACTCGTCTGTTAGTACAATTAACACAGTATTCTCTTTAAAACATGACTATGCTCTGTTCAGATTTTTATTCACATCTCACAAGTCAACATAATAGTGAAGGATGAGATAGCTACAATGATGACAGCTAGACACTGGGCATTTCAACATGGGAGTCAATGGAGATTTGCTCTGTTTTATAGTTAGCGCCTAGTGGTCAATGGAGGAATTAGAGTTTTAATACTTCCTGGGTTGAGTCAACCTGGAAGTGGGCACGCTGGTGTCTGACAGTCTGTCGTTTAGTTAGCCACTCAGATTTGCAGGATTCTGTTGCTAAAATCTAAAACCTGTGACATGAAACCATCTCCCTGGTGTTGTGCTCCCCCACAGTAACCTGGTGGTTTTATAGATACGGATCAGAGTAGAATCATCCGGCTTCCCCATCTGGGTCTTCACCCGACTTCACTTAACGCTACATTTCCTTGAAAGTGGGCAGCACTAAGCTGTATGACCAATCTCAAATAAGGCACACCCCTCAGATGAGTGGCTGACTCCACCCACTGAAAGCAGAGCTGTAAACATGTGTCATGGTCAAAAAAAGGAGCTATTTTTACTAGGGATGTCCGATAATATCGGCCCACCGATATTATCGGCCCGATATTGGCATAAAAATGTAATATCGGTAAATATTGGTATCGTTTTTTTTTTTTTTTTTCGCACAGACAATGTGTTAATTCCACGACAGGAGATATGTGATGTTACCTAAAATTAGTTTTGAGGAAAAATAGCCCGCATATATCGGTATCGGTAGATATCGGTATCGGAAATTGAGAGTTGGACAATATCGGTATATCGAATATCGGCAAAAAAGCCAATATCGGACATCCCTAATTTTTACTGCATCTCTGCCATATTTTGACCAAAGCATGTCAACTTCCCAGCATATTGTGTTAAGAGTTCTGAAAATGGTGTACCCCTTTTTTTTTTTTTTTAAAGAGAAGGTAAGCTATATCTATTTTAAATGGGGTTTTTTTTGTCTAAAAAGATTGTTTTTTTTTCTGTGAACAAATATCAGACTACGTTGCCAGAAACTAATTAAGTGAAACAACATTTCAGTGTATTTCTCAGATTATGTCTACATGGTCAGAAAATAAAAGCCAACATGAACCCTCCTCCCTGATGCTGTCCTCCACAGAAACCTGGGCTACTTTGCAACGCAGCGGAGTCCGTCTGCTGTCATACTGAGCCTGTGGGAGGCTCGCCACCAGGACAACGCTGACCTCGACTCTCTAGCTAGCGCCCTGGAGGAGATTGGCAAGATCCACTCCGAAAGCTCTTCAGAGGAGAGGGATGAAGCAGAGTGTGACATCAGTCACACACAAGCGGGCGGTCCGTGTGGGACGGCCAAACCGACCAATCAGGAGAGAGAGGACTGTGCCGCCGAGCACACGGGCTGACAGAGGACAGGCAGAGAGGGAAAACCGACAGACTGAGGCGTATGTCCGTGCACACATGCAGCCGGTGATGCACCACACGCCGCAGCGAGGCGCTGGAAGGTCAGGAGGTTGGGAGGAGGAGGAGGAGGGGGGGTGGGGCGGACAGCACCGGCGGTCAACGGGCCGAGTGATCTCGACAGACTGAGACGAGCCAGCACCTGCTGCGGATCTGCCCTTCTCTTTTAAGAACCTGCCTGCGGACGGACTGTAGATCTTTTTCTGCCTTCCCGCTCACTTCTTAAGCTCCTTTCTAACTTATTCTTCACTTGTTTTTTTTTTCCAACTTGGTGTCTATCAATTCCTTTGATTTCAGTCCACGTTTTTCCTGAATCTGTGTTCTTGCAGCTCACAAATGATGGACGTGTTTGCATTGAAGCTCTTGTGTGCAGACAAGGTGGAGTTTTTCGGACTCACCTGTCACCTGCCCTTTTTTTTATTAAGTGTATGAGCTTTTTTTTTTTCCTTGTCCAGCATTTTTTCTTTAAAGGGAAGCAGCTGATAGCTTATATATTGTTGCAGTGAAGCTTAAAAGCCAGATATCAGAAAAAAAGGATAATAATAATAATTGATTTTCGTCTCTTAAGAAATGTAAAATGTTTCCTGGAAGTTTGGCACCTGTGGTACTTGATGATCTATCAGCCACATTTGAAGTGCGAAGGACAACATAGCATGCACATTGTTAGGAAAAAAAAAAAAAGAAGCTGTGTTGTAATGTGACCACGAATGATTTCTATTACTGTAGCGGGATCGCTCATCACAGTTTCCTCCTCTGGCAGACAGACGGAGAAGAAGCTGTAAAACATCATTTCCTGGCACCGCAGGGAGCATATCGCTGCATCTTATCACCCAGCTCGCACCATTAACACCCGTCACTCGACCTCATATCAGACCCCGGCAGACCCGACTGTATCCCCTCATCCTCCACACACACACACACACACACACACACTGAAGCATATGCAGCCAGAGAGGTCATGTGTTTACATCTTGTACAACATGAAAGGAATACTGATGAACTGCAACACAGTCACATCTGCTCAAAGCCTGAGGGACAGAGGGAAAAATGTTCCAGTAAATGAAAAGAAGCAAAAATTGAAGGTGAGAGCCCCTCGGAAAGCAAACAGCAGGCCGCCTCAGCACAGTCGAGGGCGTGAGGCCTGGAGTGGGAATGAACGAGTCCGTATTCCCATCAAATACATTCATGAGCAACAGCCAGGTCTCACCGCAGAGCTGAATACACCTCAGGACATTAGTCTCACACATGAAACATGAAAATATACATTTTCAACATACTAATTTAACACACACTCCATTTTGTCACCGATAAAGAGAACAAAGCAACTTTTTTTTCAGCTTTTCCCTTTTTCAGGTGTCACCACTGTCGATCATCGTCCACATTTTGATTTCCTCTTCATCCCTCTCCTCTTAATATGCATTTAGTTTGAAGTGACAACCACACAATAACAAGATATCAGAGTAGGGTTTTCCAGCCTTTCCCCTCACATTTGTCTTCACCCATCCTTGGAGGAAGAAGTGAAGTGAATTTGAGTCACTAAAAGTCCCTAAAAGCAGCTGCACTGAGCAGAGCAGTAACATGGTAAAGTAAGGACATATCTCTGCCGTATTAGGAATTGAGGATGACACAGGACGTTTCATTAAGACCTCAGGAAACTGTGTCGGCTTTCGAAAAAAGGGCAGTATACGTCTCCTATACGATAAGGGACTGGTACTGGTTTCTATCCAGATGTGGTGGATATTTCAAACAAATTGAGAATTCTGATTTCAAGTCGGAAAAAAAAGAATTTGTTTTGCAACGTGATTTTTTTATCATTCCATTCACAGCTTGTTATTGCGCTGTACATGCATATGAAGCAGGAGACTTGAATGCCCATTTAATGAGTGGAGGTTCATGAGTCACATCTCCGCTACGTCTGTGATCCCTGTTGTGCTCATCCATCCCAGACCGGCCTGGAAGGCTCCTCGGGTGAAGGTGGCTTCGCCGGCTGGTCGTTCCAGCTGCTCTGGCCGAGCCATCTTTGCCTGCTGGATATTTCCAGGCCAACCCAGGAGACAGCTGCAGCGGTCTGTTTGTTCAATTAAAGAATGATTATGCTCCGTTAAGTCTTTAGCTCAGAAGTCGAGTTCAGCAAAAGTGCTGAATGGCTAAAGTGATAACAACGAGCAGTTAAGACAGTAGACTGCAGCGCAGCTGTCACCAAAACCATGTCCTTAATTATGCATAAATATGTGCTTTATGTAATGATGATAATGTTAATTAGTGAGGTACATAAAAATTCACCCATCGTACATTTGTCATGGATGTGAAATTTATCTATGAAGACCAAAACTGTTCCTTTTTTTTTGTTTTTTGTTTTTGTTCCAGGCTGTAAATATGTTTATGTTTCTGCTGTAAAGTTGACGCAGCAGTAAATGGAAGTTAACTACCTGTTGGAGCCCAGTGGTCATTTAAGGAACTGCACGCTGGCATCAAGAAGGCCAACTGGCGGCTGCGGCCCGAGCTGGAGCCATCTGCAGACAAGCAGCGTCTGGTAGAAATGAATCGGCAGACGCTTTCCCTTTCACTTAACCGTCTCTTTTGTTGTAGCTCCCAGTCCATCCTTCCTGCTTCACATACCGGAGTCTCCAGGACCCACAAAATCCCAGATCTCCCCCAATCTCTCCTGCCACTCTTTGAATCTCTGCCATTTCCAGAGTTCAAAGCAGATGGCTAGAAGGAAAGACCGCTAGCCGCTGTAAGAAAATCTGAAAAAAAAAATCATTTCTGCATCCAACTGTGATGGACTCGCACAACTGAACCCTTGCTTCTCATTTCTTGTCTGGAACTCAGATGAACATATCTGTACAAATTCAAATCGTTGACCATCTCAAGTTAAAGGGGCTCACTGTGTGTGGTAAACGTCCCTCAGGCTTTCATCAGGAATTTAATGGTGAGTGTGAATTCATCACTGGGTACTCCTGCTGTAGAGCTGTCTTTATTTCCCCGCATCTTTTTCTATTTCTATGCATTTCTAACCAAATCATTATAATCTGTTCAGTGGTGAAAGATGAATGTGAAAGGTAATGTTAGATTTCTTTTTTTTTTTTCCAACATGATACTATCCTCAGTTGTGGCTAAATTGATTTTCTTTTATTCCTGCAAGCAAAGAGTGTCAAAAGTGGAAATGTGTGCTTCTGTAATGCTTAGCAGTGGCTCGTGTTGCATTGAGAGCATCCTGTCCGTGTGGTCCACCCCGTCCCGCCCACGGTTCACCTACGGTCTACCGTGCGTCCGCTGTGTCCCATTAACGTGTTGGAATCCAGTTGTTTTCAGAGTGAGTTCACATGCGTACGCGTCCACTTACATTTTCACTTTTGTGCTGTTTCATGAGAGAAAACATTCAGCGTGCCGTCGTCCCGTCACCCCCGAGTAGGTCGGTCCCATGTTCTCTGCTTCACGCATGGCCTTCGGCTTCATATCACTATTCTTGTGCCTTGTTTAACTACTGTAAATGGTGAATGTTGTAAAGTAGAGATGGGGAAGAACAAAAGAGAAAAAAAAAAAACAATTAATCATCCTGCAGTACATTTAAAGGTATTAGTTGAAAAAGTATTTAAGATTATAATATTGAATAGGCTGCAGAGCTTTTCTAGTGCTGAACATCTATGTTTGGTAATGCCAGGGCAGCTTTGTGGTATATTGTATCTATAATTATGAACATTTTGGATGTTTTCTGTACAGTAGAATTTGCAAATGTATATGCAGCCTTTTGGAAATAAATGTACAGCTGAAAGATCAGCTTGTCTCGAGTTATTTTAGATCATGCTGGCAGACAACCCACGAGCTGGTTTTTCATCGTCTTACTCACATGGCATGAATTATTATAGAAATATGCGGATTCTGATTCTTGTCTCTTCGCTCCCAAAAGTAGATGAAGGCCCTCCGCAGCAGAGATTTAGGAGTTACCGGAGGGAATCCCCTCTGAGGGGACGTCGAGCCTTCGGAGAATTTTTTCTCTCAAGTAAAAATCACAGACATGGTTGAGTAATAGAGTTGTCGTCTTTGGTATTTTGTCTTAAGAGTGGAAATGTGGCTGTAACAGCACGGTCCAGCTGAAGTTGAGGTAAGTTCAATTCAGTTCAATTCAATTTTATTTGGATAGCGTCTGTTACAACACCAATTGTTTTAAACAAAAAAGATCAAGAATGCCGATTCATTTGACCTCATTACATATTTCCACTGTGTGATGGTCCATCATGAAGCCTGGAGATTTCAGTATCACCTCTGGACAAGGTTAACAAACTTTCTGAACAATGGTCCTTGATGCTTTGACATTCAAGAGACCAGAGACTGCAGGTGTCAAGCTCAAGCTTGCAGCTTTGCACTTTATCGCACTAAAAATTCCTCCACGTGTCCAGAAAGGTTTATGCGCCGCAGATGGAGGAATATGCAAACCTCTTCCCTTCTTTCTTTTCAACATTTCAATGACTTTCTCACACATTTGTTGACAAAGTGCAGATCCTCCTCCCATCTTTGCTCCTCAAGGACCCAGCCTTCTATCAGTACTGCTTTAGTAACGAATCATTGCTTGTGACAGAATTCATAATGTGTCAGAGACACCAAACAAAACTAATATTAAACCTGTGCATGTAAACAATGTTTCTAAATGAGTCAAAGCTCTGAATCAGGAATCTTCACTCATTACTGTCATTCAGCGAGATCGTGTGTGAGAGCAATGACTGCTTCATTCTATATATATATATATATATATATATATATATATATATATTACGGCTGTGCAAGTTAACACGTTATTATCGCGTTAACTCATTAATTTATTAACGCCAACATTTCTTTTATCGCACATTAACGCATGTTGCTCACATGCTTTTGTTTTGAAAAGTCTGTTACTGGCTGCTGTGGAACCGGAAGACAATTAGCAGGTAAACAAGGAAAAGCTAAAACAGACATGGAGAATGGTAAAAATCTGTGAACTTTACAGTTCAGGTAGCAACTCAGGCAGCAATATTAACAATTCTGTCTAAATAAAAAAAATTCTGGACTTCAACAAAACTTTCGCGTCATTCCTCCATGTTACATCAGATCTGCTCCATGTGTTCACTGTCCTGCTATTCTCTTACTGGTTACTTCAGTGCGGCTCCATCTAGTGGTACAGATGTGTAATGACAACAGAAAGTCCAGTCCTCGATTATAAAACAAATTCAGTTCTGTGGCCCGTTTTTTAATTTTGTATTTTTGATCCAAGTAAAAAATTGAAATATAAAAAAATCAGGCTTTTTTTTTTTTTTTTCATTTTTTTTGTGTTGGATTAAAAAACGAAAAACGTGATAAAATATAATTTTTTATTTTATTTTACATTTTTTAAGATGAGATTTACACTAAATATGTGTTACTGACAAGTGCTGATGTTAAAAGTGTTTGAACAACAAATGTTATGGCACTTCAGTTTATAAAAGTGCATTTTACACTACTTTTGAATTCATTATTTGATTTTGCGCATACAATGCGATTAATCATGATTAATCAGGGAAATGATGCGATTAATCGCGATTAAAAACTTAATCATTGCCCATCCCTCATATATATATAATTTTATGGTTTTTCCATCTCACTCTTTCAAATGTGTTTTCACTCTGAGGTTTGAGCATTTTCTCTTAACAAAAGGAATGTAAAATAAGTAAATGTCAAAAATATCCTTCCTCTCAATACACCATCAAAAAGGAAAATGAACCGATATCTTATCATTAGAAGTGATCGACATGGATTCAACTGGCGAGCAGAGAGCAGTGAAAACAAAATGCAAACCTTATCTAAAGAAAAGAGCTTGAAGGTTTCAGCACACACCCAGGTCTTATCATCAGAGCAACACGTTCCAGGAGCAGGGAAACGCTGCAGACATTCATTAATGCGGCAAACTCTGAGTGATTGGGCAAATAAAGCCGGCTGCAAAATGGAAAATGAGATGATGAAGAGCTGCAGTGCACAGCAGGGACTGTGTGGTGCTTTTGTCTCTGTGTGCCCAGCAGCCCATCAAATCAACTGTGAGCCCAATCTTTGAGCGTGCAGCCCCAACTGCTCCTAACCGTCCAACGTTTCCAGCCACAGCTCAGAGCGACACGCTTGTCACGCTGGAACACAGGTTTTATTTCTTGACTCCCCGACATGCATCGGCGCCTTCTCCACAAGCCACTGCTTCCTTTCTGGGCCTCATATCTGCACGCTGCAGACAACTGCTCATTAGATAATGTTCAACTTGCAAACACATGCGGCTGGTTTTCTCAACACCGTGATGACGGGCGACTTTGCACAATTTATGACAAAGTCCCAGAGCCTGCTGGGAGGTCAAGGCAGGTCAGGTAAAACACCGTATTTGAAATGCACACTTTGACTCAGACGTGAGCTCAGCAGCTGAATGAATCAGCCGAGGTCTCATCCATGGAAGAGATGCTGAAAAAAGACCTGTTTTTAGATTTGTTCTCCATGGAGTCAATATAGGGATTGCTGTATAAAGAGCTGCATGCATAAACAGGCAGAAAGCGCTCCGTAGCCTTGTTTGTTTGACAGAGCCCAGCTCCTAAAAATGACAAGCAGTTAAGCATAACAATGTTTTGAGAGGCTCATATATATATCCCCTCTCCAAGAGAGAAGAGCACTGCAGATCTGGATCTGTTAAAGGGCAGACTGGGGCCCCAAAGGTGCTGGAAGTCTCCACAGACAGTTTAACAATGACACAGACGCTTGATTCAGCTTGATTCCTGTTACAGTGAAAGTCATATAAGTATGACCCTGATTGTCTGTTTAGGTAGAATATTATATATATATTATATATAGGGCTGGGCAACGATTAACATTTTTAATTGCTATTAATCGCATTATTTCCCTGATTAATCGTGATTAATCGCATTGTATATGCAAAATTGAATAATGAATTCAAAAGTAGTGTAAAATTCACTTTTATTTAAATGTTCTGCTGCCATATGAACTAAAGTATCATAACATTTGTTGTTCAAACACTTTTAACATCAACACTTGTCAGTAACACATTTAGTGTAAATCTCATCTTAAAAATGTAAAATAAAATAAAGCTTATTGCCACTGCCAGGGCATTAATGTCATCCTGTTTTTATTAAAAAAAAAAAAAAAAGTCTACAAACAAAATCCAACAAAATGATTGTGGCTCAGCACAATCACAACATTAAAACAGGTAATTTCTGAGGTAACAGCAGAAACTTTTAACAGGGAGTTCAACTTGTCAGTTGTTACAAATAACCTTGTTTCTGTCAAATCCTCCGTCTGGGAGAACTTTAAAATGAAAATGTCCATGTTAAAGTTCAGTAACTTTACCAATCTGTGTATCAATCAAAAAATTTTAAAAAAGATAAAAAGTGACATTTTATTACATTTTTTAATGCTTCTGCTTCTAACAGTTGGATAGTTTCTCATAAACATAGTACATGTAGGTTCTGATCCAGTTACACACGTGGACAAAATTGTTGGTATCCCTCAGTTAAAGAAGGAAAAACCCACAATTCACACTGAAATCACTTGAAACTTACAAAAGTAATAATAAATAAAAATGTATTGAAAATCAAATAATCAAAATCAGCCATCACTTTTGAATTGTTGATTAACATAATTATTTAAAAAAAACAAACTAATGAAATAGGGCTGGACAAAAATGATGGTACCCATAACTTAATATTTTGTTGCACAACCTTTTGAGGCAATCACTGCAATTAAACGATTTCTGTATTTGTCAATGAGCGTTCTGCAGCTGTCAACAGGTATTTTGGCCCACTCCTCATGAGCAAACTGCTCCAGTTGTCTCAGGTTTGATGGATGTCTTCTCCAAATGGCATGTTTCAGCTCCTTCCACAGATGTTCAATGGGATTCAGATCTGGGCTCATGGAAGGCCCACTTTAGAATAGTCCAACGCTTTTCTCCTCAGCCATTCTTGGGTGTTTTTGGCTGTGTGTTTTTGGATCGTTGTCCTGTTGGAAGACCCATGACCTGCGACTGAGACCAAGCTTTCTGACACTAGGCAGCACATTTCTCTCCAGAATGCCTTGATAGTCTTCAGATTTCATTTTACCTTGCACACATTCAAGACACCCTGTGCCAGATGCAGCAAAGCAGCCCCAAAACATTACTGAGCCTCCTCCATGTTTCACCGTAGGAACAGTGTTCTTTTCTTCGTATGCTTGGTTTTTGAGTCTATGAACATAGAGTTGATGTGCCTCACCAAAAAGCTCCAGTTTGGTTTCATCTATCCAAAGGACATTCTCCCAGAAGCTTTGTGGCTTGTCAACATGCATTTTTGCAAATTCCAGTCTTGCTTTTTTATGATTTTTTTCAGCAGTGGTGTCGTCTCCCATGAAGTCCACTTTGGCTCAAACAACGACGAATGGTGCAATCTGACACTGATGTACCTTGGCCTTGGAGTTCACCTTTAATTTCTTTGGAGGTTGTTCTGGGCTCTTTGGATACAATTCGAACGATCCGTCTCATCAATTTGTCATCAATTTTCCTCTTGCGGTCACATCCAGGGAGGTTGGCTACTGTCCCGTGGGTCTTGAACTTCTGAATAATATGAGCCACTGTTGTCACAGGAACTTCAAGCTATTTAGAGATGGTCTTATAGCCTTTACCTTTAAGATGTTTGTCTATAATTTTTTTTTGGATGTCCTGGGACAATTCTCTCCTTCGCTTTCTGTTGTCCATGTTCAGTGTGGTACACACCTTTTCACCAAACAGCAGAGTGACTACTTGTCTGCCTTTAAATAGGCAGACTGACTGATTATGAGTTTGGAAACACCTGTGATGTCAATTAAAGGACACACCTGAGTTAATCATGTCAGTCTGGTCAAATAGTTTTCAATCTTTTATAGAGGTACCATCATTTTTGTCCAGGCCTGTTTCATTAGTTTGTTTTTTTAAATAATTATGTTAATCGACAATTCAAAAGTAATGGCTGATTTTGACTGTTTAACTTTCAATAAATTTTTATTTATTATTATTTCTGCAAGTTTCAAGTGATTTCAGTGACCATTGTGGGTTTTTCTTTCATTAACTGAGGGGTACCAACAATTTTGTCCACGTGTGTATATGGATCCAGAGGCCATATGCAGCAGGTTCAGAGGGGAAGACTGCTGATCAGTTTTTGTTTGTTTGTTTTTACCTCGGAACAATGTTTGAAAAGGCTGTAAAGCAAATGTAAATCTCATCCTCGGTTTGTCAGAGTATGTGTATCTACTTTTTCTGCCTATGGCTTCAAGGATGCACATTTAAATGTTTCAGGTTAGAAATGAATCCCTGTAGACTGATATCTGCCTCGATCCGGACTGATGAAAGCTGTTGTAAAAGTGCCTGGCCTTGTTCCCGGACTAGAAACGTGCTGGACAACTACGTCGTTGTCGTACTTCCCATCATCAGCGGGGCATCTGGTAAAGCATCATTAACAGAGCAGCGCTCCCAAACCTCTTTTTCAGTACGTTGTTGATTTGAAATTTAACCTTTGTGATGTCAGAAAACCATGTGGCTCCTTAAACCCTCACCGTTCAGGATCACCTGCAGCTGAAGGTTGCCCTTCACCCCACTTCCAGACTAAGATGAAGTTCAGATGAAGTTGTCATATATCAGCAGAGTTCAGTTCATGTCCTTTTGTTTTATTACTGAGAATAAATATTTGATGGGCGTGAAATGATTTTATACATAAAACAGCTCATACGGGTGCAGATCAATGAGTTCTGTTTTCATCTTAAAATTACACCTTGCATGCATGCTTGAAGAACCTCGAGGTTCTTCAAGGTTAAGAACAAACACATCGACATCTCACTCAGATTCAAAAAGTGGTACTGAAAACAGCAACATCTTGTTCAAAACCTGCAGGGTGAGTGGGTGGTAAAGAAAAATATGACATCATGATGTTTTCTTTCAGGTACATCAAGAGTGAAAGCTGCACATCCGCATGGCGTAACAGATGAATAAGAACTGGTTTCCATCATGGCTTTTACAGTCGTTCCTGGCATTCACCGCAGCTGCAATTCTTGCCTCGATCAAGCTTTACCGCATGTCTCGTGTGTTCACGGAAACAATTATGTCACTGTGATAAGCCAACATCACAGGACGCCGCGGTTGCAGTTCCTGATATGAGTCAGTCTTGAGTCATAATGAACTCGCAGTATTACTCTTAGACATTAATTCAATTTCTTGCATTCATTTGCATTTTGCATTGCATTTATTTAATTTAATTTTTTTCAGAGAATCCTTACCAACTACCCAGCAATGAATGTGGAAAGTGCCACCTTTGCTGCAAACACAACATCCGGTCCTCTGGTGCATCTCCAGTGAGCACATGTACGTGCTGATGACAACTGATCATCCTCTTCGTGTCCAGTCTTCAGTATTCCAGTCATACATGCATGATCAGTCACTAATATGAGTGGTGGAGAGTAGTGCTAGGCGATATGGAAAAAATCATATATCACGATATGGACTATTTTATATCACGATAACGATATATATCACGATATACCATAATAAAGTATGTTTTCAGTTATTCTCTGAAAAGTTTGACAGAAATTTCATTGCTTACTTTTCAACTTTATTTTGAAAGGACATTCAAGCTGAACTGTCACAAACATACATTTTAATGCAGCAAAAACAGGTAGGTACAGAGGTACAGTAGCTTTCACATTTTTTTTAAAGTGCACAATAGTTTCTGAGAGGAAAAACACATTTTTGCACTGAAGTTCAGCTATAAAAAATAAACACAAATTATTTTTCAACTTTCTGAAATCTGTAACCTTGTAGTGCAAAGTTTGCAAACCAATATAAAGTGTCTAAAGTGAACATCAGGGTTGAAGAGAACTCTGTTTAAGGCATTAACCATGAATAAAAGTGCAAACATAAAAGGCTACTTTGTAGAAGTAGATATGATTCTATCAAATTTATCATTGCAGGTTATTTAATTACATATTTGCTGTAATAATTGATAAAATTAGATTAGAAACGATAGAAACGATAGAAGAGAAATGGCACGATATATACTTTTATATTGTCCCCACGATATATATTGTCATATTGCCCAGCACTAGTGGAGAGCTTTAATTTAGATGTGCTGTAGGTTCCATCCTGGGGTACTTTTTTCCAGAAATTCTTAGCTTTTTTTTTTTTTAATGGAGAGTATTTACTGGTGATTTAGACCAAATAGAAAAGCTTCACCTCCTACATATCACCACTGTTATTTGCTCATCTTCACAGGCAGCGGAGGAAAAATAATGTTTTCGCTTACTCATAAATATTAGGCAGCATTTGGAAATGCCAGCTGGTCCAACAAAGAGCATTCACAAACACCAACTGTCGTTTACAACGCTCCTCATAAATGCAGACTGGCTGTCTTAAGAGACTGGTTCTGAGGGGAAACAAGAAAATAACTGTGATGTGTGTCATTTGTGCACCACGGCCCTCTACAGAAGTTTATAGTACCCTAAAGCAGTGGTTCTCAAACTTTTAATGCTGCGTACCACCTGAGAAACTATTGAGCTCTCTGAGTACCACCATGATGACCAATTTTAAAATATAGCCATATATACCTTCTCAATTAGCTTTACACACACAGGAGAGATGTTTATTCCTTATTGTGGTTATTTATTGTTACCTGAATTTCATTTGAAACGTTGTATTTATAATGCATTGTCATGCATTGACAAGTCATGACGTTCCCCCGCGTACCACCAGTGAGCGCTCGCGTACCACCCGTGGTACCACCAGTGGTACGCGTACCACAGTTTGCGCACCACTGCCCTAAAGGAAGGTTCAAACCCACTGGAGTGACATGGTTGTGGGTAAAGGGAATAGTGATCGACCGATATGGTTTTTTCAGGGCCGATACCGATACCGATTATTAGTAGTCAGGAAGGCCGATAGCCGATATTTTGAGCCGATATTCATTTGCGGTAAAAGTGAACATATTGGCATAAAAATTTTGAATAATACAAACTCCAACTCTTAACTTTGTTTATTTAAAAAAAACAATTAAAAAAAAACACACCAAAAAATAAATAGCTCCAATAACTGCATAACTCCAAACAAAATTTACAGGTCTGCCATTACATTACTTTTATATTATTTTATATATTAAATATACGCGATTACTTCAGTCCCCCCACCCCCCTCCTCACACACGCACACATAGGCAGAGACATGCAAACAAAATATGAATAAGTGTAACTGAAAAAATTCCACTTCAAGAACTGATTGTTGTGCGAAAACAATTACATCATATCTGGCGGTCTGAGAGACGGCTGCAGCGCTTCGACGGGGTGCTATAAAGTCCGCGGTCCGCCTCTAAAATAAACTATCAAAGACAACTTCACCTAACATTTTTGGGATCTCTCAATCAACACAAAGAGATAAAGTTAAATAACTCGGTAGTTCAGCAGTTATTATTGTCCGACTGTTTTCTGTCAGACGGACGGTGCTTTGCTGCTCTGCAGTTACTCCCGTGGTAACACACTATTCTCTATCCTCGTCACGCTTTCATGCAATAAAACTAGACTGAATTTAGTTTGAGTTTTTTTCTCACACACATACGCTTCGACTATAACGGACTGTTCTCATATCGATTTTTTTCAGCAGCTTTGTCTCAAATCATTCAGACGCGTCGGGAGCTACTACGAGCCAGCAGAGCTGCCGCTGATGTTTATTACATTTTTACGGTATTCTGCTCATAGTAACGTTACTAGTAGTTGTGACATGCAGAGGACTGGGATGTTTATTACAATTTCAGGAGTTTCCAACGTACCTTTGACACATTCGTCCACACTGGAGCTTCTCCACACGAGAAGATTTATCTCTCCGCCGTGAGGACCTTGCAAACAGTTTCAGCTTCTGACTGGCTTTGTGTCTATGTGCTTGGATTGCGCAATTCAAGATGGCGGCGGCGCTGTGAGCGGGGCAGAGAAGCGCAGCGGCATCCGAGCCAAAATAATTTAGTTTTAAATCGGCCCGTTGGATTAAAAAAAGGCCGATGCCGATATACGTAAAAATGCCAAATATCGGCGCCGATAATCGGTCCGGCCGATAATCGGTCGATCCCTAAAAGGGAAATCGAGTTTCCAAACTGGAACCAGCTCTGAACTGCTTCACAGCAGACCAGCACCAGCGCCTGCTTCAAACTGGTCAAAAAAAGGGGTCAAACTAATCTGAGATATAAACTGTAAATGATGAATGCAGGTATGTTTGTGAAGATGGACTGGAGAATCTGTTCCAGTTCACTGCACAGGTTTGTCCTCTTGTTCATGGATGACATCATCTCTGAGGAATGAACGTTAAGGACTGTTTCCTGTTAGCTTTATTATACATTATAACATTTTCATAAAAAGGCTTGCTTTATACAAAAATAAATGTTTGACTGAGTTCTTCAGTAAATCTTTATAAATATTAAAAGGAACCCTTTTTGATAACATGTACAGAAAAACAAATGCATGCACCGTATTTTGTCATTAAACACAAGTAACACTGCATAATGTCAGTAATAAGAAAACAACTGGTATTTCATTAATATACAGATTGTTATTTTGCTGATTTTTTTTTCAGTTGACTTATTGAAGCGATAGCTCTGCTCTGAATAATTCCTGTTGAGGTGGGATTCCTAGGAAAGTGCAAATATGCATGAGTCATCTGGTCACATATGACTAAAGCTCATATTTGAAGCAGGAAGTTAACATACACTCGAGAAAAAAAGAAAAAAAAAGACACAACACTTTTTTTCTTCCCACTGTCTAACATTAAATCAGGCTAAACTCTTCGCGTTTAAGGTCAGTTAGGATTACCAGAATTATTTCTATTTTCAAAATGCCTGAATAATAAACGAGAGATTTTTTTAAAGAATATTTTATCACTTTCTTCAAAGTCTGAAGTTTACGTCCATTTCCCTAGTACAGTATTTGGTATCATTTCCTTTAAACTGTGTGACTTGGGTCACGGGCTTCTCTCAACAGTTTGCTGGAACTGTTTGGTCCAGTCATCCTGACAGAACTAGTGGAGCTGAGTCAGGTTTGTCAGCTGTCTTGCTCACACATCTTTTCACATCTGTCCACAGATGTTCGATCAGGGCTTTGTGACAGCCTCTCCAAAACATTGACCTGTTGTCCTTAAGTCACTTTGTAACTACCGTATTTTCTGGACTATAAGCCGCAGCTGAATATAAGCCGCACCTATTAAAATATAAACGAAATATATATTTTGTCACATATAAGCTGCACCGGAGTATAAGCCGCGGGCATCCAGGCTGAGAAATAAGATATTTACATTGAAAGATTTTGTTCCATAAGTGTTTATTCATATACCTGAACTGATTTTTCCTCCTCCTGTGTACTGAAACCACCCCACACAGCAAAGACATCTGGAACAGACCCGCGAAATGGACCCGTATCGGAGTCCACTTGCACTCAGTGCCGGAGCCGGATCGCGGACCTGCTGGCTCCACGCTGTGTCCGGTCCACATCTACGATTAAAACCTTACCTCTGCAGCGTGTCCACTCAGAACCCTGAAATCCACTTGGGAACCAACAAACTGACTGGACAAACTGATAAATCCAGGTGTGTCCGAGTAGCTACAATGGTCAGACACACCTGGATTAATCAGTTTGTCCAATAATAATAGATATTGATGCTCACAAAATGAATGTAGAGTAGCATAGGCTACTTAACAAAAACAGAATAGCCTTTAACTACTTGCTTTGTTTTTTGGTTTTTGCACTTCCTGCTAGAGCGCCCCCTGAGGGCTGAAGAAAAATTCAAAGAAAAGCCGCATCTCTGTATAAGCCTCATGGTTTAAAGCGTGGGACAAAAGTAGCGGCTTATGGTCCGGAAAATACGGTACTTTGATGGTTTGTTTAGGATCATTGGGTGCGTTTACATGGGAAGTTTAATTCCTCTTTAATTCAGAATTAAAGTTAAAGCCGAATAAAAGTTACCATGTAAACACTTAATTCCATATGAAAATATCAATTCCGAATTAACTTAATTCCGAAGTAAGTGGCTGGTTTATTCCCATTTTAATTCCGCATTAAGTAATTCCACGGTCATGTATACACTCATTCCTCTTTAAATTAATTCCCGTCTTTCTGCGCATGCTCGTTCTCTTGCCCGTCTGTCGCGATGATGCTTATATTCCGGCAGCACGCAGTAAACGGTGTTCAAGAGCAGAGACGATTTATTTAATAAATAGCTTGGAGGAACTGGAAATAATTAAAAGAACAGATGGCAGGAAACATAAAAATTGTGAGCTTTTCAAAGCGGCCAGGTTAAATGAAGGAGGTTTCGCAGATAGAGACACCACCCTGGTCAAAAATAAGTGAAATGTTGTTGCTAACCGAGTTAGCTAAGTTTGTTTTCTTCCAGTAGATGTAAAGACGTCCGCCCCCCCTATCCAAACAGAACCCTTCCCAACCCCCAGACCTAAAGCAGAGTTGGATAAAGCCGAACTAACGTGTTTTCCATGTAAACCTTAATTCGGAATTACTATTTCCATGTAAACTCGAAGGAAAATAGTTTAATTCGGAATTATTTAATTCCTAATTTTAATTCCGAATTAAAAAAACATCATGTAACCGCAGCCATTGTCCATTTAGAAGACCTATTTGCACCCACACTTTGATTTCCTGGCTGATGTCTTGAGATGAAAATGTAAAAAGTTCACGCTACAGTGATATTATATCATGAAAGAAAGGCATTAAAGTAGAAGCATGCAGTGGAGATTTCTTCACCTCAAACTGTTTATTGAAGCAAAAGCAATACAGAGAGATGGGTGACCCACAACAAAAAAATGTCCACAGGGTATTTTTCGCAGTGAGGTGATCATCAGGATGGGATGCAGCCAAAGGACGTCCACTTCTATGGCCTTCTGTGACTCTTCCAGTCTCTCTGCGTCTCTGTTTGATGGCTCTCTGGGAGACAGCGGCAGCTTCCCTCTGAGAACATCCTATCTGAAGCCTCGCAATGACCAGATACTGCTGATCGACAGCTAGGTGTCGTCTCAGTCTCAGGATGTCAGAATGTGAACAGCATGATGGAGAGGGCTGTTGAAATACAAACTGCTGTTGAACCGGAGCATTTACTGGTCAGTTCATGCAGACGCTCGCTGTGATTTTTGCAGTTAATCACCTTGTCAGAGAACAGCGTGTTATGTAATAAGTACTGAAACACTGAACAGCTGGACAATGAATTCAGCGGTTTAGAGAAGGTCAAATCAAGGTCACCTGAAAAGGTTATCATGCATTTAAGGCAAATTCCGTAATTTCATGTGAAAAACAAATTTTTTGTCCTGTTTTTGTTTTTTGTGAATTCATATATATATATGTACATACATACATACATACATACATACATATATATATATATGTATGTGTATATATATACATACATATATATATATATATATATATATATACATATATATATATATATATATATATATATATATATATATATATATATATATATATATATATATCGGGACAGGGGCCTTTCTGTGTGGAGTTTGTATGTTCTCCCCGTGCTTGCGTGGGTTTCCTCCGGGCACTCCGGATTCCTCCCACAGTCCAAACACATGCATGTCAGGTTGATTGGTGGTTCTAAATTGCCCATAGGAGTGAGTGTGAGTGCGAGTGGTTGTTTGTCTGTTTGACATGTCCAGGGTGTACCCCTGCCCTGGGGCGCCGAAAAGGGGGGGTAAGGATACGGATTATAGGGGCCCATGATTGAGGGGGGCCCAGAGAGGCCCCTAATGATGATCAAAAATAGCATCAACAAATTTCGCCGCTGTGTTGGGGGGTCCGGTAAAGATTCTTTTCATGGGGCCCAAAATCCCTAGCAGCGCCCCTGCTGCTGCCTTTCGCCCGTAGACGGGCGAAAGGCAGGGGCTATACCTATCCAGGGTGTCAGTCGCTCTGTACAAGTCACCAACTCTGGATCCAGCAATCTGTTGATTACTTAAGAGCTTTGTAAGTAATCAACAGAGGTTGGGACATCTGTGGGAATTGTTTGCATCAAATTTCAAGACTTAATTTACATCCATTGTTGCTTGATCACTGAAAAAGACCCCTCTTTTTTTAATAACTCTGAAATTTGTTTTGGCAATCTAAACTTTTTTTCCACCTCTGGCAGTTTACTGCTTACCTTTGTACCATTTAAAGTTATTCACTGGACTTGACCCGCTTTAATTTAAATAAAAACAGGAAAAATAGGGGTGTTCTAAAACTTTTGACCAGTAGTGTGTATATATATATATATATATATATATATATATATATATATATATATATATATATATATATATATATATATACAGTAGATCATTCCTGCCAGCAGCCATCAGCCTCCAAACACAAACATCCTACTATTATTAATTCAATATTATTATTGTTGTAATTTATTTATTGTTGAAAAAAAAAAAACCTTACTATAATGTTGAATTTCCCTTCTGGGATTAATAATTTATTTTTCATTTTCATATATATATATATATATATATATATATATATATATATATATATATATATATGTGTGTGTGTGTGTGTGTGTGTGTGTGTGTGTGTGTGTGTGGTGTATGTATACTTACATACATACAGTCTATTATTTGTAGGTGAAGGAGCGCCGGCAAACACAGAAAACTGATGTGATTGGCTTTAAATTACGTCATGTCAGGCGATCAGGTGTTTACCTCAAACGTACCCTCCTGTAGACGGTCGGCTGCCTTTTATGGTGATGGGGCTGATGTCGTCACAACACTAGTTTACCTCACGCCGCACACCTGAGTTAAAACCAACACCAGAGAGGCAAAACTATTTTTGAGCTTCTTGTTTGGTGAAAGAGTCGTTTTAACTCGTTGGATGTTGTTATTTTGTCACCAGAAGATGAAAACCATCTCGGTGTTCTTGGTAAGTGTTATTCATGACAGAAACATATTTCGCCGGTGGCATTTCCGGTAAGCCGTAAATTGTGTCGAGTCATGACCAGAGTTTTTCCGTAGTGTAAACAAACTCAGCTTTTCTTTTGAGGGAACTTTTCCTCCTCGACGGTTGTTCATACCTTCTTTTAAAGCTGTTTTATATGTTAACTATGAAGGTGCCGAACAACTCGAGACCAGAATTCGTTTAAGATACTTTTTTATTTTTCTTTAATCAGTGCTCCAGGTGGGCGGGTTTAGATATCCGGTCTGTGTGTGCTTTTCACGAGTGGCTGATAGACACATGTGGCTTTCTCTAACTGAGGTGCGAAATTCCCCTTTGTCTTCACAAAGTGTGAAGCAATAAGCGGACTCATTCATTCAAGCTCCCCACCCAGATTTTACAGTCATGTTTTTCTTTTCTTCTTAAAAGAACTCCAGGTGAGAAATAAATAAAGGTCACCTCAGACATTTTCATACTCCTGTCACTATCATTCAGTTCACTTGTCAATAATTGAATTGTTTTTCTTTTGTTTGTTTGTTTTTTTTTTAAATATTTTTTCCTGTTTAGTGTATGCTGTTCTTGGTTTTAAATTGCTGGTCACAAACGACCTCTTATAAGTTACTAGGTTTTCCTCTGTCAACTGGCTTAAAACCAGTTAGTTTCACATTAGAAATGAACAAACAAGGCTCTCAAATCCATATACAACTATACAAATATAATAAATGATATTTATCCTTTCATGTAAGTGTCTTTTGAAAAGATTTAACAGTAATAATAATGATGATCATAATAAAAGCTGTGTTTTTATATAATATATATATATATATATATATATATATATATATATATATATATATATATATATATATATATATAACTGGCGATGAATTAGGACATTTAAAACCTCTGGAAATCTTTCCCAGACTGTGTGTTAAAAGGATTCTCAGTCACCCACTGTAGAATATAAAGACTTCATATTTAGGAATAATTTAATGGAATGATTCAATTCAAGTAATTATTTGATTCTACTACTTTTCAACCCTGAGCAAACATTAGTGGTTAGGAGTGGAAAGTTTAAAAAGGAAAAAAATCCCTATACAGGGAGAAAACCTATTAGCCAAACATGATCCCTACATGAAAACATACATTATCATGGCCAAAAAAAGCTACACACAAATGGAGACCCGTGAATATCGGACCTGTCTTTTTAAACTTCCTGAATTAGTTGGTAGTTTTCAGAAAGCAGTTGCTGAAACGTCTTTGCCGTCTACGTTTGAGAAAAAGAGGTCATGCCACTCAATGCTTTTTATTATTATTCTGTTGAATTACCTGTGCTTTATTTTTCACCCTCCTTCCAGTATGATTTGAGAACATTCTCAGGTATTTTCTCTGAAACTGATTCATTTCACCTTTAGGTCTATGAGCGCGTGCAGGGTGAATAAGTCACCGCGCGCGCCGTTAAAACTCCACCTCCGTCATAATGAAGCAGACAGAGAGCCTGCGCGTCAGTTACAAGCAGACCATGTAGCAGAGTACACCTGAGACACACCTGAGATCCTTCTGCGAGTCAGTAGCAGACTGTTTTATTTTATACCGTGTTGGATTATCTTTATCGGAAGATGGACATCATAGCGTTCGTGGTGAGTTTAATTTTATCTGTAAGAGCAGAGCCAGCGGTTAAAACGACTTTAAATCGGTTTAAAACGAGGTTTTCTGAAGAGACTAAGTGTTGTATAAAGTAGAAGCCGGTTAAAAAAAAAAGACTCGCTGTCTTGGTGGGACTTTTCCGGTTAGTTCGCGACCTTTTTCACGAATGTTCGTGGAGAGTCACGTGCGTCTGTCTTCACTAAGGTGCTAAAATCCTCGCTGGCTTCCAGGGTTGTGATCAGATCAGACAAGCCGTTCATTCATGCCGCTCCTAGATGGTGTTGCTTTCACGGTACCTGGGACGTTGCGCCTCTTTCCCCCCAACACCATACTAGTTTGAAAAGGCTTCTCACTGGTGTTTTCAGATTTGTTTTTGACAAGAACGGATTGCTTTACTCCACTTTCTAAAACATTCATTAAGATCGGTTTGGTAGTTATCCACTGAAGTGTATAATAATTTCAGATGTAGCCAGTATATGAATAACAACAAGCAAAGCTGCGGATTAATCTATTCATGTTGTAATTTAAACGTATCGTGTCTGCCATAGAAAAGTGTCAAAGTTAGGTTTAAGTATTTAAAATGGAGCCAGGCTATTACAAAGTTGGCATTTCAGAAGTTTGATTTTTATTCTCTCAGTGCATTCACTCATAAGTAAAATAAGAAAAAGTAATGTTTTTTTCCTGAGTATCTTGTCATCTATTAGATTCAGTTGTCTGTTATTTGCAGCAAATTACTGCAATGACTATCATTCATTCATTCATTCTGTCTCCTGCTCAGTTCATGCCACTTTTGGTACTAGGTTGGTAGTATTAAGCAGTTGGTCAAAAGTTTGAAATTATAAAATACAGCTTTGCTGATAAAGGCAGGTTAAGACGACATGCAAAATATGACATTTCTCTTAGTTTATCTAGTTAGAGAAAATAATTCTGATCGGCTCTAATAGTTTCCAACTGCAGATTGTGACATTGAAACTGAATAGGGAGCAAAATGTTTATCATTTTGACTCTGGGCTGGGTAATAAAATGTTTACAAAAGATTATTCATCAGGAAGACGCGGCACAATGTCATTATAAAGTTAATAAGTGTTAAAAGTGATAGGTGTGTGCCAGCCTGCGCCAGCTCAAACCACCCCTCCCCCTTCTGCACAAGCTTGGCATGTCGTGACATGTAAAATGCCAGGCGACTAAAGAGGGGCCGTTTGTTAAAAAGAAAAATTAAAGGTTTCATTGAAATGGTTAGGTGAACATCAGCAAAAGAATGTAATTGTAAAAATTGTCAAATTACTTCCTACAGTGACTCTTTCCACTTCAAACAGCACCATATAGTGGAAAACAAAGAGTGTGTTAAACTGTGCTGAAATAAGGACTGAAGGCTTTTCAAAGCCCCCGGCTCATTTCAAATCATGTTTGTAAAGGTGGGGAGTTTAAACCTTGAAGATGAAACTTCTTCTAGAACCAATAAAAGGAGGTTCTGTTACCTTGTAAGGTTTTCCATGAGCTGAATGATTGAGTCTACACCATCGATTCAGTCCGTTTACATGGGAAGTTTAATTCCTCTTTAATTCAGAATTAAAGTTAAATCCGAATAAAAGTTACCATGTAAACACCTAATTCCATATGAAAATGTCAATTCCAAATTAAACTTAATTCCCAAGTAAGTGGATGGTTTATTCCCATTTTAATTCTGAATTAAATAATTCCACGGTCATGTATACACTCATTCCTGTTTAAATTAATTCCCGTCTTTCTGCGCATGCTCGTTCTCTTGCCCGTCTGTCACGATGGCGCTTATATTCTGCGCTGGGCTTGTTTTCAAAACAAAGTTTTAAAATGGCAGCACGAGGTAAACTGTGTACAAGAGCAGAGACGATTTATTTAATAAATAGCTTGGAGGAACTGGAAAAAATTAAAAGAACAGATGGCAGGAAACATAAAAATTGTGAGCTTTTCAAAGTTGTAGCGGCCAGGTTAAATGAAGGAGGTTTCGCAGATAGAGACGCCACCCAGGTCAAAAATAAGTGGAATGTTGTTGCTAACCGAGTTGTTGCTAAGTTTGTTTTCTTCTGGTAGATGTAAAGACGTCCGCCAACCCTATCCAATCAGAACCCTTCCCAACCCCCAGACCTAAAGCGGAATTGGATAAAGCCGAACAAACGTGTTTTCCATGTAAACCTCAATTCGGAATTACTATTTCCATGTAAACTCGAAGGAAAATAGTTTAATTCGGAATTATTTAATTCGGAATGATTAATTCAGAATTAAAAAAACATCATGTAACCACAGCCAGTAGTGTATGGTCTGCATACATAGTGCGTTATTTTTGTTTGTTTTTTTTTATGTTAAAATATTAGTTTCAGTTTCATTTGATGGAATGTTTGATTATTTTCAGGAAACGTTCTACTTTCATGGTCTCCCATTCTTACAATCAACAAAAACCATCTATAGTAACTTTGTAGTCCCATCCTGGTTATCTTTCTGACACGGTCTTATCTCAGGGACAGAAGATACTTGGAAATTGGTAACTGTGTCTTAGACCAAATGGCCATGACCTGTGGAGTTCCCCAGGGGTCAATCCTGGGACCCCTATTGTTCAATCTGTTCATGCTTCCATTAGGTCAGCTAATACGCAGCCAAAATCCATCTTACCACAACTATCCAGATGATACTCTATATGTTAACTATGTGTCACTGACAGCAGAAGAACATGGGCCTGTAGATTCATTGTGTCACTGCATCGAACAGATCAGTGTGTGGATGCAAAAAACTTTCTCCCTGCTAAACTTTAATTTTCAGAAGTTCCTTTATGCTGTTTTAGTATATGCCTGTAGTTTATTTTGAATATTTTTCATGTACAGTCATCTGGGATTAGAAGTTGTGTAACATATGGCTTGACACTCTTGTATCAACATTTTTTTTGTTTTTGTGAGAATATCTAGTGAAATATCATTTTTGATTCATATCACCCAGCCCCACTGCAGTCATCTCTTTTTTTTTCCTTTTTTTCTTTTTTTTCCAAAGATTTTGATCTGTTTCTGCAAACCCATGGGTGCATACCCACAGCCTGCCTTGGACTCGGGGAAGAGCAGGTCGGCCCGACTCGTGTCCTGCAGAACTGATGAGTACCCTCATGGCGACATCTGCTGTTTAAACTGTCCATCTGGTAAGCTACCTGGAGCCACACACAGCAGAGAGTCTGAATCTCTGTTATTAAGTGATAGCTGAAATTCATTAGGTTCAAGAAGTAATCTGACGTGTTGTTTTGCTGGACTCACTGGCTGTGGAAAGCAGGTTTGTTAACAGATTAATGTATAGATTTATTTTGTGTTTTTAGGTACCCATCTGAAATCGCCCTGCACCAAACCACATGAGAAGGGCACATGTCAAGAATGTGACTTTGGTACATTCACTGAGCATCCCAATCACCTAGAGCGGTGCTTCCCGTGCACACAGTGTCGCTCAGGTAATTCCCATTGATGGGTTTATGCTATTAATGGGATTGATTGTAGGAGAAAAGTAATGTTGAGCCTTCTCAGACTGGTCTGAGCATAAGATCAGAGCAAGAACTGCAGTACCTTTTTAAAATCAAAGGTTTTATGTATTTTTACATTATTAAACTCAAGTGGTCCTTAGCAGGTCTCAAAATTAGGTCAGAATATCAGATTACCATCAACGCATAAGATGTTTCAGTGTATAGTCATTTAACAAAAACTAAGTCAAGATGTAGAAGAAGTTTATAGAACACCAAAGTACATCCCAAAAATGAATCGCCTACAGAAATAACTTTAGTGGCAATATTTAAAAAAAAAAAAATGTCTGTATAAAGACATGGACTTTCTCACATTACCTGCAATTAATTCCTATGAAAACGTTAAAAGTGTGCTTAGATTTTCACACATAACTTTTGCATTTTTTTTAAGTTAATAATGTCATGCTGTGTCATATGTTGCTGTTTGTCTGAGACTATACTCACCTTCTTGAGACCCTGTAAGGCTTTTTTTTCCTTTGTCCCACAGTAATGGTGTACTTTGCCTAACAGCACTGCTTTTATTTCCTCAGATCAGGAAATGGTCAGTGCATGTATTCACACAGAAAACGCTAAATGCCAGTGCAAATCAGGGAAATTCTGTGATCCTGAAGGTCCATGTGAAGTCTGCAAGAAGTGTACCAGGTGAGTACATGGAAACCAAGCTAGATGCATTATCCTCCCTTCACCGTCATGATTATTGTCTCACATAGAGACGTCCTGTAACAGCCTCACTAATTTAATGTGGTCATGATCTTTGCTTCCCCTCCCCCAACAAAAAAAAAACTAGGTGAAAGTGATGAAGAGCTAGTGAGGAACTGCACATCTACCACCAACGCAGAGTGCAAGAAAAAGCAGCCCAAACACGTCCCAGGTATGCTCTGATGGAAGCGTTACACTGGCAAACACATGTATCACATGTTTGTCCACATGTTAAGACCTGCTCTGGAAGTAGGATTTCTAGTGTGACACTATGGAGTGATTCACTCACTTTTTAAATTCATCCAGCCTCTGAACATATCACCATGATGTTTTCTTTCTTTATCCCCGTTATCAGGTCCTTCCACGTGGCTCGTCCCTCTTGGGATTGTTGTGCTGTTGGTTGCTGCAATCGCAGTAGTTTTTTACGTGTACAAGAACTGTAGAACAAATGGTAAGTTTGAAATGGTTTTTCACTATACAAATACTCCATACTGACACGGGGATGGGGGGTAATAAAGAAATCTGTATTGGCATGTACAAAATGAAGGATAAATCTAAAGAGTATTGCAACATTTTAGGCTTGGGTTGGTCAGGAAAAAGGTTTAAGTTCCTTCTCGCTTTAATAAATGATCTCAGTTCAGTGTTGGACTCAGGATACAGAGCATGAAGAATGTCAAAGGGAAGACTGATGTTTTCATCTGGATGAATCTGTCAACAGAAAGAGGATATTAGTTTGCACTGATCCAGAACATCTCAATTTTTTTGGCATTACGTGGCAACAGCCCCACATAACTCATCAATTTCAGTTATCTTCCACATTTGTTCATATTTGATTTACTCATAAGGGCAATCAAATATTTGCATAGTCACAGTAAATTGAGATGGATCACACAAATAGCTGCATTTGTGGGACCTTTAGGAAATGTCTTAAAGCTGATAAATCCTTTCTTTACGTCCTTTCTTCAGATTCTCTAAGAAACTCTGGTGGAGAGAGAAAAGCTGGAGCGGTGAGTCACTTATATTTAGACATTATTGAAGAATTAACAGAAATGACCAGTTAAACTGAATTGATTGTAAATAGTTTTCTCCAATTGTTGTTGCTGCTGCTTTTATCTAAAGAACAAGGAATATTACAACAGCTTAAATGTGTTCTTGCCTAATGATAAGCTTGGACACAAAGTCTTGTCTGTTTGAACGTGTTCGTCGTGCTCTAAAACTCTAAAACTCTGCACCGCTTGGATCCCGCCCCAACAGCCAGGGATAACCTCTGCTCCAAAAGATGATGAGCATAGAAGGCTGTGTGAAAGCCCCGGCAGCTCTGCCAGTAACTCCCAGCACAGTTTGTTTGACCAGCAAGCTACCTCCATGGAGCCCACAAGGAGGGTGAGGTTCATCACTAATCTTCATGGCTGACGCTTCCTTGCTTCGTGACTAATTACTTGCTTCTTGTTTGCTTCAATTGTGTGTTGCTTATGTGTCGTGGCTGCAGCAGACTTAAAATTTAAATTTCCGTCAGCATTTCCTTCTGCAACCCTGGGTTCTGGAGAAAGTTTCTGTGGTTCAGGTGTCTCTGGAGATTTTTATTTTTTATTTTTTTCAACAAATCACACCACCTTTATCAACAAGCTTTAACATGTGGAGCATAAACATTTCTCCTCGCCGCTGCTAGGACCTTTTATTGGACTCGGGTGAAAACAAACAAAAAAGAAAACTGGACCGAGACCCCTAAAAGAGGTGGTCTTGATTTGAATTAAAAACTGAACTGAAAAAACTTGTGCTGAACAAAAGAGCAGCAAGAGCCTGAAATCACACGATTTAGGGAACTGAATTTAGCACAGACCTTTGCTTCTGTGGAATTAATACTCCAATATTTGTCTAGTTAAGACAATAATCTGAAAAAGAAAGCATTAAAACGTTAAGTTTTCTGGTCAAGTGGATTCTAAGTCAATGGCTTATTCACAATATAATGGCCTGTTGGAGATTTTGTTTCATTTTCCCACACATAGGGGAGCTGTAAGTGCAGCAGAAAGTGCAAAACGGAAATAAATGGTGCTTTAAAAAAAATGTCAGATTAAGTAATTAAGTAAAGGCACTGGGCTGCTGGGTAGCTGAGTCCTCCTGCAGCGCACGTCTGCCCCACTTTCCTGTCTGTACACTTTCAATATAGGCCACTAAAGCCAAAATAATCTTAAAGAAAGAAAAAAAAAATCAAAGGCATTAGAATATCCAGAGCTGTAAATTTAGTTTTCATTCATGGAGGAGGGTTAGAAGAGATGTGGACGTAACAGATGTGCCATTGTTTGAATTAACTAGAAAATAAAATGTTTTTATTTAAAGAAACTAATTTAAGTGGCTTAATTGAGGATATTATTTATTATGAGGTCAATATTTGAGTGCAGCAACCTACTGTACTGTTTTGCTGGACGTCTGTAGTGAATTAAATGAGTTTCATAGATGTGCTTCATTTTCAAAGTAGCTATTTGAAACAGGTGAAATGAAAGGTTTTTTTGTTGTTCCCCCCCCCCCACCAACACAGATTGAAGTAACACATTTAGGTATGCATGGATGTGGGTGTGAAAAGAAAGCAAAGATTAGAGATTAGAATCAAGTTTGCCAACTCTTAGTCCAGACCGGAACAAACTCAGGTGTGGACAGCTCGTCTGCTTTCCTCTGTTGCTGTGGACACGCCCTCCTGATGAGTCATGAGTCATGCTAAAGTACAAACTATGAGCCTCTCTTTTTTTCTTTTGAAGCTTCCAATCTGTCAGACATTTTCTCTGCATGAGTTGTTTTTGTTGGGAAACGTCTTTGGGTCATTTCTGGCTGATTCCGATTCATTGCTGTCACCAAGGATTGCATAAATCTTGAATGAACACTTGTTCTTTTTCCCTTTTAGAAACATGAGCCATTTCCCACACTTGTTCCCGTGAATGGTAAAACACTTTCTCAATTCCCTTTAAAGTTCTGATGCATGTAGATCAGCGTGAAGCACTAGTGTGCTTTTAAAAAAAAAAGTGTATTTTATTTTTATGTTTAGTCATTTATGTGTTTATGTCCATGCCAGAGTGAATGATTGTCTTATTCTCTTTTTGCAGGTGAAGACTCTCTGAGGAAATGCTTTGAGCTGTTTACAAAACTAGACATCGACCAACACAAGAAGTTCTTCCGCCACCTTGACCTCAGTGACAATGAGATCAAAAGCAAAGACAGCCTTCCCTATGATGACCGAATCCATGAACTGCTGAATATCTGGGTGGAGAAGGAGGGCAGGAGCGCTAGCCTGAACGACCTGTTGAAAACGTTACTCAGCTTGAATCAAAGGAGAACAGCTGAGGATATCAAGAATGCAGCAGTTGATGAAGGTCATTACAGCTATGATTCCTCAGGTCAGACAGTCGGTCCTTCAGAAGTCCACAACGACGTCCTCTAATGAGTTCAAGCTCATGGTTTGAGGTTGAACGCTGAACACCGATCCGGCATCTGTTAGAGGCTGGAGTAGTACTGCAGAAACTTCTGTGGTACCGGTAGTCTTCTGACATGAATAGTCAAGATATCGAGGAGACGGTGATTAAGGTGCAAATGGTACACACTTCCATTTCACAGTTTCCTGAGGTCTTGATGACATATGAAGTTCTTTGGTCAAAACCCCACAGGAATACAGTACCACAGTTCCTCATTTCACAGGGTTTTACAGCTCTTCTTATAGCAGCCAATTTAGTTCTGTTGAGTTCTACCCTAAATTTGGTGTTGAAGATTTGCTTTTTTGTTTGAGGAAGGTTTTTTTAACCTACTTCTGAACCTACTTCAAATGTTCCATGTTGCTGTAAAACTGGGTATAAGCTGAATGTCTGAGTCCAGACCATCCAGAAATGCTAGAGCTGTATTACAAAATATATCCTCTCTAGTGCAGAAAAAGTTTTAGTTTTTTTTCTAAAATATCTCCTTCAACATGCTCTGTTGCAGTGGGTCATTGTAAATCCTTTGATAAAGCTTTGACCCTATCCGTTAGGTGTTACAACCAAGGCTGCCACCCATACCTGTCTGTTGCTGGGTAGTTCACCTGTTGTAAAACGTGACGCCCACACGCTACGTCTGTTATTCAGAAGTACGCTCCAAAACCAGCCTAGACTTGGACGCCTGGTTTGACTGAAGTTTTTCCTTCAGCCGTCTGTAGTTGTGAGACATACAGCTTGGTGGTTGCTGCCTTGTTTTATTTTTTTGCCCAGTATAACACACATGTTCAGTCTATCTGATGTTGGTTAGACTCCATTTGACCGTTTTGGTTTTATGAAATGTATGTTAGCAGGAACAACTGTCCTTGTGATCGCACTGATCCCAGAACAAATGAGCATGTGAAACATTTCAAACGTCACATCACTGTGTCTATTACACATGGAAGTTGTGTTGGATTGTATGGTTTCCTTTATTTAACTCTAATGATCTTGACCTGCTGTATGTACTTCTCGATCAACAGTGTTATCCTGATAAGGCTTACTCTAATTGTTTTGGTTTTAATTTTTCTGAAACAGAACCTGAACTTTTGTATCTTGCTCTCTGTTCCTTATTTATTATAAAACCAAAAAAAAAGTAGGTTTACAGAAACAGTTTTTCCAGGGTCCTGATGTATTCCAATTTTATAATCAGTGCCTTGCTCAGAAGTACCAATGAAGTTAAACTGAAGAAGTTCTACATAAAGGAAATGATAGAATTGTATGACTGTAAGTCATGCAAGTACTTGTCCTTTTTAGATAGTTTGTCTGATGCAATCATTCAGAGTAGCAACTTGTCTTCCGCTGGCCTGATGAGGGGAAAGTACGAGCCTTAATCTGCCCCACCCTTATTCTCTGGATGTGAACCAGTTTGTGCCCAGCACGTCATCACATACAGTATGTCAGAGTGGGAGGGTAAAAAAAAAATACCTAGCACTTTTGCATCAAATGTCTTTTGTGTCATACAAACATGTATGATGTGGACATGTGAGCAGCCGTTCTCAGGGTGATAACAGGGCTCAGTTCCCTCACATGTTCTAAGGAGCTGCTCATGTTTAAAATGCCTGGTTTTCACCTGGTTTAGATCAGCTGGAACAATGTTACCAAAGCAGATGTAACTGGGGGGGGGATTTTATTTTGTGTATTTATTTTTCTTACCTGGAAAACAGCCGTGTGAGTTAATTTACGACTATTGAAAGCACGAAAAGTTGTATTAAACTTACTTGTCTTTCTTTTTGTATGTGATGTTATTAAAATGACCACTGCTGTATTGATCTGGTGCATTTCATTCTTTTTAACATTTCAGTTGATGGTGCTAATAGGGTTAACTTTTGTGGAAAATATTTGAAGGAGTGTTTAAATGTCACGAGTTTAAACCCTTACTGGGCATCTTCCCTGTCTAGCCAGTAGAGCCACAATCTTTCTTGCGTGATGCAAGAAAACTGTCATGGATGTTCTTTGGTCTTAATTCAAGCCGGGGAATTTGGCTCCAGTGATGTAACTTACAGACTCAAATGCTCTTCTTACGCCGTTTGTTTAGGATTTGTTCTTATTGAGAGGAAAGTTTCTGCTTCCATGAACCATTTTTGTTTCTGGTCACATGATATCAGCCATGCACTTTTTGTTTTCTTTTCATGCAACCATTTTGCACATCATTGTGTTTTGTTTTTTTTTTGTTTCACGTGAGTATGCTCTTAGCAACAATTTAAAATGTGGCTTGAGTTGATGAGCAGCATGGCCCTGATTTAAATGCAGTCCAGTTCAGTTGAACTGTCTTCAGTCCAAATGTAATTCAGTTTGAATCTTGCTCATTCAAATTTTAGTCCATATTCAAATTTCGATCTGCCACTTTGTGAAATCACAGTCTGGCTAAAGAATTCAAGCAATCGCTTTGACTCTTCGCTTTCCTGAATGACAGTAAACAGCTCCAGTTTCAGTCTCTAATGAAACTGTCAAATACATTTTCTGAGTAATTCATATGTTCTTTAATGAGGGAAAAATGTCTCACTCCTGCGGTTTAGTGAAAATACCTCAGTTTTCCACACACTCAATGTAGCCTTAGACATTTGTGGTTTCTACTGTGGCACCTTATGTCGCGTAAACTGTTATAAAAAAAATACCTAGAAAAAGAAAAACGTGTGCAGGTGAGCAGTTATCAGAGATCCAACCTCATATCCTGCAGTAATGATTTCACTGCATCACTGTGGTAGATTGGAGCATTGTTTAGTCCATTTCCAGTTGAGCTCATGGCTAATGTTTTGCATAAGCAGATTCATTAAAATGAGCATTTCTCAGTTTGGATTTTGTCAGTACTTGTGTTCATGGCGACTTGTGAAATGTGAGCCGCTCCCAAAGTTCCGCTCCAGTTCGAAATGTGCATGTAAGCAGGTGTGGTTAAATTCCCCAGAAGTGCTCTTCCTGGGCCCGTATCTGACAAGGAGCACATCCAGCAGACTTGTGCAGACCTGAGATGGCAAAGAATGCTTTTTTCTGTCAACAAGCAGCAGCAAATGTGACTGAGAAAGATCACAACTGACAGTTTCAAGCTTCTTCTGTGTATTTAATATCAGGCAGGATTATCTGTGACGATTTTACGAGTAGCATTATAGTTAACAAAGAACTGGGGGTCAAAGTTCAACATGGCTGAATTGGAACTATTGCTGTATTTTTTTATTTTTTTAAAGGCATAATTTACATAACAGGGTAAATGAATAGGCCTGTCACTATAGTTGTTATCACAGTTCAGAAACTGTGAAAATAATGTGGAAAGATATTTTAAGTTGGAGGGTGCTGACAAAGCTCCAGGAAGAAAAAATAAATCACGATATCATGCAATATTATTATGTTCATTATAATTTAAGTCATGAACTATTTGATCTCCAGTTCCAGAAACCAGTGCAGTTCTTGATGAGAAGCACGACACAAACACAATCACGTGTGCTGAAAGCTCACGGTTCATTTGGGTAACGGGGGTGTGTTAGACTGTGCAGGGTTTCCTTGGGATGGTGGGTCGTCTTATGACGGGCCTGGAGCTCCCAGTCTACTGCTCAGCTGGAAGGTGAGAGGGTTTATCATCACAGTTCAGCCTCAGTTTTCCCCCAGGCTCCAAATGTAGACGACCGCCGTTCACGATTTCTTTATTAATTATGCAGAAAAAATGAAAAATGAGACATAATTCAAATGGAAGCACATTCATATGCAAAAAAAGAAAAAGAATCAGAGAGGGTGTGTAAAGAATTTAATTTAATTCTGTCACAGTTTAGTGAAAGTGAAAATTATATTGCAGCAATAGAAATTATTGAGAAAGAAAGTAACTACAGGGAATATAAGTAAACTATATCAGCAGTGAAATCTCCAAACATCCATTCAGCAGACTGACACTTTATAATTTTCTAACCGAGCTTCAGTGTTCAGTCTCGGGAAAGTTAAAAAGTGCGTCAGAGAGGGAGAGATGCGGTTGTGCAACATCTGAGCTGACGTAGTTTGTGAATGCAAAGCATCTTTGTAATTGATGATATTTGATTCAGGACACAGCACACTCTTGGTCTCATTGAAGAGATGGAAAATATTAGCTTTAAGAAGAGTATTTTATCAGACATCAGTCAAATCAATGAACAGTTGCAGATTGCACTTTTTAAATAGTTGGCTATTTTTTTCCCTACAAAGTATAATTCCCCCTTTGGGGAATGAATAAACTATGATTCTGTTCAATCCATTTTGATTCTTTCTGACTGATTAGCATGTGAATGAGCTTCTCGAGGAAATTAACTGTCTTTTTCCAATCTTTTTTATGTGTAATTACCAAGGAAATCATGAGCGTTGGGCTGCTACATTTTTTAACCTCAAGGCAAAGATGAAGAGCGCACTCACTTTTAAGCTGAGTCACCCTAACAAATATGTCCAGGTGAAAGTATGCAAAACGTTTGGACTGAGACAGAACACGCTGGTTGGCTCGGCCTGGGCGAGGACTCAGCTTCATAGGAATCTTCCGGATCAGCACTGCATACCTGTCGAGGGAGCCTTCAGGAGGCGCGAAACAATACAACTAAAGCCTGTAACAGGCTGCAACAAGAATCTCACCTGATGTCTCATGTCAGCCTTTGTTGGGCTTCACCCTCCCAGAAACCTTTAATAATCCAGTGAATTTGTGTGATTTTGTATATGTGTAACAGATGGAGGAACATCCTGATGACATACACTAACAATCATCCAGTCTAAATGGAACAAACAGGGACTATTGTCTGCATCAGTGAAGCTGTCCATCTATCCTGAGACATCTTATTTAGAGTCACGAGGGCTTGGATCCTGGTCCTGCTGTCAGTTCACCAGGATGTGGGTCCGTCCCTGGGCCACGCAGGGACAAATAAGGAAACACATAACCATAAATTCTCACTCCTACAGAAACTTTGAAAAAAAAAAAAAAGTTTGTTATTCTCTAAAGTTGCCTTATTTACTTACTTTCTCATCTGCAGTACCATATCTATTGAATATCAATAGAGCATACAACTCAGAAGGTTTGGATGTTGACGTTTGTCTCTCAGCTGAGAACTGTTGTTAATTCAACATAGATTTTTTTTGGAGCAGAAGGGTTGATTTTTGGTTCAGGTTCAAATCCCTGCAGGACCAGCTATCCAGTGCTGCTGCGCTGGGGCTTTATTAGATGCACATAGCAAATGGGTTTAGTTTAATTTTTTTGTTTTTCCTGCTATCTGGTATTGGAATGCATTTGTCACAGATATTGGAATAAATAGAGAAGTATAGCTTCAAAAATATAAATAATAGCCCTCCCACCCTACTTAATAAGTTACCAAAGCACTGAATAAAACTTTAAATGAGATTGTTTTTTTTTTCTCATTGAGGACATGTCCTTTAACACTTCCTGCTAAAGGCCACGTGATGATGGATGCGTGTTGCCAGGAAACAGGATGCAGCGTATATCAAAACATTTCAATTACTGTACCCCCCCCCCCCCCCCCCCCCCCCCCCCCCCCCCCCCCCTTTAATCCTGCACCTGCAATTAAACTGGTAAACATGTTCTACCTGCAGACATTAATCTCCCCTCAGGAGTTCCTCTGGCCTCGCTTCACCCTCCAATCATGGAGGCAGTTTGCCGCCTCATTTTCTCCTTCTTTCTTCATCCAGCACTCCACTTTGCTCACTCTCAAGACAAGTGTCTTTGTCTTACATTATCATAATGAATGTTGATGGGCTCGCCGTGTCCAGCAGTCCACACACCGGCCTTACCGTGCGCGCTCGCAGCAGGAACGTTTAATAGAGGTGTCACAGAATCCTTCTGTTAAATGGTAGCTCTGCTGTAACAAATCAGCTTCCTGACGCACATTCATCAAACTAATGTTCGCTGAGGATATTATTAACCATTCTGTCATGGTCGTCTACTGGACCGGCTAAATTACCATTCAGGAAAGGTGATTTGAAGGTATCCATCCAATAAAGATCAGAGAACTTGGCAGCTCACTGCTCCGTCTTCTACTTCATTACTTCATTACATGAAATGCAAATGGGTTTGACTTTGAATATTGAGTCTTTTGCTGTCACAGGATTGAGCTTCTGCCATACAGAGTTCTCCTAAATCTGTATCAACAAAAAGAAAAAAAAGAAAAAAGGAATCCAGGTTTGGGACTGTAGATATCATAATATGGAAATTATTGTCCTTTATCACTTCTGTAAATATTTAACTCCGTAACAACGATGAAGGACCGCACACGGCTACATTCTTTCTGTCTGAAATATCAGACAACACCACCCCCCCCCCCCCCCACACACACACACACACACACACACTCGTCCCCTTCCATCCAATAGGCTGTGAAATGTCAGGTGACAGGTCAAACAAAAGTAAACAAACAAACAGTAGTTTGGTTTAGCCGATGTCGGGACTCGGGGCAGGTTAAATGATTATTCATTAACGTGGCGTGTTTGTCATAAAGCAGTTGTCATAAAACACCTCTACTCCACATATTTGACGTTCTATGAGTTGTAGAGGTCTTCACGGGTCCACTTTCATGGACCCGAAACCTGAATCGACCCTTGAAAATTCGACCTGAAACCGACCCGACCCGAGCTATTATCATAAGTCCGGGTTCCGAACCCGAATGGACCCGGTCAGGTCACCGTGCACTCACACCAGGGTCTGGTACATGAAACTCTATGTTATATGCTCCCCCATTTGGCCTCAAGTGGTATTATTACATAGTGTGCCTTTAACTATCATATTCTATGGCTTTTTTTTCCAATCACTGACACAGTTTCCTGAAGTGTTAATGTCTGTGACATCCTTTGGTCAAATCGCCTCAGAGGTGTAGTGCATAATAATATTTTAGACCTATGCAGTTCCCAAACAGTTGCAGGGTTGTCTGGTATCTGAGTTTTTGAGTTGGTATCCAAATAAATCATCTCAAACTCAGAAAAAGTGACTTTGTTTTCATAATATGAAATTCAGATTACATAATAATTAAATGTAGCTTTCAACCCCCCCCAAAAAGTCACTAAATATGTACATAATTCATATAAAAGTGTTTTGTCATAATGACAAGCCTGTTTTAACATGCAGATGGGTGCACTGATGTCAACCTCTTCAATTCAGTTTAATGCAATTCAATTCAAAAATACTTAATTTTCCTTCGGGGACCGATAAATTGTTGCAGTAACTGTCATGATTTAAGTCTGTTCAAACATTCATTACTGATGGTTGTCGCTGTGTTCAGGAAGGATCTCCCAAAGCGTCTGTGTTGCAGCAGATCTGAAGAAGCCTCTGACTGAAGACACTGTCGCTGAATCACTGTGTTGTTTAGAGGATGTCCACAGGATGTTCTTATAAACAGCATCAATGTTGCGTCTACAGTCCAGTCTGTTGTCCAGATGAACACTGAGGTAGATTATGCTCCTCCAACACCTCCACATCTTCTCCCATAATGGAAATGATGTTTGACGTATTCCAGTGGTCCTCCTGAAATGTATCTGATGGCATTGGGCAGGAGATGTGGTTGATCAACAAGAATAAGAAGGAGAGAAGCTGCAAGGAATCATGAATTAAAAGTACAAAGAACTACTCAAACTCACCCCAAGCAGAACTTAGAATCACCCACTGACCAACCCTTCATGCCTCTGGACTGCAGGAACAGCGTAGAAAATGAAAGGCCCGAGCTGACAAGTGGATTGAAACCCAGAGGCTTCTTAATGGGAGGTTGGAAGGTGGCAGCACTAACCCCTGTGCCACCATGCCATCTCTACCACAGCATGAAATGTCATGACCTGGGTCGGCCATGACAGCCCTGTGTGTGTGTGTGTGTTGTCAAGTTGGCGTCACTCCCTGTCTCTCATCTGCTCTGTTTCCTGTTTTACTTTGAAGGTCTGTCTTGTCTCTATTGTTTTCTGCTTTGCTTCCTTCCCCTTGTTACCTTGATCCCCTCTGCACCTGCCTCTCGTTTATTGACCTGTGAATTTAAGTCTTGTCATCTCCCCTGTCTGTGCTGGTCCGTTGTCTTCTGCTCTGTTCTGTTCGTTACTCTGCCGTTTTTTTCATTTGTTTTCTCCGTATGACACCTGCCTGCATGGGCTTTTTTGTTTGTTTGTTTTTGAGAATAAATACTTTTTTTTTTGTTGTTGTTGCACTCCTGCGCCTGGGTCCTCCATTCTGCCTCCAACCTGATATGAAATCAGAAAATAGTGCATTAAGGATCAGGCTGCTCATTTATAAAACTGTATATAGCCGAATATGGCATACACCAAAAACTATTCTGATGAATAAAAATGTGTATCGACACCTCCAAGCAATTTTCCCTTTATAAATCACAGCCCACCTGGAAGTTTGTGCAGCTGGATTCACGTCATGTCCCACCCTCAACACATTCACAATCTATGTGATCTCTGTTCCCAGTTCTAGTTAATACTGGTGCTGCAGCATCCTGGACCAGTTGAAGGTTTTCAATTCCACTGTTTTGACAGGAAGAAAGCAATGATTACAGTAATCCAGCCTAGAGGTAACAAAGGCGTGGGTTATTTTTTTCTGCATTCTCGATTCAGGATGTTTCTAATTTTCCTAATATTGTGCAAATGTAAGAGAGCTAGATCCCAACCTTTGTGTGGAAAGTGATGACAGGCCCCAGAACTCAGGAAAATCCATCCATTATCCATAACTGTTTCAGTCCTACGCAGGGTCACGGGGATCTGCTGGAGTCTATCCCAGCAGCTTTTTACCTTCTAAAAACATTGCCAGAATCAAAGGAATAGTCTCTAAACCAGATTTAGAAAGACTAATCCATGCGTTGGTCCCCACCAGGTTAGACACTGTAACAGCCTGCTCACTGGGCTCTAAACCAGCTGTAAGACAGCTGCAGTACATCCAGAACACTGCTGCACGAGTCCTGACTAGAACCAGGAAATACGACCATATTAGTCCAGTCCTGAGGTCTCTGCACTGGTCCTGACTAGAACCAGGAAATACGACCATATTAGTCCAGTCCTGAGGTCTCTGCACTGGTCCTGACTAGAACCAGGAAAAACGACCATATTAGTCCAGTCCTGAGGTCTCTGCACTGGTCCTGACTAGAACCAGGAGATACCGACCATATTAGTCCAGTCCTGAGGTCTCTGCACTGGTCCTGACTAGAACCAGGAGATACGACCATATTAGTCCAGTCCTGAGGTCTCTGCACTGGTCCTGACTAGAACCAGGAGATACGACCATATTAGTCCAGTCCTGAGGTCTCTACACTGGTCCTGACTAGAACCAGGAAATACGACCATATTAGTCCAGTCCTGAGGTCTCTGCACTGGTCCTGACTAGAACCAGGAAATATGACCATATTAGTCCAGTCCTGAGGTTTCTGGCTTCCCTGTCATTCAGATAATAGACTTTAAAACAGCTCTACTTGTGTTCAAGTCTCTTCATGGCCCCAAAGTCCATCTCTGACATGTTAGATCCATATGAACCAACCTGGACTCTGAGAACCTCAGGTAGTGGTCTCCTGCTGGTGTCCAGAGTCAGGACTAAACAAAGGTGAAGCAGCATTTCAGTTTTATGCTCCTAAAATCTGGACCAGTCTTCTAGAAGTTGTGAGACAGGCCTCAACTCTGACAATGTTCAGATCCAGACTGAAAACAGTTCTGTTTAGATGAGCATATGACAACTGAAAAGATTTTATCTGCATTTTCATTTTTAATTTAACTTATTCTCCTTTTAAGTTCATTTTTAATTAAATTTATTAATGATTATTTTTATGCTTGTATGATTTACGGAATGACTATTTGCCTTCTTGTGATTTTATGCATCTGTAAAGCACTTTGAATTGTACACATTGATTGGTTTTGGGTCAGCCAGGGAGACACTAGCTTACAGTGACCACCGGCTCTTGACTTGGCCACTCCCCAGGACCAGGGACGTACATCAGCATAAACATAGATATCTAACTGCATGCACAAGTGGCAAGACTGGTCAGACCTGGCTACCAAAATGGCATCTGAAATAAGGATGGACAGACTGCTTCAGTCAAATTAAATACTGAAATTAGGGGCTGTTGCATTGTGTCTGTAGAATTTTGACAAAAGTATTTCTGTGACATTTCATTAAGACCTCAGAAAGGTCTGCTTTGACGCATCTTAAAAGCATAATGAGTTTCATGCACAGTGTAGACTGAGTTTTTTTTTGAAAAGAAACTCTATTCAATAAACATGCTTGTCGCACCATATCTGCCGAATGGGTAAAGAAAATGTCTTTCCAGTATTTAAGGTTTATCTCAGTGACGTTACCAGCTTATTACAGCACCCCCAAGCGGCAAAAGCTTTCACTGATTCAGAATTCGGATCCAGTTTTATTGAGCCTTTCTTTTCCTTGCTCTCATTAGCAGTGAAACTGCTGTTTCCTGTGATTACTGGACCTCAAGGAGCCCAGCTGCCATCCCACAGACTCCATTCCTAAACCATTATTGGCCACCTCCAAAGAACCTCCACAGCTGCCTGACTCTTCATGGGAGCTAAGGGCAAATGCCCAAAACCCTCAGGAAGTGTGACTGAGAACCAAAAGAAGGCCTTTGGGATCACATCCAGGGTCAGTGATGCTCATAGGGTTCCCTTTAAGGGGAGCTGTTTCCAGTTGCAGCGGGACAAAACACATAATACAGCAGAGCTGCCCTCAGTTTCAAATCACCCATTCATAACTGTTCTACCTGTATAATTAAAGGAAGAATAAATTAGATTTGTTCCGCAAATTACACAATCACTTCACAGCCGCATAAGTGCTGTTTCCAAAGAGTGCTGGGCACTTCTGGATACAAAGCTGTTTGAATAGGAGCTGATTTTGACGGAGGCTGATGATCGCTCCATTCAGGCCGAGTGAGAAGAGGATAAAGCTGCCCGCCAGTTTTCACACTAAGAGCTCTGTTAATCAGTGATGACAAAGGAACAAAAACGCATCCAGTATTACTTTTTTTTTTTTTTTTTTTTTTGTGATGCTCAGGGCTCCTCCATGAAACTTGTGGGACAATAGAGGCAAAATATGAAGCTATAGCATGAAGAGTAATGTGTATATACTAGCCCTTAGTGCTGGAAGCAAAGAGAGATTTCTCCCGCTCCTTAATTTGAATTTGTTGTACTGATGTGAAACTCTGCAGAGAATAAATTGTAAAAGATAGAAAGGTCGATGTGACAGAATTCGCAATGACTTTCTCCGTGCTGAGGGAAGGAGGAGTGGAGGGATTTTTCTGGATCACAAAGTCAGCCTTCTGTTCACAGCCAACACTGTAGATCAGTACGACATCACAGATCCTCACTTCACTACAAAATCACATATTCCCTTTATTCCACAATATGATATTTCTCAATGACAAACTGAGATACCTGTATGTATCTCAATAGTAGACAACAATGAATCTGATGTGGATTTTTTTTTTTTTTTTTAATCAATCCACCGACTTGTAGAGGCTCCACACTAAGACTTGGTTCTTTATTAATCCTGGGCCTTCAAATTAGTTTGCCATTTAAAAATAAGCTGTAATAAACAAGCAGATAACCCATAATTAATGTGATGCAGACTGTGTTCTTCAGGTTTCACAAATCTGGACCGTTTTAGTTCTGTCTCCAATTCTTGGACCTGCTCTGCAGCTCGGGCTCCGGAAACCAGGACTGACAGACAATTCAAAGTTCACGCCACAGAAGAACCCAGGAAGAAACAAAGGAAACACAAGCTTCCAGTTTCAGTCGGCTTCTCTTCTCCTCATGTTCAAGTGAGGAGTGTGAAATGCTTCAGTGTGTGTGTGCGTGATAGAAAGAAGCAGTGTGTGAATGGGGAAATGTGATTTATCTATCAATCAATCATTCAACACAAGGGCTTTACGGTCTTTGAGCCATCTTGTTTTAGAGGTACCGAGGTAACGCTACAAGCACTGGGCTGACCGTGCTGTTGGTGCTACCTCTTGACATGCACGCTGTCACTGACTTGTGAACCTTTAAATGGGGGGACTGAACTATGGGGTAATGTGTTATTGTCTACGAGTATTAGCTTGAAACCAGGCTGCAGCGTTTTACACCAGTTGAAGGCGTGCAAGTAAAGACCGGCTAATGTCAACATACAGGGCATTACAATAATCCAACCTGGAGATGATAAAAGCATGGAGCACTTTCTCCAGGTCAGTGTGGCTCAGGAAGATCACCTTGCCAAGAAGATGTAGCTGGTTAAAACTCGTTTTTACAACAGGTTCAGTCTGCTTCCCAAATCTAGAATCATTGTCAAATAAAACCCCCAAGTCCTTTACAAAGGGTTTCAAATGAGGGTTTTGTGACAAACACTGCTTTACATCACTGATGCAGTTCAGCAAAGAAGCTGCAGCAGCATTATCAGACTGTCATCTGCATATCAGTGAAAAGACAGATTGGATTTGGCAAAAATGTACCCAAGGCAGCATATACAATGAACAGGGAACTGGTCTGAGAATGGAACCGCGTGGTAACCAGCAGAGGAGAGGCCCGATGGAAGAGAAGTCACCAGTCATTACAGAGAAGCTTCTATCTGCCAGACTGAACCACTTCAATGCCGTCCCACAAATGCCAACGTATCGATCCAGGCGAGAAATAAGAACATTGTGGTGCAGGGTTTATAAAGTAAAATGATTTGAGGTGTCGCCAAGCGATCTAAATACAGTCCAGTTATCATTTAAACAGGTTCTCAGACCATAAACTGGTGCACCTCCCCTTTGTTGAACATTGATGTAAGCCTTGAATGCTTCAGCCTGTGCTTAAGATTAAAACTTAAATGCCATTTCTTATTGAAAGCTAATTTAAAGCAAAAAGCAAAATGCACTCAACTCTGAGGTCAGGCTACCTTTTAATGTTGACCATCTTTGATGTCCTACAAGTTGAACCATCTGATGCATCTCAGATCTAAAAGATACCATACATGGTGCATATGAATTTCTTTCATGACTTTGTAATAGTTTGCACACGTGCAGGTGGTAACAGGGAGTAAGCATAGGCGGTGTGCTAGTCTATGATGCTCAAATTGATGCAGGAAACAATCTCAAATGTGGTCACGTGACATTCTGTAAAAGAGGCGAGTTGTTTTGCAGTGTCTTTTGAAAAGAAACCTAAAGAAGAAAGAAAGAAAGAGATGTTAACGTCGAACAGTCATACAAAGCTACCAACCAACAAAGCAGCTAATTTCCCTAAAGACCTGCCCTGAAGACAACCAGCTCTGAGATGACTGTTCTGTCATGCACTCCTCCACATGTCAGTCTCATGTATGACCTTTTCTGTTAGTAGTCTCGCTACCTGGCCAGACCTAGTAAAACCTTACTTTCAACACTGCACGATCTGAACAGCATCCAGTCACATGTATTGATAGATATGCGCTGTTGCCACAGGCAATCTTCAGCCTCTCCTCTCTATCTGACACAAAGAGAGCAGAAAGCAGGGAGGCTGTGGTGCAGACAGTGAACCCAAGGTGAAGGAGAAAATAATGGTTTTCCATGGCTGACAACAACCAAACACATAAAAGTGAGTGCAATAAAACCTTTGCAGGTAAACAGGTGAAAAGGGATGTTTTCAGCTGCTCCTGCTGGTTTGTTTTATGCAACCTAATGGGGACTGTTAAGAAGAATGTTCATTTCAACATGACACGGCAAAGTAGCCTCATGCATATTTGGACTGATTATCCATCCAATCTCTGTCATTGTTGGGAGAACGGCTGAATGGATGCCCTGACAAGCATTACACAAAGTGTTCGCACAATGTGTCCTATGTGTGTAAAGAGCTACAGCTTGTCATTATTTAATGATATGCATATTATTGCTAATCTTGTATGTACTTTTAAATCACAGTGATGAGACATATATATAAATTACTGTCTGCACTTAATGCAATTAAAGGACGTGTGTTAAATTTAGGTCTCCCCAAGCACATGAAGAAAAAGGTGGTGACCAGCAGAATATTTTAAATCTGATTATTACAGGTACAACTGAGCATCCACAAACTGCAGGCTGGGAGAAAAACATTACAGCACATCTTTTTATTTCATAAAAAAATACAACCTCCTGCCCAAAAAGTAATAATTTTACTGTCTTTTTTCTTTCTATTTTCATTTATTGTCTCATCACAGAGACCACATTTGATATTTTTTTTGTATTACTCTGAAGTTTCCATACAGACCGTACATGTATAAATATTTATAGGTATACCGCTGTCACTTGCTGTCTAAAGTGGGAATGACACCAAAAGACAGAGGCAGATTCTCACTTTAGCAAGTGACATCACGTGAGCATGCTCGCCATTCATCTGCAGTAAACAGACTGCTGCAGAGCGAAGCAGATAAGATGCTGACTGGTGGTGCCTCCAGGTGGAGCTGGAAGACAGCAGATGCAGCACTCTTCCTCTGATGTGCAGTTCCTGGGATCACAGACACCAATCACCTTGAAAGGTAAGAAGATTTCTGCTAGATCACACACTGTTCTGTTATTGTGCTTTTTAAATGGTTTTTCCATTTGTTTTCATTTTTTTTTCAATGCATATGGTTAAAATGTATTTCATACTACCATTTCTTTGAATATAGTATATTAGTATTTGTATAATATCAATCATGTTTTGATGATTTTGTTTCATTACTTAAGTTGACACAAAATAACTAGAGTGTCAATTATCCAGTCTAGCAGCCCAAATGTTGGAAATATTCTATTAATTAGCAAAATTATAGAAATGCGATTACGTATCACAATTACACAATGACAAGCTTGCAACTAATAACACTACGTTTCCCACAAAGCCTTGCGCTGGAAATACGGAAACAGGCCAGGTAAACATATACATTTCCTTGAAATGAAAGCGTTTCACCTGTAAACATAACCTAAGTCTGAACTTCCTGTAAGTCTCCAGGGGTCTGTCTGTTTGTGGACTTTCTTTAAATGAGGTACACTTTCATACGGCACATAAATACGTACAATCTTGGAATGAAGACGCGCGAGGCGGTTCGTTACGTATTTTACCAGCGCATTTGATAAACACACATTTTACGTCGTCTCGCTTTAAGGATACAGACTCGCACCTCACATTACAAAACTTAAGTCGCATTTTTTTCATTCGGTATATTTAAAACTCTGTCTGGGGTGTAAGGTAGTTGCAGAAGTTGACATATGTGGAGGTGACCGTGTCCTAACCGTTGTTCAGATTCGTCCTTCCACCAGGAAGGAAATGTCACTGAAATTGACATTTAAGTTTAAAAAAAATCCCTCGACATATATTTAGACAAGTTTTTAAAAAGGTTATTTTTAACAAGGGACAGCTGTTTCTGTTCCACTGACTCCTCTACGCCCCGGCGTGATGAACTTGTGCCCTTGGTCGCCAGTGAGCTCCGCCGGCAGCAGGTGCAGCTGGGCGGCCTCTGCCCTCCGTCATCCCCCAGCGGCTCCTCTTCTCCTGACCGCCTCCCCCTCACCCGCCTCGACGCAGCTGCACGTGGAAGTGAGACTTCTCCTCGACCACAGAAACACGAAGTGAGCGCACGCACGGTTGTGAGTGTGTGTGTCAATGATTGGCCAGGGGAAGTCACGAGACTTCAGCTGCTCCAGTTAGTGGGTAACTGATGTAAAGTTAGTTCCAGTGTTTTAAGCGTAGACAGTTTTGGCAGTTGTCTCAGCGGCTGTGGACAAGGTAAGAGGTGTCACACTGGTTCACTTTTCTTCTATGTGATGCTGAAATAAGTAGTGAAGGATGCAACTGTATCCATGACAACCTATAAAGTGTGATCAATAAAATACTCACTTGACCATGGATCCCTGCTTTTGCTGCTGTCATACTGGCCTTGTTCCCTTTTATTTCTGATTTAGTTCTTCTGTTTGTGCAGCTCTCGGATCCCTCCAGGATGAGGTCCATTGTCATCTTCTACCTATGCTACCTGCTGTGCCTGGGACTGGGCCTTGCCTGCATAGTGTGTGTGTGCGTGTGGAACAGCAAGTGGCGTGGCGGTTTCGCCTGGGACGGCTCTGGCCTCCAGTTCAACTGGCACCCCGTCCTGATGGTGACAGGTCTGGTGGTGCTGTACGGCAATGGTGAGTGATTTCTCTCTTCTGTCCTTCTAACAGACAGGGTGTGTTAAGCTAATATGGCAGTAAATGCCTCATAAACCCAGCGTATAATTTGATGCATCGTTTCAGTGATATGACTGTTGATGTATTGTTATGGGTTTCAAGAAAATCCTGACGGGCAGCACATTTTTATGTCATCAAATTAGGAAAAATGGCCTTGAGGCAGAAACTGTGATACATGATGTACTTAAGCATGATATTGTAATGGCTTTTGTTTACTGTTATGTATTAGGAAGCATTTACGTGAACATGGTCATTCATTAGATTCTAAGTACTTCACATCTGCAACAATTTTCACCATTGTGTAGTTAATCTCAGTAGCGTTTGGAGCTCTCTACCGACTTAATTTTCACATGAGCAGTTTGTCATGGTGGCTGGCTGAATGTAGACGGCTATTTTTATTCATTTATATTTGTATGTTTTCACTCTACGTCTTCACCTGCAATCAAAAGTGATCCGTGAACACATGACTTGCCATTTCCCTATAAATCACCACAGTGATTGCCCATATGATATTCTATAATTATGTTTTAAATCAGGGAGTTAACTTTGAAGAAGTGGTTTCCATTTCTATGTACACTTCCTCAGCAGAGGTCTGCAGGTGTCTCTGCTACTGCTGCATTTACAGCAGGACGTCACAGTTCTCATGCTTGACAAAGTAAACTGTATCAACTAACCAATTAAAGTGAAAAAAATTGGGAAAAAATGAGACCTGATAAGAAATATAAAATGTTCTAGGTATGATATTTATGGCAATCTATTGGCACTAATACAATACAGTACCCTTAACTATGTTTTCATCAGTGAGAAAATAAATAATGTTGGGTTTATTATAGTAAAACCAGTAAAACAAACCAATTTACCAGAAGATTCTGTAGGTGACTCCTCATCATTTTGTTCAATTGCTATAACTACAGCGTGCAACAAGAAGGACAAACCAGACAATAGGTCTCCAGAGGTATTTAGTTCCAACAGCTGTAGGGGCACTTCCTGCAGATGTGGTAGAGGACAGCAGTGTGGGGGTTTCTGTTTTAAATGTAGGCTGTGAGATATGTGCTGCTAGTTTGTAGCTCTACCGTGTACTTGAGGAATACTTTGATTTCCTAGTATGGTTCACCTTATCTCAGCTAACATAAAGGATTCATCAGCTGTACTTCAAACGTTGTTGCACAGGTGTTAATGATAGAGATGAAGAACGTTCCAGTTCCTGAAAATCCAACGTAATTCAGCTAAATCCAGCTAACCCTGACTCAAAATGCTTCCAATTTACTTTTCTTCTTTTCTTCTTTATGCTTGCCTGCAGCAATCACTGGCACTAGAAACTTGTTTAGGACTGCTTCCATTTAAAGAACGTTATTATTTCCAGGCATATAACATCACTGTTTGTGATTCAGGAATTTTACTGACATTTCTGAAGCTTCATTCAGGCATTATGTTGAAAAGTGCAGCTAAAGTTAGCCCATTTGTCTCCCAGCGAGTAATAAACTAAGCACAAAAGTAATGACATCTGCCATTTCTTGGTTGTAACAGTACTAATGGGCAATAAATCTTAGACTGTTGGAAAGCCTAATTATTTCTCTTTGAAATGCTGCCCCATTTGTGGGATGAGCAGCAGACCTGAGTATGTGGGTTTCGCCCATGAAAGATTTGCCAAATCCATCCATCCATCCATCCATCATCCACACCCGTTCAGTCCTCTGCAGGGTCATGGGGATCTGCTGGAGCCTATCTCAGATCTCTTCAGGTGGAAGGCAGGTACACCTTGGAACAGGTCGCCAGTCGCCATAAAATCTTCTCTGCCAACACCAAACAGCTTCTTTTTTTTTTGCTTTTGCTCTTGACTTGTTTTGAACTTTTGCACCAGTTTCAGCAACTCGGGCACTGGAACCTGAACCTGGAGGAATGTCATTGATTTTACTTTAGTTTTACTCTAAGTCTGTTCGTACAAAGGTGACATAACAAAATAAAAAAAGGAAACCCAGGTATTTTCCTATTTTTCTTCTAAATCATTGTTTGCCCACATGTCAAAGCTGGCATTTACAGTCTCTGTGTCCTGCCATTGATACCGCCTGCTCAATGACTTACTCATGGTTGACTCATGAACAGACATGTCGGCCAGTTGCAGTGATGTCATTAAGTCTTATGATGTTTTTCATGGGTTCTTCTTTATGCACTCAAGATGCTGTGTTGTGTCTTCAGAGTGATCTTAGCTGGGCATCCACTTCTAGGAAGAGTATCTACAGAAATAGCATGTCTTAATTTAAAGACAAGTTGTCTGTTTGTGGACGAATGGATGTCTGAAATGCAAACTTTACTTTTGTGTCTTTAATCAGTCTAAGGAGCTCTAAACCACACCACTGCACTCATTTCTTTATTTGTGCTCCGGATATGCGAACTACTGATTCCACTTACCGTAGCTTGTGTGGATGTAATTGGTCTATAGGTTTACTTTTCCTCCAGCACTGTGAATATTTAATGTGTCCTAATGAAGACCTGACACATTTTAACTGTTTGTCTATTAGTGTTGATTCAGATGAAGATCGGATCACATTTTATGGCAAGTTAATGAAGTAAACCAGTTAAATCCACAGAATTCACATTTTTTTTGTTACTGTATCTACTTAGTGTCACTTCCAGGTCTTCCTGAGCTACAGCAGACAATAAGCAACTTAAAGGAGATCTATTATGGCCTTGTGTGAGTTGAAACAGTTGAAACAACTTCCTGAGGTCTTCATGAAACTAGGTGATATGCTTTGGTTGAGATATCACAGAGATGCAGCACAGCAGCTGGCTTTCAACACGTTTTTACAGCTCTGTTCATAGAAGCCTGTGTTAGGGGGTGGAGTCAGCCACTCAGCTCCGCCCTCCTCTGCTGAGTGTGCATCTAATCGTTGTTATAGTTCTGTGAAACCCATTTCCAAGGAACAGGAAGATGTGAACTTGAGAGGAAGAAGAGGAAGGAAAGCTGCACAATTCTTCTCTGATCTGTGTCTGTGATGTCACAATAACCTGCAAATCTGAACTGCTGACTGAATGACACATTTTCTGACTCAGTGCCCTAAAAAAAAAAAAAAGTGACAGGGCTGTATTTTGTCATGAATTTTTCTTTTCCTATATGTTAAATGGAGCAAAAGTTTGTTTTTTTTTCCCCTCTAATATGTGATCTCTAAGTAGACATAGTAATAAATCACTTAAGAAGCAGATGCAGTACTCTTTCTGTTGTTGTGTCACACCTGCAGGAGCGGTGTTGTACCGCATCCCTCTGACCTGGGGTCAGAATAAACTCCCCTGGAAGCTCCTCCATGCAGCGCTGATGCTCCTCGCCCTCATCCTGTCAATTGTGGGACTCGTTGCCGTCTTCGACTTCCACAATGCCCAGAAGATTTCCAACCTCTACTCCCTCCACAGCTGGATTGGAATTGTGGCTACAGCTCTTTTTGCCTTCCAGGTACATGACTTTGAGCAGGGGATCAGTGTTATTTATGTTCTCAGTAAAGTGGCTGATTTTCTTCCTCTTCTCTTTGTACAGTGGGTGGGGGGTATGGCTGGCTTCCTGCTGCCCTGCTCCCCCATGTCACTGCGTAAACTCCTGAAACCAGCGCACGTGTGGTTGGGAGGCATCATCATGTTACTGAGCGTCGCTGCCTGCATCTCTGGCATCAATGAGAAACTCTTCTTTGTCCTGTGAGAGCTCTCTTTCTCTTTTCTCCATATGACTTCTTTAGCACACAAAGCTGTCGCTATCTCCCAACGTCTGATTTCCATTCTCCAGGAAAGGAAAAACCGGCGGAGCCAAGCCGTACTCTGACCTTCCAGCTGAGGCTGTTTTAGGAAATACACTAGGAGTTTTGATTGTAGCCTTCGGGTTGGTTGTCCTCAAGATTTTGTCCAACACTGAATGGCAGAGGCCAGACTCCAGGCCTGAGGGTATGGCTTACACGGTAAGAATATCACTGCTGTTGGTACCTGATGAAAGAAATCAGAAGAACTGATTATGTAAAACGCTGAATGACAAACCCTATCTACTTGATTTCACAGCCGTTACTCCAGGAAGAAAATGAGTGAGTGATCATGGACTTCAAACCCGCTCACTACACAATCACTCCAGTCGTCACAGAGCTCAGAGAAGTTTTTTTTTTTTTGTGTTGTTGTTTTGAATGTTGAAGCGGCTGCCTGACATGTATAACTGATCTCTTTGGAGTTGGTGTAAATATTTCTTTTAATTATATTTAAGGTTGCTTTGTTTTCCTTTTTGTCCAAAGAATAAATGAATGTGTTTTGCCATAGCTGTGGTATATTTATAGTGTCCTGATGCACTGAAGGCAGTTATTCTCTGAAATGAAGCTAAACTTGGTCAGTGTAGCAGGGGGGGTTTTGAACATCAGGTTCCAGCTACCAGTGTGTCTTTGAAGGACCCAATAAAGACAGAATTTAAAAAAAAAAAAAAAAGCTTAAATGGCAAAAGGTGGAGCTATTGATGCCTGGATAATTTGCGAGAGCTGTGACGAATTTTAAAAGTATCCAAACAGAAATCCTCTTCTTCCTTCTATCCGCCATCAAACACAGGCCACTGGAGCGCATGAACGTGCACTTCCAGAGCCAGAAAAACGTGCCTGTCAGTATAAGGCTGGAGATGTCTACAGTCATGGAAAAAATTATTAGACCACCCTTGTTTTCTTCAGTTTCTTGTTCATTTTAATGCCTGGTACAACTAAAGGTACATTTGTTTGGACAAACATAACGATAACCACAAAGATTGCTCATAAGAGTTTTATTTAAGAGCTGATATCTTACCATTTTCCATGGTTTTCTTGATAATAACCCAAATCACTTGAGTTTTTACATCAATAGCTATGGCGTTGTACTGCCAAAAACACTGCTTTTATGCATTCAGTGTTTTCTTTTCTGTCTGTTTTTGTCACATGATGACGTTTAGTGGTACCAGGTATTAAAATGAACAAGAAAGTGAAGAAAAAATGGTGGTCTAATAATTTTTTCCATGACTGTATATTGTTTGCCTGTTGCTAACCCCGGGCCGAAGACGCAGAGATCATTCAAGCCATTTTTAATCATACGTAGCACGTTGCAATATACACATGCAGCACATTCAATGAAAAAGCTCAGTTACAGCACCGAGAAACTAAATGAACACGTCATCAAAAGATGAGAAAGTGACCTGCCCCAGAAAACCAAAACTACTGACCAGCTGCTACATGCTAGAAAAGCAAACCAGAGGGATCAACCTCTCACCGTGACAAAACCACCACAGAAGCATGCAAAAGGTTTGAGGGTTTCCCTCGGCCCAAATCAAGTAATTGAACAAGTTTTTATTATTATTATTATTTATACCGGTCCCAGCTTCCATAGATAACAGATGTTTTCCATATTAATCCCACAAAACCCATTTAATCATTTATGATCTGAATGTAAAAGTGGTTTGAACCAATAACAAAAGAAATGCTTCAGCGGCTTCATTCTGGTTGAATGTTGTTTTCTCCATTCTGTTTGTGGTAGAAGCATATGGCATTTGTTTAGCGACCTGAAGACGATGTGCTGCACAGACTAATAGATTTTCTCGTGCCAGTTTTTTTCTGCTGGTCTGGAGATGAGAGTTGTGGGGTGGTTTTATGAGTCACTCTGTTCCAGGCTGCAGCGTCTTCACAACTGCTCCCTGAAGTTTCACGGCCACAATCATTCACCAGCAGGAGGAACATTTGTAGCTCTGGATGAAAGATCCGGATCATTATGGTGTAGATCGCCGTAAAAATGTAATCATGTTTCCCAGAGGAGTCTGCACAGCAAAAATCATTGTTTCTGATCTTTGACCAAGGTCATTGTTTCACTATATCACTCATGTGATCAAATCCTCACATGATTAATGACATGTACATTGTGCTAGTTTCATGTATAATCATACCATATAGCATACAGACGTCAAACAAAACTGCATTGTTATAATGAGCATATGAGCAAGCTGACAGGAATATTTCTCTCAAAGAACAACTGCTAGTTTGGCAGTTTTTTTTTTACTGGTTGTATAAGTTTTAGAAGTCTGGATTATAAAGCTGTTCTGTGGTTTGCTTATTCATCCTGTCCTACTGTGGCAAAGTGTCGAAAGATGCTGTCATGACTGAAACACATGACTGATTATTTTTAAAGTAAATCAGTCTGCGAGAGTATACAGTACTTACACTAAATGCTGCTGCAGTTATCATTTATTTAAATATCTGATGTAATGTTTGAAACTCCTTAACAAATGTGGAAACAGCAACAAGAAAAGTTTCTTCCCTTTTGTCTAACAGCGATCGTCCTGATTTATGGATGCTCTTTGATGAAGTCACATGAGACCCACATAAAAAAAAAAAAAATCCTGTCAAGGCATGTTTCATCAGGACTCAGAACCATCTGCATGTTTGTTTGTTTGTTTTTTAATGTCCCAGAAATATTCACAAAAAAAGCCACAAAACACAGAAGTAGAGAAAACCCCAGAGGAAGTCTGAAACAGAAAGACAAAGGACTCAACACAGAACTGTGAAGCAGAAACATCACGGCCATCTTCTGACAAAAATGTGGCCGGATGTTATTGTTTCCAAATGCTTCACTTCTTTGCATTTACGTTGTGGTGTCAGTCCTGTCCTCCTGTGAGCTCATACGGCCCTGTTTTAAAACTGACAAACTCTTTGCCCAATGAGATGATGGAAACATCTGCACGTCTTTCAGAAACACGGCATCTGACAAATCCCTGTCAGACGACATGATGCTGCGGTTGCTCCTCTGTCTGCTTCCACTGTGGTCGGTTAACTTTACCTGAGCGATCATTGTACAAACTAACTTTAACTTTTGTGGCTGTTGATTTTGTCGGTTGATCCCACGTTAACATGCATTAACAGTGAGCCACCTTTCAGACAAAACCTTGAGACTTGCTTCATATTAATTTCAGGGAACCATAATTACAGCGTCTACATTCCTTGTGGGACCTTTGCTTTCTTGTTTGGGTCAGGTACAAGATCAACCTTTGGATCAGTGCCTGCTGTATCAGTCCATAAACCAGTTATATAGCTGCTTTGTTAGTGGCCGCTCCTATAGAAACTTGAAGGCCGAGACACAGAGAGGCAGCAGCGTCTAGTTTGAAGAGCACCAACCAGTCAAGCAACTGGTAAAAATCCAGTATCAAGGTGAAGGAGGGATGACGGTGGCTCTAAAGCATCATGTTCACCTCGGGTAGTGGAGATCCACTAGTCCTCTTCTAACCTGTCACTGTGCTCATTTTTTTTTACTATTCAATGTTTTTTTTCTCTCCATCTTTCTGATTATTTTAACTGTTAACTCGTGTATTTGACCTCCTGGTTGTCCTTTGGTGACTCTCCTTGTGTCTGTTGTCAGTTTCTTCTTCAATCTTGGACCTATTTTTTCCTGCATTCTTCTGCCTTTTTTAGTTTCAACCCTCTTTTTCTTCTACTTTGTGTCCTGCTCCGTTTTGCCTATGTACTTTGACCTCCTTAGATCTGTGTGTACCTTTGGCTGATTGCTGTCTTAAACTTTAGATTTTACATCAACTTTGTCATCAAACCTTACTTTTCTTTTCCTTTTTTTTCTTTTAGTGTGTGCCTGCATTTTGGTCCCCTTTGTTATACCCCCCCCCCCAAATCAGGCAATGGCTCGAGGAACCAACAACGTATAAAAGTGTTGCAAACGCAGTAACAGTCCACAGATAGTTTATTATACCAATTAATTTCAAAATCGAGACACTAAAAGCTGTGAACGTCTCATGCAACAGGCTGTTGGATTCCGGCCGCTCCCCTAAACACAAATCCCAACCCTCCTAATACTGGAAAAACAAGGATCAGGCTGGCGGCACGCAAGAGCCCACAACACTGCCCCATCTGGCTTTATAAAATCCTGAGAGAGCGTGTTCATCCAGTCAACATTAGTCACAGGAAATAATCTTCATAAACAACCATCTAATGCAGAGGTGTGCAGAACAGACTTTTAAAATGGACCTTAGAGTGTAGTTTAGGATCCACCACCAGCTACTGTGTGTAGAAGTCTTCTTGCTGAATAAAAATATGAATAAAAATAATTTTGATGATTAGAAAATGAAATGCATATTAATTACTTCTGCAGGTGATGCAACCCAGCTCCTTGACGCTGCTGGTGCTGCTGCTAACCCTGATAATGTCTGATTGTCACTGACAAAGCTGCAGGTGTGATGTACATTTATGGACATGTGGTCAGCGTGACTAAAACGGTCATAGCTGAGGTTTCCCTCACACAGACGTGAAAGAGGGGAAGATGAAGTGAGTTCATGCAACAGCTATCATTATCAGCAACTGCTTGATGTGCCGTTTCTTCTTCTCAAAATAGAGGTATTGAAAGCGGTGGAACAAATGATCATTATATGCCACAGTAGAATGAAAAGAGGATGCAGAAGTCTCACAGCAGTAAAAGCATAACCACCGTCCAGAGATCAGTCCTCTGTTTTTTATCTATCTCTGAAACAGACATGTGAATGACGTGACTCCAAGCTCCCCACCAAAGAGATATTAACACTTCCAGGACTTGAATGCATCATTTTCCAGACAAATCAATTCAATTCAGTTCAATTTTATTTGTATAGCATCTGTTACTGTTACAATGTCAATTGTCTCTAGGTGCTTTACAGAGACCCAGAGCATGGTTCACGGTTAGCGCCATCACCTAGCAAAACCATTTAATGTATATATATGCATTATAATCTTCCAGCAGACTTTTTGTACTAATGTGAAGAGTGAATGTGTCCTTCCCCAGTCCTCTCTGGCAGTAAAATCTAACATCTTTATTAACATCTTAACTCCTGATTCTGTCAGAGAGGACTAAAAAACACCAGCAGTGAGACATTTAAAGACAAGACAATTAAAGAGACACAACGGCGACGGTGTGGTATGTGCTGAGCTGTGACGTGTGAGGGGTGTTGCATAGTGGATTGTGTTGTGAACCAGGACAACTTAAGAAATAACATAGAGAAAGTAGAAAAAACTGGACGAGCACCTTTTACCAAGCAATAGACCTGTACGCACGTGTAGAATTCATGTAAACATTATGAATTGGTTGTGTTGATAGAAGAGGGGAGCATGTATATTCTGACTGGTTCATTGTTAGTACATGAAATACAGAAACAACTACATAAACAGATCCAGGTAGCAGCACTGACGTGAGATGGTCAGAGGACTAGCGCTCTGTCACCACGCCAGCCGGCACCCTGAACACATCTACACCCACAGGTGGAGGTAAACGCTGGGATGGACAGAGGAGGGAACTGCAAGTCAAGCATGAAACTCAGGAAACTCTGACCTGCAAACATACAGAAAGAAAAGAGAAAAGAGGGGGACAAAACAGCACAATAAACTACAGGAAAGAAAATGGAGTACAGGTATAGTTATGAGAGCCCCTAATTAATTATGGATTGAGCTGGAGGAGGACTGCAAAATAAATGGAACATTAGTTGACTTTGTTGGATTTAAAGTCAGGCTTTCTGTAGACAGCAGAGCACAGCTATCCTACACAAGGTGGCAGCAGAGTCTAGTCAAGGTTTACGTCTGCGCCGCTCTTATCCTTGTCAAGTTTTAGTTAGTGTACCAGTTTAAAGAGCACAAACCAATCAAGCATCTGGTAAAAATTCAGTTTAATACTAAACTACCAAAAACCCTACTGGATACTACAAACTGACTTCTAATCTGAAAGTAAGACAACTTTGCTGGAAGCACCTGAAAAAAAGAAAAAGGGGGGGGAAAAAAAAACCTATATTATTGTTGAGCAGACTTTAGCAGACTAGTTTCCAGCACGGCCAGTGCTGCCAGCATCATTTATACAAACTGATAACATATTTTCAAGTTTACATTGTTAAGAATTTTGGTAGGTATTTTGACAAAGAAAACTGTGATGAAATGTCCTGATTCTACAGATTCTACAGAAATATAGAGACAGAGCAGCACGTGCTGCTGACTGTCATGTCCTTGGCATTGCCTAAGAAATCAGTGGACAAGAGTAAATCTCAGACTTATGTCTAAAGGGGGACCTCCAAAGCTAAGCTTTACAAACGTTCTTCAGGGTGAATATAATCATACATGTGCAGGAGGAGAGCCATGATTAGATGCAGCAACGTTTGCACTCGTGTGTGCACACCCAGTGAGCATGATGCTGCCATACACATTTACAGAAGTGTAGAATAGACAGATCTTTACTGATACACAGCTGAATGGCTAAGATGGATGCTGATCTGTTTTGTTTTAAAATAGTGATTGAAACAAAAGCTAATTAGTTACCGTAACAACTGATCCTGCTACACAGTTTACACCATCACATTGAAACCATAGCAACACTGATGCTCTCATCAGAACATTTAGCATTTTTCTCTGATAACATTCAAACTTATTTTTGTTCTTATCGTCATACTGCAGACTCTTGTGGTTTTTCTGGATTAGCAGACCAGTAAAGTTGATACTCCAACTTTCTGTTCACTAGTATTTAAAATCATGAGCAGGCTGTCACCACTGGAACACCTTAAAACAACATTTAACTCTAGAATTAGATGATAAGGAGGGTAAACTTTCACTAAGAACCAAAATGATGTGAATCAAAGCCGTTTTAAGTTAGAATCAAATATGTGTTTGTCGTAAAATTACAAATAAAAATAAAAAATTGCAGCATTGGTACGGCCCTGTTACAGAGAGATCTGACCAGACGGAGATGATGTACATGCAAAGCTTTTTATACACTTTTTGTACTCACACAAAGTTAAGATCGTCTCCGTTTGACTGTGGAACCTGATATACTGTTTTTAAGTGGAATGACATTTTTGAATCTTGTCAGAGGTCATAAAACAGTCATTCATTTTGATCGAGGAGGATTTCCCCAGGGCTGACATTAATCGCCATTATTGGCTCCAAACACATATTTTGTTCTAACTCAAAAGTGCTTTGATTCATGTCATTTTGGTCCCTAACAAATGTTTACTCTCATCACCATCTATAATAGCGCTTGGGCTGTTATAACACTGGTGTGTTCCTTTAAGCATTTACAGTTCTCACAGCATTATGTTCTCTGAGATAAAACACATAAAAAAGTAGTCTTTGAAACCTAGCATTAGGACTTTTTTCAGTCATTATAATGAATAATAACATGATCGATAACCTTCTTCTGTTTTAGGGTTGCTGAGGTGAAATGCAAAACGAGTAATCACCACTGAATCAACTTTTAATCTACAGAATTAACGGCTGAGTATCCGGTAAATGGAGCAGTGAGCAAGTGAGCGGGTTTATTTGACTTTTACTCAACTCTCAGCCTCTAAAGCAGCCGACCATAGTCACCTCCGGGGCTCCGCTCCGCCGCGGGGAGATGGGCGTCAGTGGGCGTGACTGGGCGTCAGTGGGCGTGGCCGGGCGTCAGTGGGCGGGGTCGACGTGGCTTCATACTGCAGCAGGGGCAGTGAAAGTTGACAAAGCTGGAAGAAGAAGCAGCTGACTGCAGACTTCGGCCTGGTGTACGTCTTTGTCTCTGCAGCTTCATCTCTACAGAACTAGTAAGTTAAGCTCGAGCTTGAAGAAAAACGAAAACAAAAAAAAAAAAAACATTTCAATGACAACAAGCTTCTGTACAGATATCGAGACTTTTTGATATTTGACTTTTGCATATGTAGTGATCGACCTGAAGCCTGTGATGCTGCAAAAGGACTTTCACTACAAGGCGTTTATCTGCTGCAAAAACCTTTACTCAAAAAAACACAACAAGCAAGACGCCTGATAATGAAAACTTTCAGCTTCTAGTGTTTGGATTGTGAAGATCTGCTGCTTTTTTATGATAGAATTTAAGGCAATTTGAAGTCATTGCCACTACCTGTAAAAAGTTTTTTTTTTAAAAAAAAATATATTTAATTGGTTGGATTTAACCAAACAAAAGCCTTGAAATGAATTGAATTTGGATAGCTCTGAAAACTTGTATTTATTTGTTTTCCCCGCCTCCATGTGTGCATGCTGTGATAAGATCTTTGTCGGGGGGGGGACCAGAGGAGTTGCTGACATTCTTAGAAATTGACATTTTGACCTTTTCAGTGATTCATGGATGGCATTCAGCAGCAGATGAGGCTCATGACTCTGACAGGAGAGGGGGGGGGACTGTATAGAAGAAAAGAAAGGCCTTTTCCCAGAGCTAGACTGCACGTGAGGGTGTTCAGGAGGGGATCACCCACAAACAGCAGAGTGATTCATGGACATGTCAGAGTCTGAGGGTCAAGGCAGCACAAGTTTCATATTTCTGTCTCTCTGGTTCAGTGATGTCCATGACATGTAGGTCCAACTTCAGAACGTCTGCAGGGGCATCCTGATTGTGGAGTTTGAGACGATGCTGGCCTGAAGCTGCATCCCGTTCTCATCCTCAGCTCTTTGTGCTGACAAAACAGGAGACGGGTCGGTCCCACCTCCCTCCTATACGTAGACCACGCTTGTCTAATGACAGCATCGCTGTTTGGACTACCGCATTGTGAACAGACCCAGAGGCTGTGGACTTCATTCCATCTGCTCATTGTGTAATGTGTGTGATGCCTCGAGCTTGTGTAACTCCTGCCACGTTACAGCGAGGAAAGTAGAAACCCTGCAGTTGATGGACCATCCACGTGCTGCCAGATGTTTTCACACTGAAGCACACATCTGCTGTGGAGTGAGTGGATGATGTCACATTTACGCCTGTTTTCCAGATTCATTCAGTTCATGAGTTTATGATTGTATGAGCCTTTATCATGGAATTAAGTGGTATTCTTTCTCTGGAAAGCAAAGTGTTGGCAGTGGATTGGCTGTAAAGCAGTTTGTGGGACACGTGACGTGTATCTGGCTGTACACCTTCTCTTTTGTTTCCTTCAGTTTGAATTCCTAAGAAATCAGTCATTCTTATGGGAATCTCCTTAACCCCAATTCCATTTGCTCTCCCATAAACACATTTTTTCCTCGCCGGTATTTGCTGGTATTAGTAGTGAGAAATTTCAACTTAATGTGGTGGACTTCAGAGAGAGGCCACACTGTGTACCAGGAAGTTGGATAAATGAAGTAGTGAAGCATTTATCACATTAAACCCCTAACACTGTTTCAAATTAAAACCGACTGTGAAACACCAGAGTTGACTTGATATGAAATTGTTCAAAAAGAATGAATCAAACAGAACAACTGCAGAATAATTTTATGGAGCTCAGCCAAATGCTTAATCCAGCTCAATGAAATGTTCAAAATAGTCAACTGTTTTTTTGCATGATAAGCCAATGTGGTCTATTGATTTTACCAAATGTTGTATGCAATACATAGTTATAATGTGGTTTTAATATAATTTTAAAACAAAAGTTAATTATCCTAGTTTTACTACACTCGTTTGTTTGTGCTTTACTTTTATGCATGTATAAATTGTATCATTGTTTTCAACTACTTTTATTTGTCATCTGTTGTTGCTTTATGTTTTGTTTTATCCTACGAAGCACTTTGAGTTCTACTTGTGATTGAAAGGTGCTACATACATAAAATTGAATTAATTTGAATCTACGAGATGCAAACAACTGCACAATCTGCAGTATGTGAGGTTCTAAAGGTTCAACTGACCAGTCCAGCTCACATCTTGTACCTAATAATGCAGCGAAAGCAGAGAAAGACAGTCACAGTGGCCACATGACGGGCTTCTTGTTAGCATAGTTGTTTTTATGGTGGCATACTGCGTACTAATGATGCCCACCAGATCAGTCGGCAGTACGTATTCTGTAAATACAATACATTATTTGGAAAATAACAGTGACTCCGATTTACTTTTGATGCGGGACAGTTTCCATACAGTGGCTTTGTGATTAGTTTTAAATGGCTACTGGATGGAAACTAATGTGATTAATGAGGCTCTAATGATAATGTTTTGAGGGCTGCATAACCAAAACTGTGAGCTTGGAGGATTATGGCGCTTTACCATCACACCAAAGTTGACCGCTTTCCAGTTCCATAGTCTGAAAAACGACAGACTCTTGTGTGCCATGAACCTTTGAAAATGTCAGACCAGCCATTGCCTCTGCTCGCAACTGTTAGCAACACTAACTCATAATAATACCGTACGTAATATTTAGCACACAAACAAGCAATAAGTCCACTGATAAAGAGTGAACAGTACTACACGTATGTCGGACCGTAATGTGAATAAAATGGGGCAGAACTGTAATAAACTAGAACTAGCTCAGTGATTGCATTGTTGATGCCAGCGTCAGCCATGTTGGATTTTAAAGTCAGGGTCGGTGAGACTTCTCAGACTGTTCGGGGAGGCGTTCTAGCTGAAACTTCAACTCGAAAATCCAGACCACAAATGGAGCACGCTGTTATTTTGCGTGAATCCTTTGATATTACGCAGTAGTTGGCAGGGCTGTACCGATACACTAAACTCGCGATACGATGTGATACACGATATTCAGCTCACGATACAATATATATCGATATTCATCTTACAATACATTTACATCATTTTATGAAAGATTTTGAAGAGACAAATTAATTTTGGTGACATCTTGTGAGTGTTCCAATGACTCTGTTTGAATTTCTTGAACTGAAAGCATCAATTACACATTATATGGCTGACAGGCAGCTTGCAAATGCTGGACAAAATGAATAAAAGATTTGTTCTTTCCTCGTGTTTTTATCAGATCCAGTCAAAATGCAGATCCAGAAGCTACCCTGCTGCACTGTCATCCTGCTAGTCGTATTAAGGCTGGCTCACGCCCAGTACGAGCATCTCGGGTACCCTCCGGGCTACCCCGACCCGGCAGAGGAGCAGTACACCCCCCCGGTACTGGCACCGGACACACCCAAGATCCAGCTCAGATTGGCAGGAGACAAGAGGAAACACAACGAGGGCCGTGTGGAGGTTTACTACAACGGCGAGTGGGGGACGGTCTGCGATGATGACTTCAACATCCACGCTGCACAGGTGGTGTGCAGAGAACTCGGATACGTGGAGGCCGTCTCATGGTTGCCGTCTGCCAAGTATGGAAAAGGAGAAGGTATCTATTATTTTTTCCCTATTGTCAGTTGGAAAAAATGTATTACAACCGCAGGTCAGGAAAAGATTGGGTAGATATGGAAAATGGGAAAAATAAAAGGCAGTGATTCTTACATTTACTTTGACTTTTATTTCTCTCCAGACAGTATGGACAAAAGATCTTTCACATTCATTTCATTTATAAATATACATCTGTTTTTGGATTTCATGGCTGTGACACATTTCTTCACTTCTTTGTTTTTCTCACATTGTTCCTGCAAACACGTCTGTAGATGTGGAACAGTCACTGTCCCCTCTGTTTTACTCCTCAGCCATGCCTTGTTATACATGCGTGTGGAATTATATTGCCTTGTTGAAAAAATGCACGGCTGTTACGGATGTTAAAAAATCTCCAGACTTTTCTGCATCAATACTGCCATCACAGAAGAGGGAAGGGCAGTGATACGACCCCATACCGTCATAGAGCCTTTTGGACATAGTTTTTGCAAATTTAATGATTTTTCTCCCTCGTTCATTGACAAAGAGGAGCTCCTCTGCCCATGTTTGCTCCTCTAAGACTCAGTCTTTCATTCCAATCACCTGTTGGCATCACTTCTTTGAAACAATGTCTTTATTTTCTCATGTTGCAGTCCTGATATGCAAAAATGGATGTATATTAACTAGTGCTCTCAGTCGATAAAATGTTTTAATCGTGATTAATCGAAAGATTTTCATAGTTAACGTGCGATAAATCGCAATTAATCGCACAAATAATTTTTTTAATGTTCTGTTTATCCATCATTCCATCATCTGTACCCGTTTTGTCCTATACAGGGTCACAGGGATCTGCTTATTTTTTTTAAGCCTTTAGTTTGAAAACCGGAAGTCCACCAATGCTGCTGTACTTTTTGGGGGCTTAATTCATCATCTTATTTGGGTATTTTGTCGGAGCTGCTGCTTGACCGCAGTAATTTGCTGCCGGTCCCTAAACTCCATGGCAGCAGTGAGAAGGACATTATGTGCTGTTCCTTAGAGTTTTTACCACACCCACTGAGCTTGGAGGGTTGATGACACTTGTAAAATGTCTGACATACTTATATAGTGATCCCTTATTTTTCGCAGTTAATGGGGACTGCCGCCCCCCCCGCGAAGATCACAGTCCATGAACGGGAGCCGGACCCCTCGAGCCTATATAATGTGTTTAAAATATGTTTAAAACCGTAAAAAAGTAGCAAGGCACTGCATCGAAACAAGACAAAGGCTCAACTGTGGTCTTTCTGTTACCTTCACAGCCTCTGGTCTCTGAACCGTAGTATAGAAACCGCTGGTATTGTGCTATCTATGGCTCGTAATTAGCGGCTAACACGCTAACAACAACAAAAGAAACAGTTCGGTTTTCTCTGCATGGAGCGGACACTTTATTCTGGCATTGCTGTTTATGCTCAATCCACTTTTCATCTAACCCCGTTTTTGTTCTGCCGTCCCATGACACACACACTACATTACCCATAAGGCCACACCATTACCCATAAGGCCACCTTCTTAAAGGGGCCAGGCTGGCTCACAGCATTTCTTCGCAGTGAGAGAACACACACAACATCCTGTGATGTTTCTGCGATTTTTTCTTGATTTTTTAAAATTTTATTATATACTTCTGAAAAATCCATGGAACTTAAAGCGCGAATTGGCAAGGGATCACTGTATCTACAAAATGTTCCCACCGTGTTAACTTTGACAGCTCTAATATTATCCAATGAAGCTGCCTAGAAAAACATGAAATATCTCAAATTCATGCTGTCTCTAAGAAATAAAAGTCAAAGTGAGTGTAAGAATCTAAGCATTTCATTTAGTTGCATTTGATTACTGTCCCAACTTTTCCTGATTTGGGCTGTTTGCTGCAATAAAAGCATTAACTACAGGTTACTTATTGACTTAATATTTTAGTCATAAATGTAAATATTACGTTTAATCTATCATTAAGACTTGTAAAATAATTTGAAGTACATGTTACTCAGTTTTACTGTCAAATGAACTTGTCTTTTCATCTTGTTTCCACTACTAAAAGGAAAAATATCTCCAAAGGGAAGTCCTGACTAATCTCTCTTTTGTCCCGCAAGGACCCATCTGGTATGACAATCTCCACTGCACTGGCAAAGAAACCACTCTGGCGCTGTGTCCGTCAAACGGGATTGGTGTTTCAGACTGCAAACACAGTGAAGATGTAGGTGTGGTCTGCAGCGACAGGAGGATTCCAGGGTTTAAATTTGTCAACACACTGCCCAACCATGTGGAGGTAAACTTACAGAAGACCATTTGTATTTCATGGCATCTCTCGTTTCAGCGCCTGCTCAGGTCACATTTGCAAGCTGCCTTTTTTTTAATCCAGTTTTGATCAGGTACGCCTCAGACCCACAAAACTTTATACACTTGTACGCCTAATACTCATTTGAAAATAAATCTTTTATGGCTTTTGGCTGGAAGTAGCTCTGTGCACTCGATCAGTAACCTGTCCCAGGTCTCTAAACAGTGCTCCTTTCTAAACAGCCTGCAGTGAAAGTCTGTCACTTATCTTGAAGTTAAACAGGTAATTGGAAGGCGCTGCACTCGTAACTGTCAATCATCTATCTGAACGTTTAAAGGCCCGGCTTAACATTAATTCTGGGCTGACCAGAGAGCTCAGAGCTAACCACCACCACAAGCACAACGCTGTGTTTCTGCACACTGTGCAGGCCTCGCACATTCCAATGTTATGAGCAAACTGCAGGCCGGACCCAAAACTCTGCTTCTGACTCTCTTTGTCACTCACTCCACTCCTTCTATTTGAAGAGCTAAAAGTGATCATACTATGGGTTTTATCTACCGTTTTATTCAGATTAATTATCACTGCAAAAAAAAAATGATTGGAGGCGTAAAAAAAAAAAACAACAACAAGGTAAACATAGGTTGTAGTATTTCTATGCACAAAATACTTGATGTTCAGGATGCTGAGAACCCTTCCCTCTGCAGAGGTTTTTTTCTACCAGTGCCTCTCTATGGCATCATAGAGGCTGGCATTTGCTTGTATTGTCATGTTCTCATAGAGGTGCACGTCCACAAGAGCGAGAACTTCAGTGGTTGTTTGTGATTGTGCAGCAATGTTTCAGTGTGTTTTCCAACCATGGTAGATCTTCTAGTACTTCTAATTAAGAATTTCCTTTTTCTTTCCAATATCTAAACGCTCAGCATCTATCCAGGTGGCAGACTAAACACAACAGTCCACTGCAGTGCTTATACAGTCATGGAAAAAATTATTAGACCATTTTTTCTTCACTTTCTTGTTCATTTTAATACCTGGTACCACTAAAACGTCATCATGTGACTAAAACAGACAGAAAAGAAAACACTGAATGCATAAAAGCAGTGTTTTTGGCAGTACAACGCCATAGCTATTGATGTAAAAACTTAAGTGATTTAGGTTATAATCAAGAAAACCATGGAAAATGGTAAGATATCAGCTCTTAAATAAAACTCTTATGAGCAATCTTTGTGGTTATCGTTATGTTTGTCCTAAACAAATGTACCTTTAGTTGTACCAGGCATTAAAATGAACAAGAAACTGAAGAAAACAAGGGTGGTCTAATAATTTTTTCCATGACTGTATATTAACTCCATATATATTACATAGAGTCCTCAAGTTTTATCTTATGTTCACTCTATATCCAGCATTCCTACCCTGATGGGTGCACTGCAGGGCGCTGTTGGGTTTGTTTGACGCGTGTTGACACTAGGGATCGATCAGCCTACCTCCTGGGTGGAGTACCACTGACTCTACCCACTGAACCACAGCTGCTGTATGGCTCTATGTCCCCAGATAAATATTTTTTTTTCTTTTGCACTCACCTCATAAATAAATGTTTTATGAACAAGGTTCAGTATTCCACAGGATTTGCAGAAAGACCAAAAGCTAAATATCACTCTGTTCCAATGCTAAAAGGCTTGTGAGTCTGAACTGCATGTGGTAAGTAAACTGTCTGTGTTGTTTTGGCACCAGGCGTTTCTGTGCGCTTTAGTTCAAACATCAGGGTACACTGACCGCAGCTGCCTCACACTTTTATTCAGTTTAATGCTGGCAAGAAGAAAAAAAGAAATGTAGTCACTTCAGTGCAGCTCACACGCCATCTATTTCTGACACTTAAACATCTTAAGCTTTATAATATGGGCGTTTACAGAAAAATAAACGTACAGTATATAGACACTAAGTGAATGAAGAAACAGTACTGTCAATTGTTATAATGAGCATCATATTTACAGAACAGTAAGCTTTAATCTTTTTTGTTGTGGTTTGTCCATTTCCATTTTCTGGAATCTGTTTCTGGAATGAGGCTGAGGTCATTTACAGGCTGAGGCTGGGTGCTGAAGTCATTTACAGGAAATGTTGAAAATGCAGAGTTGATAGCATGATGATGTGTTGAAAATGTGGGTCTGACAGGCAACAGGAGTTGTACACTGTTCATTATCATGAGCCAGTGTGAAGCCTCCAGGCATTCGGAAACACTCAGCCACGAAAGCTTGTTTTCAAAAAGAGTTTCTCCTTGAAATTCTCAAGATTTGTCAAGAAAAATGCATCCATCCATTATCCATAGTTGTTTATTCCTGTTTAATGCCACGGGGGTCTGCTGGAGCCTGTTCCAGCTCTCTTCGGGTGAAAGGCAGGGCTGCACCCTGGACTGGTCGCTACTACAGCACGGGGCCACGTACAGACATAAAAACCCTTTTGGTAGTTTGGAATCACCAGTTAACCTGACATTCATGCACCTTTTGGACTGTGGGAGGAAGCCGGACTACCTGGAGAAAACCCACGTAAATACAAGGAGAACATACAAAACTCCCCACAGATGCCTTGATGAACCGTCCACATCTTTAAGATGCTAACTTCACATCTGGCTGCACTTTCTGTTCCTCAGGAGTGGGTAGTGTAAAATTGTAAGACTTGTTGTGTATTTTGGACGAATATGAGACCCATAGTGATGGACATGTGGTGGATTGTGGGTGGATTCTTTGCTGCAGTTGCTATGTGACATGCTGCTATCTAGGCACATTAGCATGTTAATGTTCAGTCAGAGTTAGCGTTACACTGGTGTATACAAAAGAGCCGAGAGGCTGACTCGGCCCCTTTAAACTAGCCGCTGTGAACAGAGCTGTAGACATTGGTGAACAGGGGCTTCTGGTGCTATATCTCTTTGGTACTTTGCCTAAAGAATGACAGACATTTCATTAAGACATTAGGAAACTGTGACAAACATGTCTTTTTAAATTTAGCATGTGATGTAGCATAGCATGTCTGTTCCTGCTGTTATTCTGAACAAAAAAAAAAAAAATCATTCTGAATGTTGAACCCAACAATACTGTTTGTGACTATTGCTGTTGTGTCGACTCTGCTGTCCACTTGAATGGAGACAACGCTGAAAGCACTCATGGTAATTGTTCTTGACGTGGATGACCCCTAACACTAACAGTTTAGTTACAGATTTGGCTGAGCTCTGCCACACAGCCTGGAGCGTCCAGCCTGAACTCAAACAAACCCAATGAATACTGCCATCCTGTCACGTAAAGTAAAATGTTTACTTCTACCTATAAGCACCTCTTTTCATTTTATCGCCGCTGCACATTGTCAGGTTGCTGTAGAGCTGGGAGACAACCTAAACATGCAGAAAAGGCAGTTTAGCAGACTGCAATTTTAAAACACATGAGGTACTGACTTGGAAAAATCCAGAAATTCCAATTAAAGTAGAGATCCGCTAAGATCTGGATGTGTGGATCTGCTAATGAGGTGATTCGCAACATTCTGCCAAACTCTTATCAGCTTCAACACAACTTCAGCTTTCAGGCTTCAAATCTTGCTCGGCAACTACTGATTCTGACTCAAATTACATCACTTGAGAACATTTCTTGGTATTGGCAAAGCTCCCTCTGCAGGCAAAGATGTGCTACTGCATATTTTGAACTCACACTTAAATATTGTCCAACACCTGGGCTGTTTTTTTCAAAACTGCACGCCAAGCACTTGGCCCACAGCCCAGTATACATTACAACAGTGGTCCCCAACCCCAGGTCCCCGGCCCGGTACTGGTCTGTGGGTCATCTGGCACCGGGCCGCAGAGAAAAAATAAATAACTTCCATTATTACCGTTTGATTTATTATCTGAGTCTAAATTATGTTTTATTTTGAAAAATGACCAAAATGCTCTCATTACATCCGTCTATGACTCTTGCCGCATGACAAGATTTCCACATAATATGTTTAACCCCCTAAGCTGGCAAAATCAGTAAAAAAACAAACGTCTTCAGAAAGTGTCTTTGCGTGGAGAGGATGTTACCGATGTTCTGTTGTTCTAATGAAAGTGCACATGAATACACAGCGGATTTACGTTTATTATAATATTTAGAAATAACCACAGTTTTTAATGCCGGTCGGATCATTTTATTTGTTGTATTTATCTGCGACACATTTTACAGACCGGTCCATGAAAGTGCGGTGTCACATTAAACCGGTCCATGGTGCAAAAAAGGTTGGGGGCCACTGCATTACAACTGGTACAGCAACCATCATTAGTATGTAGTATGCCACTATAAAAGCAGTTCTGCCTGGGGCATAACCAGAAGCTGTGACTGGCCTCCACTGCTGTGGCCCATTGCATTATGGTTTACGGCATATGAGGTAGACTGATTAGTTACATTACTGAAATATTTTTCCAGCAGTAGCACACCACCTTTGTATTTTTTTTGCATACAGCAAATGGTGCAATTGTTTTCACACTGCATACTGTGTACTACTACATTTTGGCAAATGTTGCATTCATTATTAGTGTGGTATGCTGCGTCAAAAATGGCCCACTTTGTTGTGTCTAAAGGTGTTCTGTTGGACTGAATAAGCCTGACTTTCTGTGCAGAGGTTCACAGGGACAAAAGTTAAAAGATTTAGATCTCCACAGCGTGCGGCAGGAGAGGTCTAGACGTCTGAAGTCTGGCTGGGATCGCAGCTCGGAAAGAAAAAAACAATCTGATTCAGCTTTTCCATTCACTGAAAGGAGTCACGTGGGCCCCCAGGTTGTAAAACACATGCAGCTGGGAGCCCCACACTGCCACAGAGGCCTGGCCTTATCATCTGACGGTACACTCAGGCGCTGGAGGGTAATGGCAGCTATGACGACATGTCGCTGGGGGGGGGTTTTGCGGAACGGGATGATTAGTAGGCAGCCTGAAGAGAACCTATCAGGTGGTGGTGAGCTCGTTACATTAGCCCAGCCAGGAAAACCACAGAGGAAATAACCAGAGAGTGAGCTAAGACAGAGGTGAAACGTGAACCGTTGCAGGCACATGTTGCTGACCCATAAACATCTCCTCCAGGTTCCTCCCTGCGTACATTGGATCTTTTCACACGTTTAAATGAGGTGTTGCATTTTACTGATGTGCCCTGAAGTAAACATCTAATGTCACAAACGTGTTCTTTTGTGGTTTGAGATTTTCCAGCAACTGTGTATAGCATTGTCTCGCTGGGCTGTAAAGAGCAGTCAGTCTGCAGCTCTGCATCTCTGAAATATTTACAGTGGCATCTTTCCAGCGTTTATTTCTGCACTTCCTGTCTGGCTTCGAGGTCGATTGCTGCCCATCAGTTTCTGCTGAAGTGGCCGTAGAGGCCTTCTGAGGTCTGACCTGCAATTATCTGCATGCGTTTCATTCCACAGCAAACTCGTGCCAGCGTGAAGGAGAGTCAGGGTTTATGAAATAGGATGTCTGGCAGCAGCAGTCAGGACCGCCTTATTTTTCCAAATTAGCAGAACAGTGATGCATCCGCGGATTTCTCAGCTTCATTTTTTTTCAAGTCAGCGCTCAAAAAGTTGCATAAACTGTTGTAAGAATTGTCAGCATGGGACTGCCTGTCAGCCGTGGAGGCAGTGGGGAGACGTGTAATTAGGGCCGAGTCGTGTAATTGGAGCAGTTTATGGTGCAGTGTGCACAATTATGAGTCATTAAAAGCTTTCGAAAAGGGAGGGAGGCTGTAATGTTTGCTTGGGAGCCTTTAGTGACATCACAGCGGGACTCTTAAATGAGTATCGCTCACCATGCTCCCATCTTAACGGATGAATCAGTCACTTATAACTAGGGCTGGGCAAGTTAACGCGTTATTATCGCGTTAACTCATTAATTTATTCACGCCTAAATTCATTTTATCGCGCGGTAACGCATGTTGCTCACATGCTTTTGTTTTGAAAAGTCTGTTACTGGTTGCTGGGGAACCGGAAAACAATTGGTAGGTAAACATCCAGAAAAGCTAAAACAGACATGGAGTAAAAACCTGTGTACTTTACAGTTCAGATAGCAACTCGGGTAGCAATATTAACAATTCTGTCTGGAAAAGAAAATTCTGGACTGCAACAAAACTTTCATGACATTCCTCCATGTTCCATCAGATCTGCTCCATGTGTTCACTGTCCTGCTGTTCTCTAGCTGGTTACTTCAGTGCGGCTCCATCTAGTGGCACAGACGTGTAATGACGACAGAAAGTCCAGTCCTTGATCATAAAACAAATTCAGTCCTGTGGCCCTTTTTTTCATTTCGTATTTTTGATCCAAGTCTAAAATTGAAATAAAAAAAAAAACAGGCATTTTTTCATTTTTTTTGTGTTAGATTAAAAAAACGAAAAACGTAATAAAATGTCACTTTTTTTTTTTTGTATTTTTGATTGACAGTTGAAAATGGAAAGAATGAACAATACACAGATTGGTAAAGTTACAGAACTTTAACATTGACATTTTCATTTTAAAGTTCTCCCAGATGGATGATTAGACAGAAACAAGGTTATTTGTAACAACTGCCAAGTTGAACTCCCCGTTAAAAGTTTCTGCTGTTACCTCAGAAATGACCTGTTTTAATGTTCTGATTGTGCTGAGCTACAATCATTTTGTTGGATTTTGTTTGTAGACTTTTTTTTATTTTATTTTTTTATAAAGACAGGATGACATTAATGCCCTGGCAGTGGCAATAAGCTTTATTTTATTTTACATTTTTTTAAGATGAGATTTACACTAAATATGTGTTATTGACAAGTGCTGATGTTAAAAGTGTTTGAACAACAAATGTTATGGCACTTTAGTTCATATGGCAGCAGAACATTTAAATAAAATGTAAAATTTACACTACTTTTGAATTCATTATTTGATTTTGCGTATACAATGTGATTCATCGTGATTAATCAGGGAAATCGTGCGATTAATCGTGATTAAAAATTTTAATCATTGCCCAGTCCTACTTATAACCCAAATCCAAAGAAGTTTGGACCCATGTAGAAATAGGGTTCCAGGAAAGGGTTAGGTGCAATGTCGTTATTTTAAGAAAAAGGCTAATGACAAAAAAATTTAAATATAATAAAATAAAACAGTCTCTCCATTAATAGATACACATAGCATTTCTCCTATTTTTTGTTTGTCGTAAAATAGTCCACACTGAAAGTTTTTGAAAGACTTCTGAAAGCGACAGATCATATTTATAAGGATGTATTAGTTGCTAGCTGAATGTTCTTTTTGTAAAAGTGTTTTTCAGTTTCACATCAGTGACAAGATTAGAGTTTAATCCAGCGCAGCTTGAAACTGTTGCTCAGTTTGGCAGAAGAACAGCTTGGTTTTCAGACGTTTGGCTCATTTTCCCTCCGTTAGCTTGATCTCATGTTCTGACAGGGTTTCAGTGGGCGTCACGCTAAGACAAGTAGACATTAAGTCTAACATTCAGTATAAACTGAGGCGTCTGTATTTGCATCTTGGCCTCCATCTAACCGTTTCCTTCATGCCGTAAAGCGTAAGGTCTTCAGGTCAAATATCCTGCTCTCCTCCCAAATGTGCCACTTGCCTCGTCAGACCTTCATCATATTTATGCGAAGGACTGATACGTGGTTGCCCTCAAAAGCATTTCAGTTTCTTCGTTTTGATCAAAAAGCTGGCAGATGTAAAAGCTTTCACCTTGCAGCATCACATTCCCACGGTGCATCTCAGGCAGATGTCTACGATTATTAGCGCTCTATCTGACATCGGTATGAAGGAAGGATCTCTTTTGCAACAGAGCTTGTGGGGTTCTACATCTTTGTGGTGTACTCGGCCTCTAATTGTTCGAGTAAAAAACCATTAGATTGGATTGCTTTGAGGGTTTTACTGGTCGAGTGGTGTTGTTAAAGAGGCCTGCGGTGATTTCAGGTGTCAGGCAGTTTTTCTCAGCAGTTGTTCTTTGTTTCCCTTCTCTGTCACGTTGTAAAATGTGTGTTCCAGATGTGGTTAGGAAAGAATAGTCTTCCTGACATGATTTAAGACATGGACAGTTTTATTTTAATTTTTTAAGCCCCATAAAATCTTAGCATCAAAAGCCAGCTAAGGCTTTCATGAGTCTAATCTCTAGGTTCACTTTACCTGCTGCTTCTGGAGCTTTTCTGTATTACATGATCTTCATCACAGCGTCACAGTCGATTTTTTCTTTTTTTTTGTGTGTGTGTGTGTGTGTGTGTGTTTTTTTTTAACTTTGACCGCTGCAGGCAAGCAAAATATATGCTAATACTAATATCAATTCTAAAAAAAAAAAAAAAAACATCTCCTCAGAACACTTTAAAGCAGTGATTCCAAAAGTGTGGGCCGCAGCCCCCTGGTGGCATATTGTGGTACTGCAGGTGGGCCGTGAGAGGTCATTACAATTAAACAATATGTTTTAGATTCTCGATCTTTTTTAAATATTCATGACATGATTAAAAAAACATCAAGAAATAATAAAACAAACCAGTTAAGTGTTATTCTACTGTCATCTTAACTTAATATGACAAGTGTCACCTTATTTGTTGACCCCTTACATTAATATCAGAACAGTTTCTAGTCTTGTATGTTGATCACAGTTGTGATTAAAGGTTTGAGTGGACCGCGGAGATTTTTCACATTTCAAATTGGGCCTTGGTATTCTGAAGTTTGGGAATGGCTGCTTTAAAGAGAAAGTGAACAAGTTTGATACATTTAAAAACATATATCTATATCGATTTATAAAATGTCTTTTATCTTATACTTCTTTTTTCATTACAGGTTACGTTTTTTTTTTCATTTACAGGTTTATAAATAAATTATCATCATTCCCAACCAGGGCAACCATACTCATCCATTTACTTTGTGAAAATACGAATGTGAAATAGGTCTGGTCCCCGTCACATTCACAGCCGTTTTCACCGGTAGATAACGTACCAAACCAATTACTGTGATGCGGTGACTCGTGAAGGAGCGTCCACGAGCCCCCAGTATGGCTGCCATCACATTCTTCACTTCTTTGACTGGTTGTGTGACTATCCAGGAGTGCTATTGCCCCCTGGAAATCAAAGTCAAGTCCAGAAGAACCAGACTTTTTGCATTAAAGAGAAAAAGAATAGGAATGGCTGGCCAGGCTGATGTTCCCCAGTATGTCAAACAGAATTATAAGAAATAGGACATGAAGAATTGAGTCCACAGTTTTTATAATAGTTTATTGTTTTTGACCAGACTGCAGGAGTCAGACCTGCACAGCAGGGACTGAGAGTGTGAGCTACCATGCAGACAGGTCCAGTGGATCCATTACATGTGACCTGCTGGTGGGTTCTCCTGGCAGTATCAGAGCCTCAGCTAAGGCGCCGGGCCTGGGAAATATTTACAAAGCTTTTCAGGGCAGGACTTACTCTTGCAGCCAAGAACGCAGCATATTCAGTGAGATTTTGAGTGTGCACCAGAATGACTTACTTACCCTGCAGCAAGTTCTGTAAATATACAGAATTAAAGGCATTAGACGCATGACTGAATACTGATTGTACCGATTCCCTTTAAAGACTACAGCCAGGTACTCATGGGTTGTTAGGGAAGTACTGTAATATACATTACAGAGGGAGACATGAGCAGGACACAGCAGTACTAGATCATTTTTACAATATTGGCGCACTGTTTTCAGTTGTGGACCTTCAACTGTATCAGCTTAAACATTTCTGCTTTACTTTGTTGTCATCTGAAATACGTGGTGGATCTTCAACCCGTCAGATGCCCGTCCTCTGCAGTCATCTTCCAGTTTCTTCATTTCCCCCGTGCGTTCATGTCAGTTCTGCTGCCATGCTGAAGCGCTTCATTTCCATTCAGTCATTGTTTCTGTAATTTATGCTCCAGTGTACACTCGGTTGTCACGGCTTTGTGAAGCATCTGTTTCCAATTTATTAACAAGACTTATAAAAGAGGAAGTGCACACTGTGAGCTAGCATTCTCTCCATTCTGTAAACATCAAAAACCCAATCCGCAGTTTCGTATTACGTTGTTTTGGAAGGTTGGCTCTCATCAAAAAAATGGACATTTTGCTTTCTTTCAAGTCCAGGTACAGTATGTCTGGAAAAATGGATCAAATTCCCTGAAGAAGACATGCAACCACAACTCACACTGCATGTGAACCCAGTGTCTTGATATCTTGCTGCAGATGTGAGGTGACCTTTGCTTGCAGTGAGCTGTTGAAAGCCTCGATTGGAACCACATGTCCTTCGGCTCTTTGCTGCTCGATGTTGCCTTAGCTTCATTTCAGACTGCAGTGGAGTTGTGTACCAAATTAACAAAAGCTGTGATTAATGCTGGTATTTAGTACGCTTCCAATCATCATTCATGTCTCTGGGTAAGATTGCAACCCCATACCAATGGTTCTGAGTTAAAAAAAAATTAAAAATAAAATCAAAATAGGACATCCATCATGACCACTCAACCCAACATGCAGTTTGATGTTAGCAGCAATTATTGTTATTGTTATTATTCCAGCTGTTCATGGTTTTTCCCCCCCAATGAGACCACTGGCAGCATAGCACATGCTACGGGGTCTTTAATTCTTCCATGTGTAGATAATAAAGTCTTCTTTGCATCCATAATGAAAAAAAAAACTGTAATATTTTTTTAAAGATATACTTTAAAACTATGTTGTTGGACAAAACCTGGTTCAGGTCAACTCTAGGAGAGCAGCTCTGAAAATACTTTCTCTCAAAGTGGATAAGGGGGAAAAAAAAATCTGTGCTAGGAGAGCTCATATTTAGGATAACACAACATTGGGGGCCCCGAGGCCTGAAAATATGTCATTAGATGACCTGTTCATTGACATCACAGTCCCACATCAGAGTAGAATTATCCAGCTTTCCATCCATCCATCCATCCATCTTTACATCATACTTCCATACTTTTAAAGTGATTATTGTAAAGTTGTATATAAGGGAGATTTAAAAGGGGCACTGCCGAAAAACTGCTGCTATGAACAGAGCTGAAAAGACATGGCTAAAGAAGGAGCTGTTGTCGAGTCTATCTGTGGTTATTTCACCGAACATGTCAAAAATATTTAGACCTCAGGAAAATGTATCAGATTCTGAGAATTATTACACTGAATGAGCAGCTTTGATTATCCGCATACATGATTCATTTGCCATTTGTTCTAAGTGTTTATGCAACAATAAGCCACCCCAGAATTATAAAACAGATCTCTCCCTTCTAGATACATTATGGGTTTTCATGAAGGAAGAGTATGGTTAGTCCATTGGTTTGTTAATTTCACATAATTTTATAGTCTCCAGCTTTGATGTGATTTCCATCTTGTTTTTTAGCTGTAGTTATTTATGCCGTGTGTTCCTCAGTGAAGTCGACAGTAAATCTCTTAATTGTACCCCCCCACTGCTGCTGTGAGTCATCTCTGCGTGTTTTAGTTCTTAGACTGGTCCGCCGAAGGAAGCAGAGGATAGTGAACCCAGGCTTTACTCAACATTCATAGGAATTTTAGTTCTTTTTCAGGAGAGCGAAGAGCTAAAGAGATGCACATGTGCAGTGATATCTGAGGATGGTGTTGCGTCTGGTAATGGACCAGAATCGACTCTCACGCCTGCAGAACTGTCCTGTCAGCCACTTTTCACAGGCGTCGTCCAGTTTTCAGCTTGTATATTCAACCTGCACTTTTTTTTTTTTATAGTTCTTTAAACACCTTTTAAAGAGAGATCACATGGCAGTGTATTATGGGAAAAGTTCTTCTTTGTGCTGATAAACCCCCCTCTGCCAGTGAATTGAGAAGCAGAGAAGATGTTAGATGTGAGTTTTGAACGTTAGAGGGTTTCTGTTGTGATTCAGCGCTACAGTAGACAGACTGCTAGACTGACAGCTGACGTGCAGCTTAAAAATGGGATGTGTTATGATTTTTCCTTTTTCTTGTTCTTCTTTGGTTGTCTGTAGATGCTTTTAAGCCAGTCCTCTTGAGAAACACAACATTGTCTCTTTGTTTGGGGCCGCCTAGATATATTGTAAGTGTGATGGATAAATCAGGGTGTGATTTTTGACTCCTGCTACTCCAGCGTTCTTATCTGTGGTTCTGTGTTTGAATAACCTGGGGAAGTCAAGTATTTGATGTGTGTTGATGAGAGCTCTCAGGTTTGGTACTGTTTGCTCTCTCATATGGTAATAATGTTCTTCGAGGGTTTTTGAGAGTCATTTCTGTCAAAAAAAAAAAAAAAACACGTACATGGTGCCTCGAAGCTGTACAACAGATCCCAGATAAGACACTCCCACAGAGGAGAGGGGCGGAGTCAGTCGGCTCACCCCACCCTTTAAAACCAGCAAATAAGAGTTTTAAACAGAGTTTTAAATGGTTAAAAAAGGAGTTGTTGGACTACAACTGTGGCATTTTGCCCCAAGCAAGCAACAAATATGAAATAAAGACCCCTGGAGATTGTGTTAACTTGTGAAATTTAGTTTGACGTAAAGTTAGCATCACTGTGACTACCTTTGCTTAGGATTCAAGAGCTGCCCACAGACTGTCTGTTGCCTTTTTTATTGAATTGAATTGAATTGAATTGAATTAAAAATACTTTAACAATCCCCGAGGATCGTTCGGGGGATTATTAAAGTATGCTGCCATTATGTTATGCGACAGCTAGCAAATAATACTTAGAGAACAGGCTGCCAGCCTACACATGGAACTGCTGGTAACCAACAGAGTCTGCTAACAGTGTTAGTAGTTTTAGTTTTTACTATGCCTTATTTAACAGTAATGGAATTTAAAGCAGAAAAAGTACATTTCAGTCTCAAGCTGGCCTTGTCGAGTCAGACCTGTGCTGCAACAATCTGAGGCTCCTTCACTTCCTCACTACACATGCTCTTTCCATCCGCAGCAATTTCCCTCTCAGACAAGCAAAAGCTTGGGAAAAGCTCCACTCCCCAGAGTCTGCTGAAACAAGACACACATGTTAGACATGTCTTGTCTTTTTGTCTGCACGTACGTCCGACTCACTTCATCCCGTTCAGGGTCGCAGGACGCTGAAGCCCGTTCCAGCTGTGAGAGGCTGGGTACGTTCCGGACAGGTCGCCGGTTCATCACGGGGCCGAACGGAGACAAATGTGATAACCGTGGTGCACGCTCACACTCACTCCCACCTGTGGTTCAGGATCTCCCATTAACCGAACAGGGTTTTTTGGAGTCCAGCTGGAGATGATATGAGGAGAACATAAAAACTCCGTATTGGAGCACAAAACAGGAAAGAGAACAAAGAAGAAAAAAAAACGGAAATAAACTGTGCTTGAGGCTGCTTTGATTTGCAGATCTGGTTAGTCAATCTGCTTTTATCTGATTTTCATCTTTTTTTTTTACTTTTTAAACTTGCAAAGCCACTGGTGTGCTGTATATCCAGCACGGCCACCATCACATTTCCAATCAGTCTTCTCTTCCATGATTTCAGCCTTCAGGCAGTTTCATGTCCCCTGCAGTCCAGACCTCGGTCAAGAAAGACTGGTGCGGTTATTTAAATAGCAGGGGGCACACAAACTGATAATTAGTAGTTTTCACTGGTGGCATCGGCCCTTCCCTGGAGACAAATGGCACTTGAGGAAACCCTTCCCTCTCATTATTTCATGTCAAGGTTTTTCTTGGCTCTACATGAGAGGAGGCTGTGCTGAACCCATCAAATCCAACAAAATTCTGCCTCCAGCCGGACCGAGCATCTTCCCCCTTCAATCTTCAACAGAAGATTTGTGAAATATAAATCTTTTTTTTCAAGTCTGTCAAAGCCCTTTGTTTATGTTTTTCAGTTTACTTTTCATTTATGTAATTAAATCCAGTGTTATTTGATTCATTTGCACTGAGTCAGTGTTTTTTGAAAAACATCTACAGTAATTAAATGTGTCTGTCTGTGATGGACAAGTCCAGATTGTGGCCGCTACAGGAGCAAATTTTCACCATATATTACAGTTCACTGGTGACCTGTCCAGGGTGAACTCCTGCCTTTCACCTGAAGAGAGCTGGGATAGGCTCCAGCAGATCCCTGTGACCCTGCAGAGGACTAAACGGGCCTAGATGATGGATGGATGGATGGATGGATGGATAGATAGATAATGCAGTGCTGTTCTACATGTCTTAGATGTTTCCCTGCTTCAACACACCCAAGTCAAATGAATGGGTCACTAAAAGCTTTGTGCAGACCATGAAGACAACCTGATGGTGATCCATTCATCTGAATGTGTCTGAACTGGGAAACGTCTAAAACATCTACAAAATCTGCAAAAAGTAAAGTGTGCAAGAAAACAAAAAACGCAAAGCTCTTCGTGACTCATCAGCAAAATCAACCAAATAATAACATCTAAAGGATAAACATGTGCTGCTTTTCCTTCGTTTTCTCAGTGGGCCGAGACTTTAGCACATAAATATTTTTCCATCTGTTTAAAATTAAGTTTCTCAACACATCTTTTTTTTTTTTCCTCTATAACAGAACCTTGATATTCACGTGGAGGACGTGCGGATACGAGCCATCCTGTCGTCGTTCCGTAAGCGGATCCCTGTCACAGAGGGCTACGTGGAGGTGAAGGATGGCGGCAAGTGGAAGCAGATCTGTAACACGGAGTGGACTCAGTTCAACAGCAGAGTCATCTGCGGCATGTTTGGCTTCCCTGGAGAGAGAAAGTACAACGCCAGAGTCTACAAGTGAGTACACGTGATCCTTGGTGTCTCAAAGAGACGAGCTCTTGTTCAGGAAGTTATTTTAGCAGTTGTAAACTGTGAGTCGGTGGACGTTTTTGGTCGGATGAAGTCAGAATCTGCCTCCGGGGAAGCTGATGGATGGAAAACTCTAATCTTCTTTACCGCAAATTGATAATTGCATGGAAACTGTACGCCACGCTGCCTCACACAGACGCACAAACAGGAAATTGTGATTCATCTGTATTTGGTCTCAGATTTCCTCACAGGTACTCTTACATCAGTACAACAGCATGCAGCAGCGAGAGGGTCACTTTATTCAAACTTTATTTTACCAAATCAAATGTTACTCACGTGTAAATGTTCAAATGTTACCACCATGAAACATCCCCACGAATACAGGAAAGAAAACTAGGACTGATACATTGCGCTAAAACTTCTTCCCAGGATCTTTGCTCGGCCCCTGGTTCCCATGGTCCAAATGGAGACGGTCAAGAAAAGGAGGCCTGAAAAAAAAAAAGTTACTTAAGTGCATTATTTGAATGGAATATGTTCCACATTTTTGCAGTTCCTTTGAACCTTCTAACTTTGTTTCTTCTAGTGCTTCGCTATAAGCTGGGGCTGCCACTCAAGTAGCAGGGCGCCTCCTGTACCCTGTTACATGTTATGGTATCATTAATGCCAAATCCTAATGTTCAGATTCAGTCAAGACAAACCACACCTGTGAAACTTATGAAACTTAACTGGAATTACACGCTTGCACACTGGAGACCATACCTGACTCCTGTCTGTCCAACGTTTGTGGATTCCTCAAAGATGAGGTCATGTGCGCAAACTGCTGAGGGATCCAAAACGTGCTTACATAAGGAAGCTGGGATCCTACCAACCACAGGTTAATCATGGCCTGCCATAAAACTTCCAGAACTAAAGATGACCTTGGATTTTCTGTCTGCCCCGGGCAGGGAGTCTCCTGCTTTAGGTAACCACAGCAGAGCTCGACTGCTCCCCAACTTTCCATCTACGTGTCAGCCTGCTCCTGCATCAGCCTTATGAAACAGCCAGTGTGCTTTTATAGGCTGCCACTGTAAAGCAGAGCCAGGAGGCTTTCATAATCATCCCCGCAGACGCTCTTATGTAGCCTCGTGTTCAGCTTTAGTTTTAGTCATTTTGATATTTACATAAGATTTGATTTTTGATTCAATATGCACGTGAAAAATTCACAGTTTAGCATCACAAAATTTAGCATGTGGTATACATTTGCTTAAGATTGAATTTGAGAAAAAAAAAACTGTTTTTAATAACAATTCTGAAAAATCTGAAAACATTTTTAGACTTGCATTAGTCAACATTATTTACTCTGTGATTGAATCAAATCGAAGTATTGGAGTTGCGCTTATAGCGTCAGAATTACAGGAATTTTGCAGTCAATGCTGCTCTTTAAAAAGTTACATAATGGCTCACCAGCTGCAGAAATGGACGGTTGTCATCTGGAGTTCATCAGAAATGAATGCCACATGTAGTCATTACAGAGGTGACCAGTAGAGGCAGTGTGTGCAACTTCATTTACAACACCTAAATTTGGAAGTTCTGCCTGGTTTGAGTCCGGGAACGTTATCTGAGCAGTTACATCAGGAAACGAAGGGAACGAGTTTTTCTGGGAATTGAAAATGCTTCTGAACAATGAAGGAGACGTTACTGTACGAATGATGGAAAATACTGACAAAATTAAATGAAGGTACCCTTCCTTCGTAATCAGCAGAAATTCATGGTAATAGTTGGTAGAGCTTTGTAATATTCAGCTAAAAAAAAACCAGAAACTTCAGATTAAGCTTTGTTTAGCAGGTTTAGTGCTTCCTGCAGTCATGGCTCCATGTGGACAAAGCTCACATTCATCGAGACTGTGATCAAACTGCATTTAAGGAGACAACAGAACAGAACTACAATATTTAAGCTACAGCACATGGAATATATTACAAATTCAGGTCAAATTTTATTGTCTTCAGATGTGTCTCCATCGTACATGAAACCTTTTTCTGATAGTGTTTTTAACTTTTAACTGCAAACGTATCAACTGGCCTTCCAATCGTCACAGCTGTAGCTGGGTTGTTCTTTTCCAGATGTTTGGGGAAATAAGGACACAGTCGTTCTCAGTAGAGCTAAACAGGGTCCCAACGTTATTTTTGGCCTGTGGCCTCCTCAGTAAGTTGAAATTCATATTGAGGCTGAGACGGAGCCCTGTCATGGAAACCAAACCACACTCCGAGCAAAACAAATAAACTGAGACTGGACGTCCAGAAATTGTCCTTTGGTTTATTTGCTTGAGCACAGACCTTGGTATTAAATCTGGAGGCTGTAAAATGGCCGTGCGTGACACAAGCATCGGACAATAACTTCTTGATTATTTGAGCCGTGTTTTATTTCTCATCTCATTTTCTTCTCCTCCGCCACCTGTCCAGGATGTTTGCCCGCAGGAGGAGACCAACGTACTGGGACTTCGCTGTCAACTGCACTGGCAACGAGGCCCACTTGTCCAGCTGCAGACTGGGTCAGGCCTCATCCATGAAGTCCAACGGGACGTGCGCTGAAGGGCTGCCTGTGGTTGTGAGCTGTGTGCCTGGAAGAGCCTTCGCCCCGACGCCCATGACGGGATTTAGGAAGGCCTTCAGACAAGAGGTTAGCAGACACGTCATGTCAGCAGAGCAACTCAGCACTGTAACAATAAGTGGTTATTAAGTGGATGGTTTGAACTTAGCGAAATGGAAAAGAAAGCTTGCATAAATATTTGCACAAGTGCAGCTCAGTACACTGGCTTCAGTGTAGGGGGAATGAAATGCCTGAAGCTTAACTCACCAGTGACACTGGACATTACTGTATTTGTCAGTGAGTGAACTTCAGCTCTAGTGGCTTTTGTAATATTTCCTCCTAAACAAATCATCTCAGTTTTTTAGAGATGATACAAAATAGCAAAGTTCTCATAGAAAGAAAGTAAAGTCTGTGCCAACTTACTTTTATTCTTCCCAGATGTCTTGAAAAAAGGGTCCTGACACAGAGAAGCTGTATTTTTCTAGTATTATTCTCTGAAAAATGCAAAAATAATAACATAATAATAATAACAGTTAAAACTTTCAGTTTCCACTTGCCATTATTATTAGAGGTGCACGATAACTATCGGGCCGATAACAGGAAATTATGACGTCATCCCGATAAGTCCGATATCGCGACGAATAGCCCCGATAACATATATATTTCTGTCAACACAGCAGTGCCTCACTCCCTCTGAGCCTTGAATGACAGGCAGTGGATGTTATGTTCAAGTAACGTCGGCATAATCAGAAAAACAATTACTCAATGAGGAAAATCAAGAATACCCCCTTATGCCAGAAAACAACTCGTTAACTCGGTCATAATTTTGGTAGTTGCTGACTTTAATTGATATTCGCAGTATTCTCCCACATGTTACACATAAAAAAAGAAAAAAATAGAAAAGGCTGAAAGAACGACTAGCAAATGAGGGAATGTCGGAATTTACGTTACACCTTGAATGCAGCCTGGAGCACAGCGTACTGATCACAACAACCATGGGGGCGTGGAACCTCGTTAAAGTTTCAGAAGAAGATAGTTTGGTGGTTATTTGTGACAAATCCTCTGAGCGAATTCTACGAGGAGGGAAGCACAAGCTTTAATACGTAAAACCCGATCGGCCACCTACAACATAACAATCGCTTCCATGGAGTTTTGAAATCGTGCTAACGTGAGCTAACGGAAGCTAATGCTAACGTGCGCAAGCCAGCAGGAGTCTCTCCTCCCCTCCCTCTCCTCTCCCTCATTCCTCTCATCTAAAGATTCCATGAGATTAAAAAATAAAAACTACTGAACCTCATTTACTTTAATTGAGGGTATTAATTTAAAGTAAGTAAGTACAAGTCAAAATCCTTTAAATGTTAATCTTTTTCAGTTTGTAACTGCATTCCATCAGTCCAAGGGAGCCTTTTTTTTATATCAGTAAGTAATGCACCTTATTTAAGATGATGTGAGATATCAAATAGGTTTGTTTGATAGCTTTAAGAAAATGTTTGAGAGGCTTGCCAATAATTTTTCATTGGAAAAAATAAATATCTGTTCATATAAAAAGTCAAAACTATTTTTGATTTTGTTCACAGTATTGATGTAATGATCTTAGGTATATGTGTGTGTTATCGGTTATCTGTATCGGCCTTTAGGAGCTGAAAGTTATCGGTTATCGTATCGGTTTTAAAAAAACAGTTATTGTGCATCCCTAATTATTATGATTGCTTGGGAGTTTGCATGTTCTCCCTGTGCTTGCGTGGGTTTCCTCCAGCTTCTCCGACTTCCTCAAGACATCCATGTCAGGTTGATTGGTGGTTCTAAGGGTGAATTCCAATTCCTCTCTTAACCCTCAATCTCAACCCTCGCCCTTAACCCTCAATTTTTGGCCCTCAATCTTAACCCTCGAAAGTAAGTGTCAGGTCTATCTTGTGATTTAGAAATGGGACACCCCTCGAGTGCAGTTACGTCTTCAGACTGAAATGTATCAGAGCCCGTGTTGTCTCTGTATTTCCTGAAATGGCACAGGGGTAACATTGAAAAGAGCGCTGTATATTCTCTAAATAATATTAGCAAATAACACAATAGAGGATACATTATTCAGTCCTCCGTCGCTACACAACAAGGTATACAAGTAACATGAAGTCGACCGTCGACCGGGACTGGGACCAACCGGGACCAACCAGGACCGCCGGCTGTCAACCGGGACCCGGCTGGCGGTCCCGGTAGGTCCCGGTCCCGGTCGGGACCCCCGGCCGGGATCCCCGGTCCGGCAGCAAACATCGTAAAGTAAAAAAATAAATGTTACGCAACAACGATGTTAATCCATGAAAAAAATCTCAAACAAAGACAATAAGATGGTTTCGTAACATTTATATATTTAAGATATACGAAGATACTTACGTTTGTAGTTAGCTTTTTTTGTCACCATCCTTTACGAAAATGTCTTGGCTAAATAACCCAGTGCCTTCTGGGTAGCCCTTACTACCAAGAGTGGTGTCGGAAAATTTCAATTTTGAGGGCGATACAGCCCTCAAACTCGTCCCTCAACTTGACTTTCTAAGAATCGGGACAGCACTTGAACTTAGCGGGAGCGCACATTTTTGAGACTGAGGGTTGAGATTGAGGGTCAAGGGAGGAATTGGAATTCACCCTAAATTGCCCGTAGGAGTGATTGTGAGGGTGAGTAGTGGTTTGTCTACATGTGGTCTTGTGATGGACTGGTGACCTGTCCAGGCTGTACCCCTGCTTTTAGCCTGAAGAGAGCTGGGATAGGCTCCAGCAGACCCCCGTGACCCTGCAGAGGATTAAACGGGCGTAGATAATGGATGGATGGATGGATGATTGCTTGGTATTCAAGTGTCAATAGTAATTATTCAAACTTGCTAAAAAAAAAAAAAATCCTGCTAATCCAGATGGAAGACCAACATGTCACAGTGCTATCAGACTAATAGAAAACGATGTGTATTTGAAATAAGCGATAGTTTAGCTCAGTGATACTGGTCATACTTTCATAAGAAAGCTTGTTACAGGAAAGAGCACTAAACAGATGTGCGTTATTGGCAACAGTACGGCGAGACGTCAGTCTTTTTTCAGTGTCAGCCTTTGTGTTCAACCCCATCTGTGACTTTAAGGATGTACTGGAACACCAAACTGTGAGTAATCCAGACCATGCTTCCCCCAGAACCAGTTTCGTAATGTATCTTACTGGGAGCCAATCGCTGCAGCCCTACTGGTTCAACATCTGGTGGAAAAACCTTAAACCACAGGAGTGGTGGCTCTTGCAGCGCTGTTCATGCCCATGGTTTCTGGAATATTCAGCAGCTACGTGTGTGAGTGTGTGTAATACATGGGTGTCCATACTTTTGGCTATGTAATGTATACCTAAAAATTTTCACATTCACATTTAGATATGACTTGCTGCACTTGGCTTGGGAACTATAGCCAAAGTGGTTTTTAACCAGAAGTGGTTTGATCCGTTTGTACTGTATGGAAGGTTTTTGGTTGCGTAAATGTTCTCTTGAACCCCAGCCAGCTCCACAGCAGCTGTTCCCTCTCCTGCTCTAACCTCTGACCTCCCCAGTGATTAAAGGAGGCAATTTCTCTCTCAGTCGTAACATTTCAGGGGTCATGAAACTCTCTCAGCGTGGCACTTTCCAAGTCAAGCGAAGAGATACTACCGATAATTACATTTCCACGGAGCTGACATGGATTCATGTCTGCGTGACTTTGTTCATGCTCGTCCGTGAGCGCCGGGCCTGCATGCTCCCGGTCACGTTCTGCAGCTGAGAGCCCAGCTGGGAGTGGCTTCTTGGAGGCAGAGACATGTTCTCCTAAGACTACAGTTTTGGTGTTTTTGGATGAAGAAGTGAGGCACACTTTCACAGATTAGGTTTCTTATTATTTGCTTTAGTTTGTTCCATTATGTTTATAATACAGATACATATTATTCCTCATACTTTCTGCTGTTTTTTTCTTTTTCTTTTCATTTGTAAACAAACATTCAGTAAGCAACTCATTACATACAAAAAGAGATCCTAAAAAAGATTGAGGCAAGAAGGCATTAAATTGCCTTTGTCCAAAGCAGAAATAGGATTTTAAACATGAATACATGTTTCTTGACTGGCATAACAAGGATGCTGATTGGCTTGATAAAATTATTTTCTCTCCCTCATTATGACTTGGCAGCGACAAGACTTAAATACGTTTTAAGTCTGTGACAGTCATTTGTGAAACATGATTGTAGGAGCCATGACTTTGAAAAATTGTAACATAATACGATTTGCAGTTAGGTTTTTTCAGGTTGATTATATTTGTTTTATAACCCTGGTGAATACGCAGAGTGGAACAGCCAGAACTTTTTATGTAACCTTTTGTCTCATTATATTTTCCATTCTTGTCGTAGCTTTATTTGTCTACATATCTATATTTTCCTTTGGTTTCTGTCAAGTGATTTGCTGCAGTAACACTATAATTTCCCGTGCAGGGTAAATAAATTACCTATCTCTATGCGTGTTAGTACCTCCCTTTGTTTTTTGATGCACTAGAGTTCAGTTTGTTCTGTGCCACCTTTATATGTGCCAAGTCGTTTTAAGACTCCTCAGTAGGAGGTCCTGCTATTCTAATCCTCAACCAGGCATTTTATAGGTGATGTTGAGTAATAAAAATAAAGCGCCGGTGTGGTAAACCTCTAATTCTGTGATCCGTCGACTCTGTGAGCTGCTCAGATCTGACACTGGCAGCTGGCCACATCAAAATGGGCGTTGATTCATAATTAGAGCCCTGAATTTAAAAAAAAAAAAAAAAAAAAAAAAAAGCATTATAGTTTGAAGCTGATTATTTGATATTTTGCATATTTTTGTTTTGTGGTCATGGTGATTATGGATGAGCTGGTCACATGGATATGGGCATTGATTGTGCCAGAACTCATTTAAACACCTTTTTTGTGTGTTGCTGTGGTAACTGTTTGTGAGGTTGGTCACCTCCTACTTTTCTTCGATCACTATGACTTTCTTTTGTCAGCTCAGTTTCACTTGTGACGAGTAAAGTTGGTGATAGTTTGCATGTTCTTGGACAGCTCTCAATGAGTTCTCCATGTGGTAAGACACCTGTCAAAAATAATGTCTGTACAAGTTAGCATTCATAAATATTCATCTAAAGTTGTCCAGAAATTAAAAAAAAAAATCTCATATGTGTAAAATTATATATAATTAGTTAATTTGGAGGGCAGCACGGTGGCTTAGTGGTTAGCACTGTTGCCTCAGCTAGAAGGTTCCTGGTTTGAACCTTCAGCAGGGGCCTTTCTGTGTGGAGTTTGCATGTTCTCCCCGTGCTTGCGTGGGTTTCCTCCGGGTACTCCAACTTCCTCCCACAGTCCAAAGACATGCATGTTAGGTTAATTGGTGGTTCTAAATTGCCCGTAGGAGTGAATGTGAGTGGTTTTTCTGTATGTGGCCCTGCGATGGACTGGCGACCTGTCCGGGGTGTACCCCTGCCTTTTGCCCGTAGACGGGCCTTTTGCCCGTAGACAGATCGCCGTGACCCTTCGGAGGATGAAATGGGTATAGATAATGGATGGATAGTTAATTTTTATTTTGTCTGTGAGAATACCTTTCAAATCGTTAAAAGATTATGAATACAAGGTACAATTTTATGGCTGGGGTTTCTTCATTATGAATACAAAGATACAAGTGAGAATTCACTATCGAAAACATGTCACATGGTCACAGTTATTATCTATGGAACAGAGGATACATTACTTTTACAAGCGGTAACCATAGCCTGGTACAAAAATCTCTTGACCCTGCATAGGATTAAGCGGGCATAGATGATGGCTTGATGGATGGATGGATGGATAATGCATGGATTCTCCCTCCATGATGGCTGTATGGGGAAGTGAATTTTTTGTACCACATCAAATAAATTTATATTAAGCGATAAAAGCAATAAAGCTGACAAATTAGATACCGACACATCATTTGACGTCATTTGGTAACTAGCCAGCCATTGGCTCTGGCACTGGCTAACACAGCTAGCCATTGCTGTTATGATTTTAGCAACTTAGCACTGTATTCTAGAGGTGGGCGGATCGATCCAAATATCGATAATATCGATACCAACGCTGATATTGATATCGAGCGATACTCATATGAAAAAGATCGATACTCAAGGTTTTTTCTTTTCTTTTGATTTCTTTCCATCAGTGAGTATCCAAGGTAGATAAGAGTGGTCATCTTCAGCAGCAACTCATATTAACTTTCAAAGTACATGTTTCTTAAGTCATATGTTACTGGAGCCAACTCAAAAAAATATATAGTTAAGATAGTTAATATAGTTAGTTGAAATAACCTATGTATCCCATTGAAAGGTGTTATCCAGGATAAAATAACATTAGATAAACCTTTTTTTTTTTTTATCCCTTGTCAGGGAAATTTTTAGAGTTAAAGCAACAGGAAAGTTCACACAGTGCAAAAAAAAATTACAGGAGTATTGAAAGATATAATATAAAAAGTGGACTAGAAAAAAACATTATAAATAGAAACTCAACAAAACCGAACACATCATGGTCAATTTTAAAGAGAATATGTTTTCTTGTGCTTGTGTGGATTGTACTAACAGACCATTGTGACTGGCTGTGGTTGTTTTTGAAGAATCTGAGTACGAAGAAAGCAGATTAGCTTAGCCATGCTAACCACGGCAGTCACTTGTCACCACCACCAATAAAGACCCGAGGTCCCGCTAGCGGGAAGATTTACTGCAGTTCCCAGCATAATTCTGAGTGAAAGAGTCCTGAAATGCTTTTCTGTGAGCAGCTCGGCTCAGCTGCGTACCGGCCAACGTACAGAGCTGTTGGCCAAGAGCTCGCTCAGTTTCGAGCTGGGAGTGCCTTCAGCCGAGGCGGACCAGTAGCTCTACAGAGCCAAACTGCTCATTCATATCACTTTATATTCATTTCATTCCCATATTACTAAACCATCCTCATTTCAAGTGTTGCTACCAGAACAAAACAATTGCTGCTGGGCCAAGCCTTGACAAAATGTGAGGTCTCAAGGCAGAGGTCCGTGGCTGAGCTCGCAGAAATCCTCCAGGGGCAAAAGCCACACCTTCACCGCAGAAGGACCGTCCAGGGCCCTGCATAATTCCCTTCGGAAGACTCCCGGAATGATTTTCCATGAGCAGCTTCAGATTCGTTAGCCAAGCCACACTACCAGTCTGATGCGTGGAGCTGTTGCCCCAGTTAGCTGAAGGATCTCTCTGCCAACAGCTCCGTGCATCTGACCGGTATGTAGCTGAGCTGATGGAGACCAGCTGCTCACGAAAAATTATTTCAGAACCGTGCTGAAACCCGGAGGAAATCATCTCGGTAGAAAACTATGACTGTAAGATTGTACTTTGTTTTAATCATCTTTTAAGATGACAACTATTTGAATCTTACTCTCACAGACAAAATACAATTTAAATGTTTTTTACTTTACTCATCTGTACTCGTATGAGAATTATTTTTAATTTTTTTTTTTTTATTTATGCACAACTATAGGTGAATATGTCTGAATGCTAACTTGTACACACACATTGTTTTTTTTTTTTTTTTTTTTTACAGCTGTCTTACTCCAAAGTTCTCAGGTCATTTCCCTCACATGCAACACACTCAGTTCAGCAGCCGATTCTTTGCAGTCCCCTATATCCCATATCTTGACATCTTGTCTTTTTCTGCCATAATCAACGTTGTTTGCTTTTTTAAAGGCTTTTTTTGGTTTTGATTTCTTGTTTTGGTTTTTCTTTGTATAAATGATACACAGAAGTTAGTTTTTCTTTTTTTTCTTGTGAAGGATTGTAGTTTTGCAGTATTTCAACCACCTCAGTGTTGCTGCCTACACCTGTTTATATAGTCATCTCTGTAGAACATGTGCTAACAATGTATCAATCAGAATATAAGTGCATGGAATTCTTAGTTCTAAAGTTAATGGATAATTATTATTTATACATTTTGTCTAAATATAGTATTGCCAGGATATATGTGCTCTCCTCTCTCTGTCCTGCTTCCCTTCTTTTTTATTTCCTTACCTGGCTGGCCTTCGGCAGGAAGGTCCCCCTTATGAGTCAGGTCCTGCTCGAGGTTTCTTCCTCTTAAAGTGGAGTTCTTTCTTGCCACTGTTTGTTTTAAAGGTTTTTTTTCTTCCACCATGGGGAGTTTTTGAGTAGGATTTAATATTTTAATTTTAGTTAATGATATTTGCCTAGGGGTCATGCTCTGGGTCTCTGTAAAGTGTCTAGAGACAATTTGCATTATAATAGACACTATACAAATAAAATTCAATTGAATTTAAGTATTTGTGAGTGTTGAAATGTTGCCAGCATGTTGAGCAGTGCATGTAGACATCTGGATCTACCTTCTGAACACACGAGTCACATTTAAGTGAATCTGTTGTGTTTATTTGTGAAGTGAAACACTTCCACTTTATCTTAACAGTTAATGGGAGACGTGCATGTTCTATAAACATGAAGCCACCCAGTCTGCTTCCTCAGCTTTCTCATCACAGAGAAGGAAAAGATGATGTACCACACTTTCAGTTGAGTCTACTATTTTAGAAAGAACCAGAATAACCATAATATGTGGTTTCCACTTGTGAGAGTTTGGATGTTTAAGCTTTTCTGGTCACTCATCTTTACAGTCTCTGCTTGTCGTCTACAGCAACCGTTGGTTCGTCTACGTGGTGGGGCCATCGTTGGCGAGGGCCGAGTGGAGGTCTTGAAAAATGGAGAGTGGGGTACCATATGTGACGATAACTGGAGCCTGCAGGCTGCAACTGTGGTGTGTCGAGAGCTTCGGCTTTGGTACAGCGAAGGAGGCCCTGTCTGGAGGTCGGCTTGGACAAGGTATGCATTTTAAAGTATACGGTTTGAGTTACTGGCAACAAATTTCTCTTTTTTATTTATATATATAGTGCTTCATCTTTATCTGGGCAAAGCAATCATTGAGAATATCAAAAAAAAAAAAAAAGAGCAGCAAGTACTTAGAAATTCTAAACAAAGACGTAAAAACCAGCCAGACTAATTACAACATTGCTCTGAATCTGTCCCATCACAGTAACCTCAGGATGACAGCTTTTATCGCTGGAACAAGTGTCCAACTATATTTACTACACAACTAAAGATGATAGGTTGTTGCTGTGGACCGAAACCACGTTTTGCTGAAAGTTTCAGAAAGTGTTTCTAGTCTTTAAGCTTCCTCCCTCATATCATGTGTATGTTACCCCAGTGACATGTACTCACAGACCTGATGGAGAGTGATTACTACTTTAGGCTGCACTAAACCTGCATTTTCAGTCACTCTGGGCCAATAAAACAAGTTGTAACCATAACTCTTTACAGCATAATGTAGTTATTATGGCAGTGTGTTAGCAACAGATAGATTGTTTAAATTCATCCACCCTTAAATTCCCTAACATCGCTCATTCTCCTTTTATCTTTGTTTATGCCATTGACCAGAAATAAGAAACAAATCCAGTATTCTCACTGCCAGACGCCCCACCCACACTTTGCCGGATGTTGAATGATTCTGCAGAAGATGTTTGTGTTGATTCTTTGAGTTGTTCTTGCTGAAACCTGCTATTGTCTGGAAATAAGGTTGATGAGAATGATAAAAGGTCCCACTGAGGATATGGGAAAGAAACACTTTGGGCTGAAAGAAGCTTAAACATTACAGATTGAGTTGACAAGTGTCATGTTGCTTTTCAATTTGATCAAGTGCCAACATAAAATAAAATTGATCAGAACAGTCATGGCATGCTTCAACCGAATTGGGAAAAAAAGAGGCTAGTTTTCACATGAAATTGCAAATATTACTAGTCATTAGTCAGATTCAGATGTTTGGTTTATTGTATATTTTCTCCTTTTGTTTAATAACTTCATTACATGCAAAATACAGTAGTGGAGAAGTGTAGATCTCCTAACCAAATCATCAACACAGTGTACAAAAAGAACATAAGAGAATAATTATGGTTTTTTAGGAGTGAAAAGGCTAATCAATAATCTGTTAAACAAGATATCCACAAGGCTCAAGGATCAATCTACTGTCACCTGAAACAACATCACTTGTGTGGAGTTCATTCAGGAGCAACTGTTCTCATCATTTCTCTCCACAATTCCAAATGGCATCATGCACTTTGCTTCAAAGTACACCAGTGATTTATTGATGGTTTCACCCCGACATCTACGTTCTCCTGCTACAGAGTAATCTGGTTGGAAGGTGAAACTCCTTCAAGAACAAAGGAAAAGAGAAAAAGAGTGCAGTTGCCCACACGGCCATGGTTGCTTTTTTTCTGGCGTCTGTTATTTTCTTTGATGTGAATGTACACAGCAGCAGCTACACACTGGCTTATTTACTGCATTGTCTTCAAACTCTTATAGATCTGTTTGGTAGGAAAAATCAGAATCACAGGCTCCTTCACTAGTGCATTGAGATCTCCTCAGACTACGTATTGGTAGGTCCAAACAGCTGCAAACCCCAACTCAGTATCTCACATCAGCTCCAGATGTTTTATCCACTTATCTTTTGAAGTAGGAAGGAAACAAATCATATTTGGCTGGTTAGCTTCTTGTAGCTGAATGAATAAATATTTTTAAGCCCCAGAAAAGTTGGGTACGGTTCTCATCACATCTATATTGGACCCAGCTCTGAGAGGCTCATTCCTGGATCGAGTGGAAGAGCACCGCATGATGCTTTTTCTTCTTTTTTTTTTGGCTTGTTTCATAATTTGATGGTATACATTTGTTTATTACATGTTGTCAGTTATTCTACCTTGTAATACCTCTTTTTTGGAAAGGGGAGACATGTCATTTTGAAAGGCTTCAGAGCTTGGCATCTGATTTTTCTTTATTTTAAAATAGCCATTTTCAGAGACGTTGGAGTCTCATTTTATGGTCTCCAGGCTGGTTTTGTGCCATCATTCCGTTTCTAAATTATACACAGCACATATATTACATTTATGCTCTGTGTTTGTTTTAGAGGTCTCACTTCCCAGTAGTGAGTGCAGTAAGAAGAAGGTGGTGTTTCCCATTTTGTGCACAGGGGTATGATGGACACTCCTTCACATTCCAGTTCACTTAGACATGGAATATGTCGAATCAAAATATGTTCCTTTTTCCAAATATTCTTCCCGTCAGGATTTCTCATTACTGGCTGTAACTTTGTGAAAAACAAGGTTTTATTGAAGTGTGGATTAAAAAAAAAAAAAAAAAAAACAACCCAGATAGTCGCAGAACACCTGAACAGAGAAGACGTTATAGCAGAACTTAACTTTAGGCATTCACATTTAAATACAGAGCATAAATAAAGAATACAGCAGTGATTTGTTATGTTTTAAATGAGTGCTCGAATAGAGTGGAGTAGAAATCTGATACAGTGGTATTCTTGTTTTGAACTCAGAGTCTTTTATTGACATATGGCTCTGTTGTGTAAGACTGCCATACCTATCCTTTCCCTTTTCTAAAGTTCCTTTCAACCATCCCTCCATCTATAAATCCCCAGTAAAACATCTCTAACATATTTTGCTTCTTCTTTTGTAATGTGGTGAAGTGAAGGCTGCTGGTTTGCTCTGATAAAATCCTCATCCAAATAAATGAAAGGTGCAGTGATTTTTGGTTATATTTACATGTGGACCACGATGAGCTCCTTGAAAGAAAGCTACAGAATGTCCTAAATGTTTTCTGCCACAGTCCAAAGCCTCCTGATGCACCACAAAGACAACACTGCACACGAGTAAGAAGCTCAAAGGCGCCGCTGCTTTTCTCAGAGCCTGAGTGATGCAGCAGGGGAGAGACCTTGATCTCACAGGGCAGTACAGAGGATGTCCTCCTAAAACTAGCTAAATCTGCTGCTAGTAACTGATTAGGAACAGTCGTACCTGAAAGGGCTTAAAGACCAACATTTTACAATGGGTATCTCTCCTGTACACCATTTGGAAGTCTCCTCTCCAAGTCTATTTTGATGACATGACAGAAGCATGCCTTTTTCTGTAAGGCTTCCATTTCTAAATATGGGACTACTGGTTTCCTGGTAAATGACCCTACTTCTTCGATAATGCCCTTTGCACGGCAAATGTACGCATTGTTTCATTCTTTGTCAAACTGACAACACTTTAAATTCAAAATCTGACAGGCTTCCTATGCTTCTGTATTTTTCAGGCATGGGTCCGGTGCACATGAACGAGGTGCAGTGCTCAGGATTTGAGAACTCCATAACTGAGTGTTACTTCAACAAGGATGCCCTTGGCTGCAGCCACGAGGAGGATGCAGCTGTCCGATGCAACGTTCCTGCCATGGGCTTCCAGGAGAGGGTGAGTCTCTGCTCCACTGCAGGCACCTGGGAGTCTCACTAGAAAACATGATCTTAATAAAGTTCGTCTACAGCCCTATGTCAGAAAAATTGGAACAATGCGGAAAATGCAAATGGAAAAAACAAAAAGTTGTCATGTAATTTTTTTTTTTTTTCATTTCTTAAAACAGATCAGTTATTGCATTTCAGGAACCATGCCAAAAACAGCCTGGCAGGGGGTTATAGAAAAAAAAAAAAGTTTCAACCAGGTGGAGAAATGTCACTGGCTGTAAGCCAAAGATAGACAGCTGTGATTTCTAATCTCTGACTCAGTCCTGTATCAGAAATCCTCAGTGATCATTCAAAAGTTGATATTAATGCTCCTTCATTCGCAGCAACAAGTCTAAAAGCTTGACTCTGTGATGGTATGAGGTTGTGTCAGTGCCCTTGGCAAAGGTAATTTATGCTTCTGTGATGGCGGCATTAATGCAGCAAAGCACTTTAAAGTTTTAGATCAATAAATGCTGCCTTCAGGGCATCTTTTAAAGGAACATCCATGCATTTTACAGCAAGATGAAGCAAAACTAAATTCTGCTCTGAGGGTACTGGTAGTTGAATGGCCCCACTGCTGTCTTGCCCTGTCCCCAGTAAGGAATCTGTGAAGAATATTTAAACCACAGTACTGTTGCACACCTTAGGATACATTTGCAGGAAAAATGGGACACAGGGCAACCATGGAACAATAGATAGAGTAGATCATCGTCCAAATTGAAGGTCGGTGGTTTGATCCCAAGCCCCATGATGTGTCAAAATGTCCCTGTCCAGGACACTCGACCGCTTTTCCCCCAATATTCTCATCAGGGTATGATCATAGAAACAGAGGTGCTGTAGAAGAGAGTTTGCTTATATAATAGAAGTGCTGTAGTGTAATTGTATTTGTGTGAATGGAATAAATGAGAAATGCAGTGTGAAGCCCTGTAGAACCTGGGGGACGTTGAAAAGGTACTTAATAAGAAAATACCTGAAGCACTTCATTGGTCTCCTCTGTGTCAGACTTTTCTTTGTTGCATTCCTGAAAAGTAAAATCAAATATATACATTAACAGATACGATTAGGTTGATGAGGAAAAACGTCTAGGGTTCATCCTGTCTGCAAAGAAATAAAGTCAAATAAACCTAAGAATCATTATATTAATATACATGACTCATGATATTGATGTATAATTTTTTGCCAGGCATTTCCCATGTTTCCCAGCTTTTTTCTCATTGAGGGTTGTCAGAGGAAAGAACTGCTGTTATACAGCTACAGTATTTCTGCATGGAAGCAATAATTAGTCTTTCCTGGTAATTTATGGACATGTGTAGAGCACAGTAGGAGACCTACTGTAGGTTTGATATACTGCATTTTAATATGTTTTGCATGTCAAACAGATCAGTGATCAGTAGGAGTGGGAGGTCTTTTCTTTTTCTTTCTTTTTTGTCCTGTAATATAGAATTTTTGAAAAAACAAAAAAACAAATTATGCCAAAAAATCTATGAAAACTTGCTCCTTCATCTGATAAGTGCCAGTGCAGGCTTATTGTTGTTTTCTCAATCCCTCCAGCTGCGTCTGAGTGGAGGTCGTAACCCCTATGAAGGCCGTGTGGAGGTGCTGGCGGAGAGAAACGGCTCTCTGGTGTGGGGGACGGTGTGCAGCGAGGGCTGGGGGACCATGGAGGCCATGGTGGTCTGCAGACAGCTGGGCCTGGGCTTTGCCAAAAGTGCTTTCCAGGTAGGAATCCCTGCAGCTGCGGTTCATTTGATTTCTTTGAACGGACAAATGATTGAAAATCAGCTCTTCTTCAGAGTTGTTTCACTTTGGAGGGTCAGCTGACCTGCTGTGGACCAGATTAGAGCCACTCGAAGTTATTGCAGTTTGTGAGACACAGCGAGAAACATGTGTGGCTGTACTGTGTGAAAGTGTGCGTCATCAAGATGAAATTCTTTTTTTTTCTTTTTTTGATCAAAATTCCCAAGATGGGGAACAACATTACAGAGTCAGTGATCAACATGCACCCACCCCACCCCTAGATACACATCGCATGACCAAATAGGTCATAAATGAAGTAAAAGAAAGAAATAAAGCATGTTATTTACACTATGATATGACATCAAGTATCAAAACAGGAAGGAGAAAAAAAAAAGGGGGGGGGGGGGGGGCGTGTGAAACATCTCATTGTGCATGATTCACCAGCAGGTCTGTAACACCCTCTGCAGTCCTTTCCCACATTTGCATGGTTGAGACTCTTGCCCCATGGATTCTTGCCGTAGATAATTCCATCACTATAACATCTTGAAAGTACAGTAACCATTTTTTAGTAGGAAGTTTGTGTCGGGGCAGCCACCTCTGCACTATCAGTTCTTTTTGCTGCCGTTAGGCCTGCAGGCCACACTTTTCATTGTTTCTCTGTATGTTCAAACTGTGAGTCATCATTCAGTAACAACAAGCTTGGTTGTGAAAGTTACCTCTTTCCAAAAGGACTTAACTTCCTCACAATCTCAAACCATATGTACGTGGAATATCTTTATTGCACAGACTGCAGCATAGGCTGTTTGTGTGCTTTGCATGGAACCTATCAATGGGTGTCCAGTACGCCCTGCGACAAAACTTTGATGCATTGAAAACATACCCCTTTCCAGTCTATAGAGTCTGTCTCTAAATCGCTTTCCCACTTAGCTTCTATAGAAATGTTAGAGCAGGCTGATTCTAAGAGCCATCGATATATAAATGTGACAAATCCTCTGTAGGGAGAAATCAATAATTTATGAATAGCAGGGTGGATTTGCACATTTGAGTCCCATGGTACCTCATAAAGAATGCAATGCTGACTGCAACTGAAGATAAAGAAAAAAAGAGGATTTAGGGATATCAAAAAGTTGACAAAGTTTTTCAAAAGTCATCAGTCCATCCCTATTATATACAGTATGTGTATATATATATATATATTTATATGTCTGAATACCACAAGAAGCCCATGACTTAGATTGAAAAGGCATCTTTCCAGACGTCAGAGCATAATTACTTCAGAGAGGAGTGTGTGTGTGAGCGTGTGTGTGTGTGTGTGCTTTCTTGTCATATCTAACCTGTTTTTCTATTCTTCTGAAATTTGTAATTGTATGCTGTATTATAGGACCCAAATCAATATATTTAGTTTTAGACAAAGTGGAGAATAACACACCTTGAAGCCTTTTAGGATGCACCAGGCCTTTTTCAATCTCCTTCCAAGAGCTTAGTGATGATGAGTCTAACCAAATTTTCAGAGGACACAATCAATATGAAATTCTAAACATTCCTAACACCATTATAGGTTGGACATGCAATCTAAAATCATGCAGGGAGGACATTATTTTTGCTCTTTGGTTCAGTGTCTGTTAGATGATCTATGATAAGGTACAACCACTATTACGACACTTTAAACTATTTAAGAGTCAAGGAAAAACAACAGATAATGGAGATAATACATGTTGCTTTATTTATTTGTGTGTCTCAGTAATAAACTAGGTATTATTATTATTATTATTAGGTGCTAGGTGAAGGTATCGATACTGAGAAGATATAGTCAGCTTATAGTACAATACATTTTAAATGCATAGTTTTCATATAAAAAAGATGGAAGTCCCCTCGTGTCAGCTGTGAACGGTGATTTCTCTGCAGGAGACGTGGTACTGGCCGGGTGCAGTAGGCGCAGACGACGTGGTTATGAGTGGCGTTCGCTGCTCTGGAACTGAGATGTCTCTGTCCCACTGCCTGCACCACGGAGCCCACCTCAGCTGTTCAAAAGGAGGCGGACGCAACGCCGCTGGAGTCTCCTGCTCTGAGAGTAAGACGCTGAAATGTTCCTGGAGTGCACCCACAACTCAAATATCCATGCTCGCTCACAAGAGAGATACTGTTTGGAGCACAAACCAGGCTCAGAGTCCACGTTTCTAAATGTGTTTTGTCTCCGTCCCCCTCTCTTTTATCCTCCACATCCTCCCGCCTACAGCGGCCCCAGATCTAGTGCTGAACCCTCAGGTGGTAGAGCAGACCACCTACATGGAGGATCGGCCCATGTTCATGCTGCAGTGTGCGTACGAGGAGAACTGCCTGTCCACGACCTCCAACCAGGTCCCGGCCAACTCCTACCGCCGCCTGCTGCGCTTCTCCTCCCAGATCCACAACAACGGCCAGTCCGACTTCCGGCCCAAAGCTGACAGGCAGTCTTGGGTGTGGCACGACTGTCACAGGTTTGTCTCAGGTTTTAAATTAGAGTTCATCACTTCATAATTTCTTCATAATTCAGCAGCTTTGTTTTTCTTATGGTAAATAGTATAGAGGCCCGGCCACTTCCCAACAAGTCCACAAAAATGCAGGAACAGACCTAAGAGAGGTCTTAACCAATAAGCCAACTGAGCTTTGTGGCTATGACTGTATGGCAACAAACTAAACACATAAATAAATCTTTGATAAACTATTCTGCTCCAGTCTGTTCCAAAAACCAAATCTCTGATTGGTCTAATCCATATTCTGCTGGAAAGCATCCCATATTTCTGTGGAAAAGTTGATGGGGTTACATCACAACCAGGTTTCCATATTTCAACAACGATGAAGCCACTGAAAAGAAACTGAACCGCTTAAAGAATAATAGGTTCTAATTTATGATTACTAAAAATTTTAAATTCAGGGAACTTTCAAGAACTAGCAATAGTTGCTTTTTGAGTTTTTGAGAAAGCTTTGTGTCTGTGTGTGAAGGCATTATCACAGCATGGAGGTGTTCACCATCTATGACCTGTTCAGCCTGAATGGGACCAAGGTGGCAGAGGGCCACAAAGCCAGTTTCTGCCTGGAAGACTCGGAGTGTGATGAAGGTAAGAACCACACAGATATTCCTATTTCATTATTATGATGTATTAAAAAAGAAAAAAAAAACATGATTGTAAAGTGACAAGCTTTGAAAGCTGAGATAAAATGAACAAACCCCTGGTAGCCAACGCCACTATTCCTTCTCTGATATTAGGAGCTTTTTTTGTTTGTGTTACACATAATTTCTTCGGTTTTACAGACCGCAACTTTACTGTTTTGGCTTTCTCTCAGTGCCCACATGAATGTCATTCCCAGACACCAGATTTGATAATAATTGCAGCTCATCCAGCATCAAACAACAGACCAAGTTAAGTAGCAGCAGCTGGTTAAAACTGTGAAGCGTTTACTGCTGGAGGGCCAGATATTGTTCTCAGAAGCTGGTGGAGGTCAGAGCAGAGCCAGCATGGTTGTTAAAATGTGACTAAAATAGCCTTTTGTTTATAAAACTGCCCTCTAATGGACAAGAAAGTATCTCATGAGCTTAATGTGGCACAATGATTTTATTCTGTTATTTCAGGTATTGAGAAGAGGTACGAATGTGCTAACTTTGGAGATCAGGGTATCACTGTGGGCTGCTGGGATACGTACAGGCACGACATTGACTGCCAGTGGATCGACATCACCGATGTCAAACCTGGGGACTACATTTTCCAGGTGATTTGTCACATGTCTCGTAGCTCCTGTTCTTCATCAGTAGTTATCTGTTGGAATACTGTTTTCAGCTTCAGCTCATTTCCTTCATTTCCTTTCTCTACCAGATTATAATTAATCCAAAATACGAAGTACCAGAGTCAGACTACACCAATAACATAATGAAATGCAGATGTAGATACGACGGGCATCGTGTCTGGATGTACAGCTGTCATAATGGTGAGATGCTGCAGTGACTGTATAACTTTGTGTTACTTTCATGACTGCACTCAAACACACAATACTACATACTCTCTGTACCTACATTAGCAGGGTGCGGTTCCAGTGTATAAATGCTATTTTGATCTTAAGGGAAGTGACGAAGGTGAACTTTCTTCTTTAGTCACTTCAGCTGAGTTACCACCAGGATACTGCCTGGATTTTATTTTTTGACAAACATGAAATCCAAACAAAATGAACTCAGTTTCCCATGTCTCGTGTCCAGTCTCTCCGCTCGTTAATGACAGTTTAAAGGTGTGCTAAAGGTGTGGAAAAAAAAAATATGGTAAGAAACTGAAATATTGAGTGTTTAAGCTAAATTACATGTCAGTTGTACTTCAAGTCCTTTTAGCTGAAAACTCATATCTCCATGTTTTTAAACGTTGCCTGCTTTGGCACAGTCTTCCAATTGTTGCATTAAAAAGTAACCTATTGGCACAAATTCATGCTCTGTACTAGGGATGTAACGATACGGTTTACGATATTATCGCGGTATTCTTAATTGCTGTACAAATGTCGAAAAAACACATACATTTAAATAATTTCACAAAACCTTGTGATTTTCTTGTCATACTAAAACATCAGAAGCCAAAATGTTATCAAAATGAAACTTTCACATTAAAAGAGCAAACAACTGGCACAGAAAGATTTTATTTTAAATGAACAAAATAAATAACAGGAACAAAGTTTATTTGTCTGGTGCAAATTTAAATAAACACTTTAACAACCATAGTAGGTCAAAATATGCAAACAGTTATCAGGAACAAAAATTATAGTGCAAGTTCAAATGAAATAAACTTTGGACTTTAAGCTGAACGTTAAATAAGTATAAATGTGAAAATAAAGAAACAGTTGTAAAGGAGCCAAATATGTTGTTCTGAATTGTAGTTCACTCTGTGTGTCTGTGGGTGGCGCTGTGTTGTTACCTGAGGGTCAGGTATAAAGGTAGCTGCCTGTTATTGGTTAGGTGTTGGACCCGGAAGAGCAAAAGGTTTTTGACCACTGTGGCGCTAACTGCCGGCGTTATGGTTTTCAGATCAGTTAATGGAATAAATTAATATTTTAACTGCAAGAACATCGTTCCGGCCCTTTTTCGACACGCAACGGTAACATTTACGAAATGCGAGTTGGTGAAGCGCGTCGACCACATTATTCTTGGTCAAACATCTCATCTCTTCAAATTGCTTGTACAAATTACAATAAAACGTAAACAGGTGCTCTGCAGACACCAGTTGTCCCTCTGCATTCTTAAAAAAAAAAAATATGCCCAGACCTTGGATTTCATCATTTTGGTGGGTTGGTAAATGTCTTGCGTGCTATCACCACTTTTCCGCCCATGCTTAAGTTATGATACCTGTGTTACAAGCTACATATTCATGCGAGACACAGTGGCGAGTCGCTAACAGACTTGAATGAGGCTGATATTATATATCCCGGTAATCGACCGCGATAATGAGATGAAGTCAAACATAAACGGTAATCGTTATCGCGAAAAATTTTACCGCGCTTTACCGCAATACCGGTAACCGTTCCATCCCTACTCTGTACTAACTAGCTAACTCCTGTGGCAGCATTTAGTTTGTTTGTATGTTTGTAAAACAGGACGAGTGTAAAAGCTACCGTTGAATGGAGTTTTATTTTTAACTCCCTTGGTGACCTCAGCCCCAGATATGGGAGGGTTGGCCCGCCTCAGAGTCCACAGACTCAACTTCCTTTGTGGAAGACGTGTCGGTATCCCATCCACCACCTGATGGCATCTGCAGCTGAGGTCAATAGCACCCCCACCCGCTCTATAGATAGTGTTGGTGAGGCACTGCTTCCCTCGCCTGGAGCGATCGGCGTCCAGCGCTCCTTCTTCATGTCCCGGTCCCGTGGTCCGAGCGCTAACTCCAGATAACAGCCGTTAAAACCTGTTAACAGCCGTTAAAACCAGTATATCTCCACAATGGTGAGTTAAGTGAGATATCTCCAGGTCAGAGGAGGAAACACCGATGAACCAAACTGTCTCTTCTGGGAAGAGACAAGTTGAAGGTTTTTCTGAAAGGTCCCTCTGCCAGATGTTCCCAGCAGACCCTCTGTATGTTGCAAAGGGTTTCATTGGCATATACATTTGTTTGGTTAATAAAAAATAATTTTACTATTCATAAAAGTAAAATGAAGTTAGAGAGAAACTTTGATTGGCTCGGTCTGACTGACAAACCTGATCACTGATGTAGCGTATCTATGTTGAAATGGAAGATGTGTCTGAACAGATATACCCTCTTACATATCCTGCAGGTCTCATTCTTAAATATGAAGGTGGATGAATCGATTTGTGTCAAATGTTAAGCTCAGACAAGCAGGTGGTAAATGTCTGTTTTTGCTGCTCCGTTGCTAGGTGGCTCATTAAGCAGTGAAACAGAGCAGACGTTCCCCGGCCTCCTCAACAACCAGGTGACTCACAGGTAAAGGCAGTGAAGAGGACTGGAGACAAGTGGCCCTTCTCTCTAGCAGGAAGACCATCTGAAGCAACCACTACACATTCCATCTGCGCTGGATTCCTCCCGCCAGCCCAGCCCCGACCAAACCATCTGCTTTCTTTGTCCCTCCACCCGCCTCTCTCCCTCCAGAAAGAACATTTGATTCCCTCTATCTGAACTGAGGCAGCTTGAACTTTACCAACACATCCAACCTCCCCGTGAAAATACAGGGAATGGTGAAGCACCAAACAAGCCCAGTGACTGAGATACCCCCCTTTCTTTGTAATGCATCATCAAAACGTTGTACTCTAGGTGTAGCATTAAGGACTGTCACCAAGAATGTATCATCATAGAAATGTAGCACTGTAATAGAACCTTGCTGCAGTTTTTCTTTTCTTTCATTTCTTTTCAAAGCTCTTCCTGGAGAGTTTGGATGTCTGTGCCAGATCACCTTAAAACTGAGAGAAATCACTGATAGCAGCAGCTCGCGTTGTCAAACGACAGCCGTTTGTGGTGTTCCCCCTTACATCAGCATCATATCCGATCCAGATACATTGAGGTTCCATTAGAAAGGCATTTCTGTGGTGTCAGATACAAAGCTGAAGGAGCAAGCCTCACATCTGCTCGAAGGAGTTTATGCCAATTAAGCTGTGGTTGAAGCAAGTTCTCAAAAGGAAGATTCCTCACCGGTGATAAGTAGATAATTGCCTGAGTCAGCTGTTAGACCGATCCGCCGCGGCTGAAATGTGTCTCAGTGAAAGGTCTGCTCTGAAATAATTGGAACATTCATTCTCTGATATTTTCTGCACAGTAAATGGACAAGCCTTTAGTCACATTTCAAAGAAGAATTGCACTATCTTCCTTTTGGGGGAGTTGTTTTTAATCAAAGTGTGTTGGAAATGATCTCACTGACTTTAAAAAAAAGACCCTTTGAATATTTAGGTTATAGTGCTCTCTAGTGGTTCAATTGCCCACCTTGCTGCTATTAGGAGGAAGTGCATTTCAGCCAGTATTCTCTGACATCATACGGTTGTTTTTCATCATACTTACTGCATGTGTTCCCTGACTTCATTCACTCTCTTGGCTTTCACTGCCTCTGGAGCGAGAAACAGATGTGAGGATGGAGGAGCCAAAACTGCCAAATGAAGAATCCTTGGTTCCTTCTTGTTAAAGGGACATCGAGATGTGTTTTACCGGTGAAAGTGTAGGATTTGTGTTATGCCACTTAATCACAACTTGATGAGACTTCTGCAAAGGATACACCTGTGTTTCCTTCCTCTGGGCTCCTCCAGAAGCTTCCTCTGACCTCACTTCTTGATAACTTAACTAAGATTGATGAGTCTTCAAGGATGCCCAGGGCAGTGATTTTCAGGAGAACAGATGAAAAAGGTTAGATTAATGAAAAGAAACCATACATTTTTTTTATTTATTTTTTTTGTTTTTTTTAAAGCACACTTCTGTCAATAGATTTTAACTAGCTCTTAAACCTGAAGCTTCCAACCATAACTTTATCATTTGTTGTTTTAGGAAAAGAATGTTATTGACTGTGCTTTATACAGTTGAAACTAGAGGTTTACGTCCTATAAAGAAATTAAAACATTCTCTAAAAAAAAAATCTCTCTCTCATTATTCTGGCATTAACCAAATAGAAATAATTTTGGTAATCCCAACTGAAGTAAAACAGGAAAGGTTTAGTCTGATTCATTGTGTGTCAGACAGGGAGAGAGAGAGAATAAAATGATGATGTTTTTTTCACAGTGTATGTGAACTTCTGGTTTCAACTGTATTTTCCTCCCCATATAATCATGGCAGACATATTCTTTGTACACAACTATTTTTAAGTGGATAAAGCCCAGACTACACCACATTTGAACCTGGGAGAGTCGCTGATGATCTCAATATATCTGAGAGACTTGACCGAACATCACCTTGCTGGTGATTTGGGTTGCTGGATTGGCATCACTACAATGGAGGAAGCAGTTCTTTCTTGTTAGCCGTAATAAGCCATCCTCTTTTAATTTAGCTTCCTCTGCCTAAGTATAAACTGGTTTTCAGACATTTACAAGACTATTCCACTAGCTAGCTTATTCAGTATACAGTACATGGCTTCTCTTAACTGATTAGCAAGCAGGGTTAAAACGTTTACTGACTGACCACTGGGTAAACAATTACAAGCTTGTTAGCTTAGAGAGCTATTGTTAGCCAAACAATAAAGAAAGAGCTGAGATAAGCCGTCAAAACCATTGCTATTGTGTTCTCTGTGATGATACAGACTACCGACATTGAGCAGCTCGCTTTAGCTTCCTAGTTAGTGTCTTTTTCATGTGCAAGTAGCACAGACCCGCTGTAGCGCTCTGACTCTCAGATTCAATAGCAAATAATAGATTTAATAGCTAAAATATTTATTATAGGCTAGAGTTAAAACGGTTTCAAAGATTATATTTTAGACAATTCAGTCTGTTATAGTAAACTGTCACATGCTCTCACAAGTAACAGTCGTTTTCTTCAGCTGCTTGAATGTTGCCCTCACCAGGAGCCAACATGTAAGTCAGGCCCACATGGGCCACGCTCAGGTACATCAATAATGGGGACCATGTGTATTTGCTGTGGCCCACATGGGTCACCCAAATATGGTCCACAGGGACAAACCCTGGTGGGCTCTCTATTTGAGTCTTAGCTGGGTCACAAATTTTGGTCCGCAGTTGAGATAAACAACTAAAATGGTATTTATTATTGGGCTGATATGGAAACTGGAGACAAGCCCATTCATGTCCCATTTTCCAGCCCACAGCATCCTCAAAATGATTGGCTGGTTGAAGAGCTAGTTTCCATCCTGTGGCACAGATACCATCCTCTCACATCTTCACAGAGAGCTCGTCTCCCTGTTACACTGTCAGATTTTTTTTTTTTTTTGTCTTTTTACTTCAACAATTTCAAAATTAGCACATCAGCAATATCCAGTTTCTAACTTTAGGCTTTTACAGTTTTATTCTCTGATTTATTCTTTTGTATCTTAATGCGTGAACCAGTACTTTTTTTTATTGTACTTTTTGTAATGGTGCTATCAAACTGGTCCTCTGTTTTCTGAGGACACAGTACATGTTGAACAGCTACATTATGTATACTAACAGTATACTTGAATTGAGTGTATGGAACAATGTGCTTTGTGTGTTAAACTATAATAAAGGTCAGAGTTACGAAGCAACAGAATTTATGTCAATGACTGTTCTTTATAAACATTTTTCTCCATTACTGATCTAATTATAGACGTGTACATTCAGTAGTAAGAACCCCTCCCCCAAGGGCCCTTTATTTACATCAACACCTCCCCTCGTATTTATCCATCCATTGTCCATATCTGTTTAGTCCTATCTAGGGTCTGGGGGATCTGCTAGAGCCTATCCCAGCTGTCTTCAGGCGATAGGCAGGGGTATTTATAAGTTTTGTGTTTTATTCATTCATTTTCTAGCCTGTTGTAAGAAATCGTAATATCGGTTATGAAATGTGATGAATTACACCCTTGTAAAGAACAAGGCAGGCTGATGCCACTATGGTCTATGGCATGACTGAGAGAAGTACTTTATAGCATTACACATATTTATCAGCCTGATATGTAAGCACAAAAAAACCCTCTTTATGACTCTCTCTCTATATATATATATATATATATATATATATATATATATATATATATATATATATATATATATATATATATATATATATATATATATATACACATATATATATATATACAGTCATGGAAAAAATTATTAGACCACCATTTTTTCTCCACTTTCTTGTTCATTTTAATACCTGGTACCACTAAAAGTCATCATGTGACTAAAACAGACAGAAAAGAAAACACTGAATGCATAAAAGCAGTGTTTTTGGCAGTACAACGCCATAGCTATTGATGTAAAAACTTAAGTGATTTAGGTTATAATCAAGAAAACCATGGAAAATGGTAAGATATCAGCTCTTAAATAAAACTCTTATGAGCAATCTTTGTGGTTATTGTTGTGTTTGTCCAAACAAATGTACCTTTAGTTGTACCAGGCATTAAAATGAACAAGAAACTGAAGAAAACAAGGGTGGTCTAATAATTTTTTCCATGACTGTATATATATATATATCAGCCATTCCCTGACTTCACAATACCAAGGCCCAATTTGAAATCTGAAAAATCTCTGCGGCCCATGCAAACCTTTCAAACACGCTTTAAACAGTTGATAAACTGTCCTACTGAGTTAAGATGACAGTAGAATGACACACAATTTGTTTTATTGCCAAATATTTTTCAAATCACGTAATAAATGTTTTTCAGTAATTGAAAACATATTTTTAAAAAATCCAGGATTTAAAACATATTTGTTTATTTTTAATGGCTTCTCACGGCCCACCTGCATTACCGCAACAGCCCACCAGGGGGCCGCGGCCCACACTTTGGGAATCACTGATATATATATATATATATATATATATATATATATATATATATATATATATATATATATATATGTATATATATATCAAATCACGTAATAAATGTATAAATATAAATCACGTAATAAATGTATAAATATATATATATATATATACCAACTTAATCTCTCATAAGTTTCCTCGTATCTCTTTCAGCTACTACCCTTTTCAGACATGAGACACATTACATGAATGCCTCAATAAATCTGTTAATGCAACAGCAATAAGTCATTAAGACACTGCCCTCTTTTGTGTTAATGTTCCTCAAGTCTTCACTCAGCCATGTCTGTGAAAGTGATGGAGGCAGCCACGATGCATGAAAAATATTTAGCGTTTGCACAAGATTGGATGGCAAAGCGAACTCTTTTGTATTACCATAACATCACCAGCATGCCTAGTGTGCAGTGGTTGTGTAAAACATGTCATGGAAATAGTTCAAACTATTCTTTTACTTCGACCCATTTCAAAAAATGTTGGAACGATAAAGAAAATATCAATAGAAAGTGCAGTGACATTCACATTTATTTCTTTGCAGTCAGTATGAACCCAAGATATATGTTTGTATGTTTTTATTAATTCAATTCAATTCAATTGTATTTGTATAGCGTCTGTTACAATGTCAAATGTCTTTAGGCGCTTTACAGAGACCCAGAGCATTATATTTAACAAAAATATAATATTGAATCCTAAACAAGGATAATAGCAGGTAAAAACTCCCACAGAGGGAGGAAAAAAACCTTTAAGCCAAACAGTGGCAAGGAAAAACTCCACTTTAAGAGAAAGAAACCTTAAGCAGGACCTGGCTCATATGGGGGGACCTTCCTGCCGAAGACGGGTAAAGAAAGAAAAAGAGAGGGGAGACAGGACAGAGAGAGGATGTAAGACAGAGAGAGGAAAGCTCACAAATATGCCACTGCAAGAAGACCATACAGAGAAATCAAATCAGGACTGGGTTTTTTGGTGTGACCTTTGAGCGTTCTTTTTGTGGCTGAGTGGGTAGCATTTGAGAATTTGAGAAGGATGCATGTTAGGCTCACTGGAGATTCTAAACTGGACAAAGGCGTGACTGACGTGGATATGGAAAATCACTGACTAATATGGCATTCCTAAGGCATTAAATTTTATAAATGTTAAATTCCTGGTGAACAAAGGACACTCACTGAGCTGTTTATATCTATTCGCAACATCATATTAGAGTTCAGTGACTGACAATGTGGAGGAAATCAACACAAAAAAGTCATGTGCTAGCTCTCCCCAACAGCATAAAAATTATTTAGAAGCGATGAGGAAGAAAATATTTTAAATGCATCTTGTGGAGAAGACAGCCAAACACTGGTCAACAGGAGGCCTAGTCCTGGTACAACACTGACCTCATGTGGCCTCAATCTGTCATTACAATGTTTTTCTGTTAAACACTATCCCTGTGTGAGCTGTTCATCCAGTGACCCATCATTCATTATGGGATGCTAGGGTCTATCCCAGCATGCATAAGTCAGAGAAGTCCAGCATTAGATCATCACCCTATCTCAGAGTCTCACACACAGGCCAAATTACATGTGGTTTCTAATTTACAACCCAGAATCAGAAAAAAATAATAGTATGAGTATGTACAGTGCATTTAAAATACTAGTGATTCTTACTTTTGCTTTTATATTTTTTGCAGACAACATAAACCTAAAATATATATAATATTTTAGTCTCACTGACTTTTTTCCTTTTTTTTTTTTTTTAATCTGCCAAAGTATCCGTTCCTGTATTTTAGACCCGCACCACATTCCAAAGAAAATTGGGACTGAAAAGCTTTTATAACTTTTATAACTTTATAACTAACCATTCTTTCATGCAACACCTAAAAGGCACTCTGGAACCAATCACCGAAGCATTTCAACTGTGATTTTGTCTTATTCTCCCTCAAAACACATTTTGCCTTGAAGCGAGCAACAAGTACAGGGTCATTGTTGCTGGACTTTTAATTTCAAAATTCTCCACATATTCCAGCGCCTGTACCTTTTTCTTCCTCCGTCTTGCCTTTTTGCAATGTGTTTTGGCATTGTTTTGTTGAAAAGATGTGGTGTTTAAGGAAGCGTATGTTCCCCTGTTCTGCTTTAATGCTCCCATCACAGAAAGGTGAATGACCTTTGAGAAGGAGGAGTGCTGACAGAGTAATGTGAAGAAGAAAGTTGAGGTTGTATTTGTCTAAATTTAAGAATTGTAAAGGATCAGCTGGTTTTTCAATATACCCAAATGTTTAAAATCTTGAGAATAAAAACTGATTTAGGAAGATAGCTAGATATATTGGGTTCAGATGAAAATAAACATTCACTGCATCCCTTTCCTCCTCTTTCAATGTCCATAACAATAAAATATTTTATATTTGAGGTTGTACATATGCAATTCTTTATGTCTGCAGTGTGGGAAGAAAAAGCCACACAAACACTGTGAGCCACGGGTGCTTCCCTGAAACAATAGGATGGTGGATCTACATACCAAACAACCTCGTTTCCCCGTCTGTCACAGACAGATCTCATTTCAAAGCCCATGGGCAGAGAGGAGGCATATTTACTTTAAGCTACAATTATTCTCTCTCTGCCAAATTGTGTGGAATAAACCATAAAGCCGATGAATTAGAGCTGTCATAAGTACAGTCATTTGGAGCTGAGGCTGTAAACTTTGTAAACTAGGGCTGTTTTCTCTGTTGGAGACTACAAACTGCACATGATGGAGCGACGCCAGACATTTGTTTGTTGAGCTGCAGTTTAAACTGAGAGAAATCGCCGCAGACCATATATAACAGGTTTATTCAAATGCACACAGTATCTTCTGCAAAGGCTGAGCTCAAATATATGCAGGGATGGGCTGATGTTTACCTCTTTGTGGTTCAGTGTGTTTTTGTTTTCAAATAAGCTTACATGCAATATAAAGCCAGTCATATAGTATGCTGCATTAGAACACTGCAACCGGACAGTTATCATGAGAAATTCTCACATTTACCAGGAGATATTTGATGGGATGAGCAGCAATTTTATAAAAAAAAAGTGTACAGAAACAAGCAGAATCAGGTGATAAACTGCTTCTCTTAAATTAGGCAGAGTATGTCAGTATATCCATAACAACTGTTTTTGATCAATTAGGAAAACTGGTGCTCTATTTTAATGTCACCATGCTAGTATTTCGACTTCCCCCTCATTGTCTGTCTGTTCCAACCACAGAGGTCTAGCTATTAGTGGAACATTACAATAAACAAAAACACTTGTTTTAACCTGTTGTCAGTTATTTTTTTTTAATTTTTAAAAACATTTTCTCTAGATCGTCCCAAAATGTTCAAGTTCTTAGCAGTAGGTAGAAGCAGTTTGTTTATTGCTAATACCTCAGTGCTTTTAGCATAGCCTACTTTTGCAGTAAGATAACCTTTTTCTTTTTGATTTAGGCTATAGCTAGTACTTGAATTAACCAATTAAATAACTAATTAACTGTAACTTTCACTTTACTACTTTTAACTATTCTTTTTTTTTAAATTCAACTATTTGCCACTTTCAGCTAAAAACTGAAATGGTTTATCCAGCTTAGCAAAAGTCTCTTCACCTTCTCCTGTTTCAGTCTGAAACGACAAAAACCACATTCCCTGAATTTATGTATGCATCTGTAGTGGTTAACAAATAGATTTCAGTTTTGTATATTAAATGTATCTAATTAATGTCTAAGTACATTTATCATGTATTTCTGGTTTGCTTACTAGCTATTAGCAGATACTGTTGTTTTTTTTTTTCTGTTGCTGTCCCATCAAGACCTTTTGACTCATAACCAAAACCTGAGCCATAAACCAACCTTCATTTTTAAATTTGTCTGCCTTTTTAATTTCATCAAATGATGAAATCAAACATGATTTCTTTTTTCATGTAACCACACAAGCTCAGACCAGACAGTTTAGGAACTGACGCGTTGTGTCTTTTATTCTGTATGTTTGTGACCAGCAGAAAACAGGACAGGAGCTTCCATATTTCTGTGTCACGTCTCATCACTTTATATATTTTAATCTCAGAAAAGTAACAAATGGTACCTTGTACTTTTAGTCAGTGTTTGTGTGGAAGTAAACAGCTGAAAAACCACAGTTTATTCCACCAAATCCATATTGTGTATTCATTGTAATATAAATCTTTTGCAGGATAATTTATCTAGTTCTTATATTTTCTCTTTCAAAATGCCATGGGAACCTTAATGAATGAAAGCCCCTGGGGCACAATTTGAACTTTGTGTATTCGTAGTTTGGCAACATTTAAGCACAGTGGAAAATTTGATTTGCGTCCTGCTTTGAGATGGACAAAACCTCATGTGAAACTTGAAAGCTCAGAACTTTTCACATCCAGAATACTACACCCTCCTCAGCTAAAGGTTCAGTTTGCAGGATGCTTTATGTGCTTTTTTTCTGAAGTTTAAAAAAAAAACCAACAATGCGGTGGAACGCATACAACCTGTGAATATAAAATGCTCTGTGAAAAGGGATGCACTCATGCCAAGATCAAGCGGAATTCAGTAATTGTAACAGAGCAGCCAGTTAGATTTTTTAAGAGACCATTTAAAGGTTTTCCTTGGAGATTACTGACATAAGTCCAATTTGTCAAACAATTGCCGTCCTCTCTTTATATAGTGTTACATCCAGCTGATGTTTTATAGCCCTCATCATTGTTACTCGTTCAATAAAGAAAAACAGAAATGCAGCACCTGAAAAAGTATTCTCCCACTTGGTATTTTTTCCTATTTTAATTCAAATAGATCTAAACAAAAGTCTGGTAGAATTGCAGTGAACTGAGTAAAGATCTGCTACTGCCAGTTACCTTTAAAAGTTATAACTTCAGTTTAAGTTCACCTGGGTAGTACACTAACTACACACTAACAAGGAGCTCTACAAATGAGACAGCAGAGATTAGGGTTGTGTTACAAGTGAACTCTCGATAGCCCTCTCTGCACCGATAAATCCATTATTTTTAAAATGGAATGGATACACAGCAGATCCCCGTGACCCTACACAGGATTAAAGAGGCTTAGATAATGGATGGATACAGCTTCACAACATGTCAAGAAACAGCAGACCACCAAAACACAGAAAAAGTGAGAAGGGCATTAAAAAGAAAACCAAAAAAAAAAAAAAAAGAGAGAGAGGTCAGAAGAAGCTGAAGGAGTGAAAAGTCTCCAAGGCCGAACATCTCGATCTTCTATCAGTCCAGTTTTATGTAGTTCCTCCCGACTATAGAGCTAAGCCTCTAGGCAAAGTGGCAAATAACTCCAGTGACACAGCCTCAAATATTTACGTTTTATTAGCATACAACATTTAGATTAACAACATAATAGGATTCCAATGAACAAATAACACAGAAAAACTCAATTAGCTGGGCACAAGATAAATCAAGAATAAGTACATCAAAAAACATTTATTTACAAAATAAGATAACTGTTGATTCGGTAACTGTAGCATTCAAAAATTCAGACCTCGATATTCAAGATGCTTTGCTCCAACCACATCCACAAGACATCGGAGACAGCTGAAGAGTGGCATTAGCAGCTCTGCTGTACATACTGCAGGATGTGAAGCAATCAATGGCAAACAGGCTTTTTTGTGAACAAAAAAAAAAAAAAGAAAAAACTGACGTAATGTTCATGGTTCGGCCCAGTCACACCGGAAAGCAGTGAAGTTAGTTCTGGTACATGTACCCTTACAATTGTGAAATACTTCCAAGTTGTTCCCCCAGCCAACATCATCAAGCCTGACCCGGTTCAGAAACAGTACACAGCGCTCACACTTTCACTTAGACTGGGTTACCGTAACTGTTGGTCACAAGAACTGGGTTAAAGGAGCTCATAATGGACATTTTACCCCATTTCCAAAGCAAATATTGGATACACTCATAACAACACAGTTCTCACTCTGAGTCCTGATACTTTCCAGATCAACCAACTTTTTGTGCTTTGAAAGCTCTAAATTAAGACAAATGAGGAAACTGGCGTAAAAACATTTGTGCTGATACACTGATAATCACAGTGGTTGTGTTTGAATTGAAATGAACCCAAGTTCAGCGCTGCGTGACCGGGTCTTTTACACTTAAAGGCAACATTCAAAGACATTCTAGGCACTGTCAGCTAAAGAGCACTTAACACTTCACTCACTTCACAACGGCAGTCTTACAATGAATGAACATCGGATTAGAAGACATGAGTCTATATATATAAAATAGTCAACAATAGTCATCAAATATTAGACACAGTATGGAATTTCTAATAAAAATAACCAAGATTTAAGGTGCTGTAATTGACATGCTTTAAAAACAAACAAACAAAAAAAAATATATATATATCGATATGCACATTAATAATAAACTATATGATTGATGGGACTGTTGGGAAGTTTAAAACATAAGGTTACATCTAATCACTGAAACATTAAGGAAAAGGGATAAACTTCCAAGCACCTTTGTGAAACTTACATAAATAAAGAAAATCTGAGGATACAGCACATGCAACAAACGCTGCTAATTATCACTTGCCTCGTTACATAACTAAATTATTTCCTCCTTTACACCATCACAATCACTTCTTAAAAATACGTTAACCTGTGTGTCAATTTTAACACTCAAAAAAGGAGTCTGACAAGGAAGAAAATATATAAAAGTTCACAATTCCACAGATACCACTAATCACAGGACTTCTTTTTTTTTTTTTAATCCAAAATAAAATGGCTTTAAGAAGATCTATAAATTCTGAGAAACGCTTTCTACATTTCTGTTGGCTAAATACAAATATACTGTATGACCCTCAAGCCAAAATGGGCACAAAAAAAAAAAAAAAAAATCACAAATAATGCTGAAACATGTCCTGAAGTGTCAGGATTTCAACCTCAAACTTGGTCATAAAGAATGTTCTGGATGAAACATGCACATGATGCAGTAGGTGGTGGAAACGGATCGATTGTAGAGTCGCAGTGTTAAGGTCGCAGGTCTGGGAGCTCCTCGGGGAGGTGGGCTTCAGTGCTGCAGGAGAAGCACAGAGATTATTCAGCGACGCCACACTGAGCGAACATCGAAGATGCACCCCCTGAAATGGGACACGGCTTAAAGCCACCAGATTCTACGTGATACATGAACCGCACTGAGATAGCCTCAAACCAGTTCTTCAATACAAACCACACTCACCGATCCACACAGCACTTCTTAAAAGGTGGTAATAAAAACTTTAGTTTCATTTGTTCCTTTAGGTAATTTACAAATGGCACCGTACCTGAAATAATCTCTTAGCCAGGCCTGACCTGATCTGACAGGAACTGATAACTCTTGGACTGACACGTACGTTTGTTGACTCACTAATCAGAGCTTTGAGGTTGGAACAGCCAACACAAATATTTAGATAAGTCATCTCCACCGCTGGATTTTACACAAGTAAATGCTTGCATAAATATATTTTGAATAAAGTGCTGAGCAAATGTGTTTTAAGATGATTTACAATCCTCTGTAATAACAGGAATCAAGAAAAGTTACACGTTAAGGTGAAATTTATCTTTTAGATTGGCAAGTAAAAACTATTCTGACAGCTGAAAGAAAACTCATGTTAGTCAAAGAAAACAACAACAGGCTAATGATGAATATCATTTATGCCCTCACCAACCTCAATGTTCTCTAAATACTCTCGAGTGTGCCGTATAATTTTACAGGTTTGCTGGCGAGCGGTTGCAGGCAGCGAGTTTGTACATGGAGACAAATAACACCTTATCAGGAGCTCAAAGTCTTTTGGAAGTGATGCCAGGACACCGACCTGGCGTCATCCGACTCTGAATAGATGCTCGGCAGTCAGACCTGGTGTGAGCCAAGTCTGTTTTTCTCCACTGTGCAGTCATCCCTCTGAAGACTGATCCATCAACATTGTTCAGCTTTTTCACCTGGCAGACGCTCAGCAACCAGAAACCCTGCTCGAGGCTTGCTGGGCCTTCAGCCACAAAGAAGATGGAGTGGAAAGCTCTATGTGTTCTGGAGCACTCAGAGGCCAATAATGCACTTATTTATTTTTCACTTTTTAAATCTCCAATGTTCAAGTGTGGAACATTTAAGGTGACCCTCCTGGCGGATTTATAAATATTCGGATTGGATTTCTCCTACTTCATACATGAATGTGTCAGTGAGAGCCTGTAGGAGACAGAGGAGGAGAGACCCTGGCAGGATTAAAGAGACTTACAAACTTTCGAAGGAAGAATGCACTGGATGTCCTCTCAGTCTGATTGCTGGCCTTAGCTTAGCCTGCCTTTGACTGTGCGAAGATCCAAATCACTCCTCTATCAGCAGCTACTTATAAAAGTTCTGGATGTGCATTCCTCAGTGCAACATGTATATGTGCTGAGGTCCAGAGCAGCTATTTCAAATGACTACATTAATCCCTGTGTGCGTCTGTGTGCTTGTAAGAAAATGGTATAACCATCCACAGGGGTCTATAAGCTAAAAATGTTGCCAAACATAACATATCCCAGGTAATATATTTATAAGGTTACAGGAAACTCTGTCAATTTTTCAGTGGACACGAGATTCTGTCCAGCTTTTAGACAAAGTGCTTTTCAGTAAAAATTTGGACCTGGCGCATCCTGAATGAGCTTCCCCGTCTTATTCTGGACATGAGAGAAAAGGGAAGTGATTTATAGAAACATGGAATGAAACAACTTATGGGTTGAGTAGTCCTCTGGAGGCCTCAGCCAGTGTGGAAGACGTATGGATATTTAAAAGACATCTGTTGCCGACGATCTGTGCCATAAGAAAATAAATTGTGTTTTGGGATGTCACTGAGGAATGCTTTTGATTATGCTCTCTCACAACAGGAAAAATACAGAGAATCCTGTCTGACCGAGCACACTTCCTCCGTCTCCTTTCTAATGAGTGACACGTCCTTTAACTTGAGCCAACGCATTGATCTTTTGATCAAAATATCTCCACTCTGGTCCTGTCTGTCCAAAGACATTGCTCCAGAAGTTTGCGTTGATCAAACACAAATTTGCAAATCTGAGTTTCCATGCTTTTATTTATTTATTTATTTATTTTGAGAGAAGAATCTGTCTCCTGGCAAAAAACAACAACAGAAAAACAAGCGATACCGTTTCCTTTTCTATTTTCTTTCTTCTCCTTTCTCAATTGTACTCAGTGGGAACAATATACTGTCCTTCGACAGCCCACTGAAGCGTTGCGGGGTCTGATCGTGGAATAAATTTGCTGCAACATCCACTCCTGGGAGCACTGGCAACTGTCTTGAATGCTTTCCACTTGTGAATAATGTTTCTCATTGTAGAACCGCAAACCTCAGATTGGAAATTATTTTCTCACCTTCCCAAGATTGATGGCAGCAGCAACTCCTTCTCTAAGATCATAGCTGGCATCTTTCCTCCTTGGCATTGTGTTACACCTGAACGCTCCAAACCAGCAAACTGCCAAAATAAATCTCTGCCTCTATAGATGCAAAACCTGCTGCTGATTAAACAATCAAGTTCATTTAATAATCAGCACCTAATTGCTACTTGTCTCCCTAATTCAAGATGTGCAAAGTTTTTACTGACTGCTTTTTTGTTTGATTATATTGCACAATACATTATGTACTGTTGTTCATCAGAGGGTGAATTTACTTAATTTTAAGACCTGGGAGGGAGCAGATGACTTTAAAACACGGTATCCTGTTTCCTCCCATATGACTGCATCATACAGGATTTTCATTTCACGTATAATAAACTCAGAACAAAGATGATGTGATGCAGGATATGCCTATACATCTATGAGTGCATTTCAGAAATCGTGCCTTCCATTTCTTTGTATTTAAAGATGAAGCCTGCTTTCAACACGTCTCCCAATGTGCACTGGAAGCTCTTCAGCAAGCAGCATCACACGCAAGTTTTATAGATTTGTTATGTTTCTCTCTTTCATAACTAATAGAAATGAAGATACGGTACTTTTATGGATCAAAAGTAATCATAATGAGCATTCCTGACTTTTTGTTATGCATGAAAACGTTAGTGAGGCAGTACAGAGCTGCTGCTGACAGACAGCAGTGGTGCTTAAAATGACAGCTCAAAAAAGAAAAAAGCGTCCAGTGTAGAGGCTTGTTTCAAACAAAATCACATGCACGCACTGCCAAGCTGCAGTTATATAATGCCATAGGGTAACAAAATGCTTTATTAGCATTTTTAAAAAAAGGTCCTTCCGTGCCCTTTATACTTGGGTACACGGTGCATCACCGTGGGTTAGAGAACAGTCAAAGATAAAAGCAGGATATCAGATCAGTTAACTAGACTGATTTTATTTGCAGTATCCACAATAAATAGATTAAAGATGCATTTGTTTGCTAACTTGCATTGTCCCAGCATAAACGCAGGTTTTTCCACGTGAACTGCATTAAATAAGGGCTATCAGCCATTCTTACTGACACTCTGTTTCAAATTGTAGGTAAATTAGTTCTGCTACTAATTATTTTACTTCCAAAATGAAATTAGTCACTGAAGTCAATAGAAACTGCCAATGCAAATAATTTTTTTTTTTTTCTTTTAAATTACAGTCTTTAAGGGAAACATTTGTGAAGAGTGCTGCTGACACTTTTCACCACCTGTTGGATAAGATGTAACGGTTGGATTGTGTGTAAACTATTGGCATAAATCCCTCAGTGAATATATATCAAAACACTTGGAATGATGTGAAGTTAAAAAAAAAACAAAAACACACTGAATAATCCTCTAAAAGCTTTATGAAACAGACCGCCTGGTGGGAAAGCAACTCGCTGATATTCTTCACAGATAAAAGAAAAAAGCTTTAAACTTTGATGTGGGATTTGTCTTTAAAGCGGGGGAGGCGTTCTGCCTGAGAACAGACAAAAGGCCACTAAGAGGGAAGAAGCTGCTTTTATTATTGCTCTTAATTTCAAGCACTTTTTTTTGCAGTGCCTCTCAAAAAAAAAAAAAAAAAAAAAAAAAGGAAGTAAAGGTGTGCTTCGCATTTTAAAAATACTTGTGGATGCTATATTAAAATATTTAGTCAACTTTAAACAATAGACCAGCATTAAAAGGCCATTGATAGCAAAGCATAGTCTTCGACTTTGTGCATTTGTAGAATAAATTCTGAGACTCACCTTGTGAGCTTTTATCTTGTCAGGCTTCTGTCTTCAAAGATGGTCACCTCAATCTTGTCAGAGAAGTCAAGCTCTATTTAGTTCTCCTTTTCCCACATGGGAACAAATGCCAATATGTAGGTACAAAAGGAATCAAAGTAAAAACCTGAGGCCTTCATCTCTTTGGTGGTGGAATCTGTTTGCTCCATGATGCTCTGGGTGGCATTTTATTGACGTAAAGCTTTGATGAAATCTCGATCCTGATGACATTCGTCATGTTTTCATGCTATTCTAGCATCCATGAAGGCATTTGTGGTGCCTGGATGGTTTGATGAACATGACAGTAATGTGAGTTAAATGTAATTACCTTCAGTCACTAGATGGAAGATTGTGGACCAACATGTAGCAACAGTGGAAGCTAGTGAGCCTATAGAACATCCTCGGGCATCACAGAGAGCAGGATGTCTGGATCAAATTAACCATTTCATGAAACCAGTTGCACCAACATAAATCACTGGAATGCCAACTGCTAATTAAAACTACCCTCACCCCCCAAAATGTAGATTAGAAAATGGCTGATGGAAAGGGCATATTTCAAATTAATAATTTTGCCAAAAATATAATATATATAAACTGTCAGTTAAGCCCTACCTTTCACCAAAAGACGACTAGGATAGGCTCCGGCAGACCCCCGTGACCCTAAAGTAGGAATAAGCAGGAAGGAAAGAAGGAAGCTCTAAAAACCACCTGCTTATGATATTGTGCAGTCTGGTCTGTGTGCACCAAACACGATAATGGAAACATGCCCAGTGCACATTGTCTTTGAAGCACCATTTCAAAAGTTAAATTTGCTTGACACTCAGATGGAAACAAATTTATGGCACACCACATCCTTAAAAAGCTCACTGCCTTTCCTGTGATTTCAGAAATAGTTTTTTTTTTTGACATGTGGAAAATAGGAATAATTTAAAAATGCCCCAAAGCTTTCGTGCTGGATGAAAGAAAAAAAATTCCCATAAATAGGTCAAACAAAAAGCAGCGATATGCTCAAACAACAACATATAAGATCGTGTTTTCTTGGCTCAAAAGCAAAAACGACAGTTCAGGTGAGACATTCCTGCTAGCCGAGCGCGGCTCCTGTGCCAAACTCAGCCCAGCCGCTCCACAGTGTTGGAGAAATAATCCAGATCACTGTCAGTCCTATAAAATCAGAGGCTGAGTGGGAACAAAGCTCAGCTGTGAACAATTTCAGTCATATTTTGTTATCCCTAATCTCCTATTGCCACCCAGTTGAAATTTATTGGGATGTTGAGTCACTCCTCTTGCATACACTTGGACAGTCAGGATGTAAATTCACCCACTGATTTTATGCAGATGCTATGGATTACATACAACTTTTATCCCTCTTTTTTTTTTTTTTTACAGTTTCCCTTCATAGCATCAGATTTCCTGTAAACTGCCTTGAGTGCTGCCTTGCATATTCACCCAGCAGCAGTTAGTGGGAGCAGCAGGTCAATAAATCACTACAGCTATTAGGTCATTGGGAAAGCTCCTTGCTCTACTGAAAACTGTGACCCAGCTACATTAACACCGCCTGATCTTTTTGTAAGTTTAACAAGTTCACCTTCCTCTTTTCCGTATTTGCTCTTGCATGACAAGTTTGTTGTTCATTTGAAAAACATTGTGGCCTTCACTATGCCCAAGGATAAAACTGCTCTGTAGCGTTTACTGTGTCCCAGTGAGAACGAAACTGGACAGACGCTTTAAATCTACTGGGTTCACACAGAAGGGTAGGATACGACTCGCAGGCCTCTCTCGATGGGGTCGGTGAGCAGGACACCTCGTGGCGCGTAGATCTTGTCGTTCTGCTCTTGAATATACTTTGCGATCTTCTTCAAAACCTGAGAAAAACAGAACATCCATCATGTTTTATATTCTTGCCTCATAACTTTCTAGCTTCATAAACGAGACAAAGCTGATGAGCGTGACAGTGTCTGCAACGCTTTCGTGCAAAGCTAAGATAATGACATTGGCATGTATAAACACTTACAAATACACCCAGTGTACGACTGCAGCCTAAAGCTGGAACAGAGACTATTTTTTTGAAACCGAGTTAATGTGTAAACAAAAGCATAAGGCTACAAGATGACTTTGCCATCAGATCAGCGCGAGCCAATTTCACAGTGGTCAGGCTCGCGTTGTAACCAGATTCAGTCATGACTTGGCTTATTATGTTCATTTTAAACTCTCTTTGTTTTGAGACAAAAAAAATAGCATGTATGTGACATCTACAACTGGCCCTTTATAAATCCCTCAAAATATCCCCTTTGTGAAAGGAGTTTTAATACCTTACAGATGCGTAATTTGTCATGAACCCTTGGTGTCAGGTTGTAGTCATCGAGATGTTCCTTCAGCGCTCTTTTCCAATACACGGAGTAGACCGACAGGCGTCAATAGAAGCCTCACAACATCTGAAATGTCAGCGTGATGGGAAAGCAGCCCAGTGTTCCCTTTACCAGAACCAGAACTGCTCTCCTTTCACCACATCACCCCCGTTCTCCAGCAGCTCCACAGGCTCCCGGTGAAATTCAAAACCAGCTTTAAAATCCTCCTCCAAGCCTTCAAAGCCCCCCCATCTGTCTGATCTGATTCACATTGTCACCCCGTCTCGCTCCCTCACGTCCTCTTCCTCCCTCCACACGTCTCCGCGCCATCAGGAGCAGAGCTTTCAGTCGCTCTGGACCTCACTCCCACCTGACGTCGGGTCTATGGATTCAAATCCACTCAAAACACTTCTGTTTAAAAAGACATGCAACCTGCATCCTGACCTTTATTTTAATGTTGTGTTCTTTCGCTGTTGTTTTTATTTATTTTGACTCCATCGTGTCTTTTGAAAGGTGCTTTTAAATAAAAATGTATTATCAATATTATTCTTTAGGGATGTCACTATTGCTATTCTGTTCCTGACCAATGAAAACCAAATACAATCTGGCTAAAAAGAAGTCATGAACCCCGATATTTTCTTGGACTACCTATAGGTTTGATTACAGCACATGTAACTGTGGCAATATTTTGATTTTATGAAAGTTTCTGAGATTTAGCAACACTCGTTTCGGTCTTGAGTTGGATTCAATTTTTTTTTAAAGATCTCATGTTGATTTGATTTGATATCTGGTTACACCTTAGAACAGTCGCCTTTATGATGAGGTGCTTTGGACTAACGACAACCGCCAGGCCACATGCAGTGCATACAGCATACTATATTGAATACGCAGCATGTCGTGTGCGGTTTCAAAAGCAGCCACAGACTGGGTTCGACCCTCTTGAAACCTCAACATGCAGTTTCGACGCGGTCATCTGTCATGGAGCACCAAAAGCACCAAAATCTCATCAGAGCACCGAGAGGGTTCAGCGATACCCAAAACTGTTGCAATCTGTACTGTTTTTAGTTAAAACAATAAAACAAAAAAAAAAAGAAGAAGAAAGTAGATGAGGTGGTTAAAAAAATGCAGGAATAAAAAAAAAAAATACGGCACCTTCTCATAATGAGTCTCCATACACAGGAAGACGGTGTAAGCTGTGAGGCACGCCAGACATCCTTCGATGTACGACTGGCTTCCCAACTTCTCTGCCTCGCCATAAAGGTTGTTCAGCGTCCGCACTGTCTCCTCAAACTGCTGCTTGTCGATCTGAAAAAAACACACAGAAACAAAAGAGAAGAAGGTTCAAGCAAGGGCATGGATTCAAGTGTGTACTTCAACAGCTAAGCGTTTGCAGGATATGCGGGTGGAAACGCTGCCTTTTTAGCATTTCCTTCCCTCTCCAGATAAATGATGGTGTGAGTTTTCCTGTACTGGTCATTTATCAAAAGAATACTGGCCATCTTTCTCGCATCTGGAAACTCCTCCTTTAAGTGATTAGGATGCCTCGGCTGTGCTCTGTGAATGCCTGCACTAAATAACTGCCAGGACACGGTGAAGGTTGGACACACGCAGTGGCAAGCCAGGAAGGAATCCTGATGCTTTCTCCTTCTCCAAAAACACAAATGCACTTTGTTTTCAGTAAAGATGTATTTTGGGATATTAACGGGAGGTGGAGGATGATTGGGTTCTGGGCTATTTAGAGTGGAGTGCCAACAGAAGCTCCACACTGGTGTTTAGAACAGTTTAGATAATCTGTATGGAAATAAGAAAAGAAGGGAAAAGGGGGAAAGAAGGAGCCTGTAAGCAGAGCGTAGGGGTTGGCAGCCGGGGACCCCATGCTCAACTGAAAACCCTCCAAAGTTGTCCGAGGAATGCAACAAAAAGTTCCCGACGCGCCAGTGGTCTTCGGCATATTTGGCACTCGGCTTCAAGGACCTTTGTTCCCCCTCTAATTTTCCATTTCTGCGGCTGCAATTCAAACCACATCACCTGAGCATCTCGACTTTGCCTCTGACCCTGAAATATTAGCATTTTTAAAAAGGAGATGAAAGCACATGCTCACAAAGAGTATTAAAAAATAAATAAATAAAATTACCTATATTAAACAATTACTAATCAGAGTAAAGTATGTGAACTATTTGGAATTTACTGATTTTCTGCATTGATGTGCCATAAAAAGTCTGGTCTTCATTGAAATCACAGTAATAGACACACACAATGTTTTTAAGCTGGTAAAACACAAACTATTATAATTTCTGAGTCACCACAGTATTAAACTACCTCCAATCACAGACAATATGAATAACTGTGGAAGGATGGATGCCTTAACACTTTGAGACGACCTTGTTCCCATCTCTAGTGTTATGTAGATCCACTAATCTTGATCATATGTCAGACATCTTTTTGTGAGGCAAATGTCTCATATAAACAGTAAACTTAAAATGTTTGAGTGCTATTTTTCAAAATAGCTCCAAACCACACATTTCATTACTGAGACTCTAGGTGTGCAAACAACTGACTCCAATTAGCTTCCGCTTAAGTAACCGGTCAATGAATTGGCTTCTTTTTTCTCCAGCACTGTGAAAGTCAAGGGTTGTGTTTGATTAAAAAAAAAAAAAAAACATATTATCCACACACACACAAATGAATGAATGAAATAAGTATCAGACATCTTATTTATTTAAGAGAAAAGAATCAAATAAAACCAGTGTAGCGCTATACTACAAAGTGTGTTGGGAAAGGTTTTTATGACAGGAGACATGAATTTTTGTCTTTCTACATTTGTCCAGCAGTTCAGCGTCTGAGTGTGCATGAACTGAATCCTACCGGAAAAACACAGAGACCACCCAATAAAGAGGGAAATGCCGATAAACCACCACTGAGCACTTAAAATGTTGTGAAGCAGCTCTTTTTATGTGGCCTGAGCATTTCAAAAATCACAGCTCTCTGTCCTGAAAACTCACATCATTTGGCTGACACTGGCTTTAATGTGGCGTGGAGCCTGTTCCGTCTCAGTAACCTGCTCTTCCTCCTCCACATCAAAACCAATGCCTGCTCTTAATCCCTTTCCGTGGCAGTTCACAGAAGGATAAAGTCTAGAAAGAGTTTCCTGCAAAGGCTCTTACCGTGTTTTCCATTTTTGGTTCCATGTTGAGACCGATTTCAGTTGTGCGTTTTTGTCTTGGTAATGTTTAACAACGAAATAATAATGAAAGTGTGTTTGAGGACACATGGAGACACACACGTTAGACTCTGGAAACCTGATGTATCAACTCGCCGAACTCATGATGAAATGTAAAGATTAACCACAGTAAAAGCAGAAGCTGTGCGTGTTTGAACGTGGCACCGATCGGCGCGAGCATCGCAGCCGCTCCACACCACACAGCAGAGAAACTCCCCGCTTCCACACAACTGATAACGCCAGAGCTTCCAGTTACTGGGTGTCAGCACCACCTTGATTAAGGCTTGCTACCAACACAGATAAGCACTCTCTCTCTGAACATAGCATTTCCCATCTAACAAATCTAAAAATAAAGATCTTTGGAAGATACAAATTTAGGCTGCCCTATTTTCATCCTGAAGTGAAGAAATGATTCTCCCTCTTCCAAACGTTCAGGAAAACACAGTGGGGTCCACCAGTAAGACCACAAGGGCACTGTCACATTTTTACCCACACAGAGGTGCCCAGATGTTGTATCTTTCTGTTAACTGACTAGATCATCTTGGGTGTTGGTTAATGCTAATTAAACAATGACAATCGGCCAGCCGACTACTAGTGGCTTTGTGTGTGTCCTCTGTCTCAACACCTGTGTCAACTCATCCAGAAGACAAGAAAAAGATTCTGGAAACCCGATGTAACCGGCTCAAGCGCCTCCAGAAATCACAGAAGTGTGTCCTACCTTGTTCTCCAGCTCTGAGGGGAATTTGGTTTGGAACTGGCACACGGTTCCGTTGGTGTAATCTCTCTGGATGAAGACTTTGGACGCGACGGCCGCCTGCTGTCTCAACTCCTGCAAGCTGTGAGTCTGTAGAAACAGGAGTTAACAGTTTACATGTGACCACACACCAAACAGGGACATCAGGAACTGGGAGCGAAGAAAAGCATGATTTCTAATTTCTAAAACTATGCATTTGTCCATGGTAGAGCACATCAATGAAGCGGCACGTGTTATTTGGACCAGCACGCACAATTTATTCAAATCCAAACATGTCTTTTGAAAGATCTAAATATTGTCAATGAAAAACAGTGACCTTGATTTATCAGGTGACCAATTAACTGGCCAAACAATTATTGGGGATGATTATTTGCCATTTTGAGTTCATCAGCAGTGTCTAATTAAATTGAAATGGAGATTAAATCAACAAGCTGATTAAATCACTTCCCCTTGGTTTCCCATTTCCCATTCCCATTAGCAGAATGTTTATTCTGATCTGAGATCTAAAACATAATCACAACTGGAGCTACATCCAGTGACTTCTACCTCACAGGGGATGAGCCTGTAAGCTAAAACAACATAAAAAGATAGCAGCATCACACCGTGAAGTTCAGGATGGATTGGACCACACTTCCTGACCACGCTGTGATACAATTAAAAGGCGTCTTTATTCCTTTTGCCTGTACCACAGACTTAGACATCACACAGTCGCGAGAAAAAAACATTACACACACAAAAAAAAAAAAACCCCACAAGCCATAATCCATATTCATGGATACCAGAACCTCCAGTCTCTTCTTCATTCTGCAGCCAGCTGAAACTCTGCCCACTTTTACACATAATGTCGCCTGAAACACCCGATCCAATACAACACTGAACTTTCTGTGTCAGCATCAAGGAGGCATACTGTTTATCCCCCTCCTCCTCCCTTGGGGAGGTCTGACCACAGTTTTCTGCTTCTCCAACCTGTCTACAAACAACTCGTGCACAGGCAGCCTGCTGTGACTCACACAGCGATGCGCTCTACATGATTATTTCAACACATCTGTGTGGGAAGAACCCAAGGATCCTCATCAGGGACAGCCTCACAGACTGTACCACAGACGACATAAACTAGGTAGAGGAAACTGCACTCACTCCAACTGCAGGGTTTTTGTTGGACAAAAAGCCTTGGATCAACCCTGAAATAGAGTTTCTGCTCAAGGAGAAGAAAGAAGCCTATGAATCTGGAAGCAAGGTTAAAATGAAGCCTGTACAGAAAGAGCCAAAGTAGATGATACAGGTGAAGATCACCTGCACCTTCGTCTCCACCTGTCCTCACGTGACCCCATATAAGATGTTCTTACAGCACCGAGTAGCAATTTCAGTGACAGGAAAATCACCGGTCTTTCCTTTCTGCTGCCATCAGACTGTTCAATCAGCTCTGCTCACAGTAGACCACACACACACACAAACATGGACAGTCCCAACATGCAATACCTCTACTATGGCAATATTTATATTTTCACATTTTTTTATATCTTACTCATACCGTTTATTTGATCTTTACATTTTTTTTTCTATTTGTCAGCCTTTTTTTTTAACTCTATTCTTCCAAATTCTATTGCTATTACTGTTGCAAATCGTGTATTTTCCCCGTGTTGAGACTAATAAAATAGTTCTTGTTAAACAATTTGTAGTTCAGTATCCCACAGATTTAAAAGGTGAAGGCATTCAATACAGCTGCCAGACGATGCATGCTCTGGGTGAGCAAATAAATAAATTATGAAATAAACCTGCAAACTCAGAATTACATTTAGTTGAAAAACTAAAGGCGCCCTTACTGCTTTATGAGGGTGAGCAGCCTTGAGGTCCTACTAATCAAATGTACTCGATTAATTGATCATAACTAATATGTACAAACCTGTATAAATGCAGATGTTTGCTGTCAGTCTTTGAACCGAGCTAACACTGGCTTATATACGCACATTGGCTCCTTATTAACTTAATGAAAACTCGTGACCTAACATAAATAATCTAAAATATTGTAGTTTTATATCGAAGACACAGCTAAAGCTTTCGTGTGAACATATCAGTCGGAAAATGAGCGACCAGCTGCCTGGTTAACGGCGGTCGGACTTCCTTCCGTTTTCCTATCAAACCTGCTCCATAAAAAAACAACTCAAAGGATCACATCATATTCATCTTGTTTACACGCCACTGCTGTGCGTAAATAAACATTAAAATCGTGGATATCTCACCTCTGCCATCTTGAACAAGATTTCTGTTTATGTTTCGCTAGCTGGTTTTGGGAACGCACTTGGAAATAATAGGTCCGGAGGGCAACATTTGCCGAAAAATGGTTCCGTATCCAGATGGATCTGAAGTAGTGGTAATAAAATCTTCTTTCTTGATTTTATTTTCTGGAGTTATTTGAAAAAAAAAAAACCCTTTTGGAAACAACTATTTTGATTTCACGTTGATGTATGTCTCTACTGCATTACCTTTATTAAAATAAATATTGTAGATTTCACTCCAGTAAAAATACTTTCCAAGGAGCAAGAAAGGAAAAGACAGTCATGAAGAGTAGGATTCCTCTTTTAGGAAGATCTGTTCTTTTTGTCACATGTGTAGCTTCAAGACTTTTTATTTTAGTCACGAGCAGAATAATTTTTAAACACTGAGTAAATGTACTATATAAGGTTTACCTCTCCACCTTAAGTACAAATTTTACATTATACAAACTGAAGTGCTTAAATTACTGCTCTTACAAATTTGATTTCAGATTTGGTCTATGCGTCAGCAATTACATGAAATATAAATACCCAAGAGATTTAGATTTGGCTGCTTTTGATTTGTCACAATACCAAAAGCCAAACGTTTTCCAAGCCCACACATTTTTTAAAAAAAATGACAAAAAAAAAAAAAATCTTTATAAACTGCTTGGGGCTCAGAAACAAACAAAACTAAGAAACTAATGGTTTTGTAATATTTGATCACAAAAAAAGAAAAGAAAAAGTGGGAAAAAAAAAAAAGAAAACTCACACACACACACAGAAAGTTGTAGCTAAATAGCAACTTAATCCATCTAAAAACTTGATGAGATGCGAAGGAAAGTTCAGCTTAGCAGCTGGCAGAAGAAAAATAATTCACAAGTATTTTAATGTATTTTCACACCCTGTCAGGAGCTCAAGTGACTTTATAGGGTGGAATGCCTTTTTCAGAGCAATCTCATGCATCCATGTACAATACTCAAGCGCTCCATAAGTGGAACTCATAAATATTTTCTCATATCACAGCTTCTAATAATTGTGGGGAAATCCAAAGTTATTAAATATGAAAAGTTTGACGATTTATTAATTTATTGCATTGTACCATCATGTCCATTTCTAATTTGTTGTTGTCCCTTCTTCTTGTATCTTCTCATGTGACTGCAGAGTTGCAGTCTTTGATCCAAGACGGACATGGAGCAGCAAACAAGTGAGAGCTGAGTGACATCACCATGTTTGACCGAGTAAGACTGTTTTTATGGAGAAGTGGCCCTTGTGCTCATTAAACCACGCAACCAAACCAACATGTTCAGCCGCCGTCACATTAAGGAATAAAGGTTCACGTCTAAAAGGGATTTTAATGCCCAGCTATTTCCCCTTGCACTGGGGGAGAGAGTGGGGATGGGCTTTAATTCTTCTATCCCCAGTAATGGCCAGCATGGGGAGGGACCACTAATGAGCACCATTTGGGCCCGTCATTTACAACGCATGCTGGTTAACAGTCCGTGACAATGGACTGCTGTTGGAGCTGCTTTTCCAGCAGTGGCTCCCTCATTGAAACACTATACAATCGCCATAGATGACCAACTCTGTCCCACTATGCTATTTATAAACAGGGGAGCTGCAGCTGGATCTTTTAGCCGAGGAAATGGCTCTTCTGAGGATATAGAGTCATGTGAAAAAGAGAGTGCACCCTCTGTCAAGGTTTCAGGAATTAGGGCATAATAAAGAAAAATCACATGGGCCTGACAAGGTCTTAAAATTAGCTTAATACAATCTCAAATAAACGATAACACATGACATTTTGCACCATATTCTTTAAGCAAAACGAAGCTAAAATTTTAGAGGCAGGGTGCAAAAGAACTAAGTAGGCCTTACACCCCATAAATAAGTAGCTTGTAGAGCAACCTTTAGCAGCAAAAACTGGAAGCTTTGTTTTCTGGGTGACTTCATCAGTCTCTCTTGCAACATTGTGGAGGGGTTTTGGTCCACTCTTCTCTACACCCATGCTTCTGTTCATTGAGGACATTCATTTATGCAGAGCTCCTGTGACGTCCCACTACAACATTTCAATCAATCAATCAATCAACCAATACTTTATTAATCATTGTTGTCAACAATTAAATTTTCCAATTCCAGTTTAATTAGACTGAAGCCTGGTTTATGCTCAGAAATCAGGTCATCTGCGTGTGTGACGCAGATAACGCAGATATATAAACGTAAGAGATAAGTTTGCGTTGTGGCGTGGAATAACAGTGCAGACTGCGCTTCAAAATTGGGCATAAATCAAAAAATAACTGCGGCATACCTGTGACAAGCTAACTGCGACACATTGCTGCGAGAGTATACACAGCCCTTGAGGTCTGGTCTTCTACTGGGTCCTTGCAGTACCAATTGTTTCTGTTCTTTTTCAGCCAGTCTGATGGGCATTTACAGGTGTGTTTGGTATCATTTTCCTGTTTCCATTTTTCTTTTTTTTTTTTTTGAAAGAAGACTTTCTTCTGGCAGCCCTTCCAAATAATCCATACATATTTTTTTTCTCCACTGTCATGCTTTAATCTTTAACCCACCAACTAATCTCTGGATATCATTCTAACTTTTTATTTATGTATTTATTTTTCCTAAGCATTGTACAGTTTGAACTTGAGTTGAAGTTGCTAGAACATCCACTCCTGGGAAGACTGGAAACTGTCTTGAATGCTTTCCAGTGGATAAAAATCCTTCTCACTGTAGAAGGATGGATTCCAAATAGTTCAGATTGTTTGATAATCGACCAACAGACTGATAACCCTTCCCAGATTTATGGCCTGCAACTACATCTTCTCAAGGATCATTATTTATGTCTTCCATCTTTGGCATTGTATATACACACACCTGAATGCTTCAGACCAGCAAACTGCCAAACATCTGCTTTTGCAGAGATCTGCACACATTGCTGATGATCAACCATTCAAATGCATTCAATTATCAGCTCCTGGCTGCTATTTAACCTTTTATATCTTATGGAAAGAGTGAGGTTGTATTTAGATTGTTGTTGCATTTATCTGAGGACACATTAACCTAATTCAAGACATAAGAACCAGATGACTTTTCTACCAATCTTGATACAATATTTGAATAGAAGGAAAATATATGATGTAGCCAGTCAAGGAAGAGCATTCTCCTGTCTGGAAAGTGGTACAGAATCACTTTAGTCTACTTTATTGAATTTCCCTTTACGGGATAAATAAAGTATTTTTCATTTCATTTCATTTCATTTATAGACTCAGTATTCACATTTACAGATTGCTCTCGAGACCTGGATCTGAAACAGTACATATCCGGGCAATAAGTCAGAAATAGAAAAAGCTAGGAGATCATCTTGGAACTTGATATTTTTGGCATCAGGCAGGTTTTTGAGACTTTATATACACACTTCCCCTCGATTCCAGCTCATGTCTGTGTGGAGGGAAATGAGCAGGCGGACATCCCTGGCAAACACTAAGTTATAAGACAAGAGGCAAATATACACCTCTGGCAAGTGTAAAGCACAAAAGATTAAGAAACTATTTGCAGTCAAAATGATGGGTGCACAGGGAACTCCAAGAAGCAGAAAGACAGCTGTATCATATACAAATATTTGTTTTGATGGGAGGAAGGAGAGCTGAAATTGAAGAGAAGGCTTAGTTGTTCCTGAATCAAACCTCAGCAGGGGCCTTTCTGTGTGGAGTTTGCATGTTCTCCCTGTGGTTGCGTGGGTTTCCTCCAGGTACTCCGGCTTCCTCCCACGGTCCAAAGACATACATGTTAGGTTAGTTGGTGGTTCTAATTGCCCGTAGGAGTGATTGTGGGTGTGAGTGGTTGTTTGTCTATATGTGGCCCTGTGATGGACTGGTGACCAGTCCAGGGTGGACCCCTGCCTTTCACCTGAAGAGAGCTGGGATAAACTCCAGCAGATCCCCATGAACTTGCAGAGGATTAAGCGGGTCTAGATAATGGATGGATGGGTCATACGGGTTTAAAGAATACACTTGGTTAAACAGCAAACCAGAGGGTGCAAGAAATAGTTGAACATGTTCTCCTTCATTCAAGGCAATACAGTACAGAGCGACTTTTTTCTTTAAAGTCGCTAAGGAAGGCCAGCAATCTTGAGTCCTAATCAAGTCTTCTAGGTAAAACTTCAGAGAAAATAATTACACTGCATGTTTAGTTTACAAAAAGCGCATATTCAAATAGAGAATATTTTCTTTTTTCCTCCCTAAAGCTCACGTTACACACAGTCGGCTCAGTGGCTGTAGCCCCCACTAAACCTGGTTTTCTAAACAAAAACTTAAAAATAAAGAGGACGATGAAAGACAAGAGAAATAGACAGAAAGTAGTAACTACTGAATGTCTTCAGTAAGTTTAAAGTATTTAAGTACTTATTTTATCCAAGTTTTCTGAGCGTTTTTAAGTTCCAACTTGCTGCCTAAAGTTATAAATGACATCTTGTTGGATTCAGACTAGTCTGAACGTAAACCAGCAGTATTGTCTGAGATACTCTGAACACCTGCTCTCAAACCAGACATTCAGTTTCTTAATTCAGAGTCAGCTCTACACTGTTAAAAATTACCAGCATTTCACAATAATTAACAGTATTATTTCACAGTAACTTGTTGTAATTAGGTTTCCCTGTAATATCCCAATGAATACCTGTAAAAACTACAGTATCCTTGGATTTTACAGCATTTAACTCTTGTTTGACAGTAAAATCCTGCAATCTAAAACCTGCTGTTATATCACAACAAGGTCTGTAATATCACAGCAATGCAGTAAAAAATGCAAGGATTTCACAGCATTAAACAGTATTATTACAGTGAAATATTGTGTTGAAATACGCCCTGGGAAGTCACATGACATAACCGACCTACTATTTTGAACTGAAGGCGCCATATCCCTCTTCTCTTCTGGGCTGAATGGAGAAGGTGAGCAGCATGCATGTTTGCAGCACTTACACCCATGTTATTTTAATATGATAATAATATTTACTTTCAGATGAACATTTATCACATGACACAGTTCATATTTTGTTAGCAAGTGCCCAAAATTGTTGAAAGTTCTCTTACAGCATTTGCTAATAGTAGTAAGGTTAGTAATGACAAGAGTTTCGGTATATTTTTAATGTCACTATCACCGTTTAGACAAATCTAGTGTTTGTAAAGTTTATAAAACCAATGATGGGACAAAAATTACTAGTTATGTGTGCACATTTTTGTAATCAGTCAAGGTTATCATAGATTAGCCGGGCTAACAGTTAGCTGTTTAACTTTAATGACTTAGTGATTTAAACGGTCCATGAAAAAATATTTTTCCAGTGGATATCTTAGTTACAACGTGATTGAGCTAACTGGAGTAAGTCTCATGTCGTGCTCGACAACGGGAGGGTTTTTACAGGTGACGTCTTAATGTTTTGCTTTGCTTTGATGGATGTCAGTCTCTTGAAAAATGAGAATGGAGTACAAAAATAGGAATAATAGTCTTGCTCAACGCCGCAGAGAAAGAAGACCGCGCACAGAAATGGCAGGAGAGGCCAGACTGGCAAGAGGTCCTGTTGACCAATACGGGTATGTGGCAGTATACATGTAAGGTCTGTCAACATTTGATTGAAAGCATTGTATATGACCATGAAAACCCCACAACTTCTGAGCTATAACCGTCCCCAATAGTATTGTTACCCTGTGATGCCCACTCCTAGGTGTGTCAGGTGGGGCCCAGCAGATTTGCCAGAGGGGGAGACAGAGGCAACGTTGGAGAATATGAAGAGGGATATGCTGAACATCTACTCAGGCATGCCATCTACTGTCTTTTTGAGTCATTTTGTTTAGACTTTAGTAATTGGTCAAGATCTGACCACTGTGTGTGTTGGGCGGCTACAAGACCAAATTGTTACTTGGGTACTAACAATACATTTGTATGTCTGTAAACACAGAGGAAGGAATGAATGGGGCAGAGAGAGCAGAACCAATGATGGAAAAGACATACATCATCCTGCGGAAATACCTTAACAAAGGTCAAAATCAAACAGGAGTGGCCATTTCACTTCTCTCAGAAATGCCTATTCTCACACTTTGGCCTCCTGACGGACGTCGATGTCCTTCAGAAGCTACAGGAGGCAATTAGTCGACGAGGACAGACCATCCTGGATTACTGTGCAACACTGGACAACCCCAAGATCCATGATGTTCTGGCCTGCTATGATCCAGACTCTCACAAGGCTGCCTGCATCCTGCTGCTCCTAATGTTGTACTTCAAAGAACCGAAAGAGTTTGATGCTTGAAGTTGATGTAAGATTTTTTATTCAAATATTTAAAATGAAAAATGAGTGATTACATTATCAACATTTACCTTGTATGATATACTACCTCTGACCAATGAACAATATTTATCCTAAATCCATGCTGTTGTGTGTTACTATGTTACAGCCATGTGCCACTGCTGTGGACGTCAATACTGCAGAACTCCCCAGCACCCCCTGCTTGATCATTTAAGGTAATGTTACTTTCATGTAGTATCAACATTTCTAACTCATTATTTTGTTTTCATTCTAGAAATCTACATGATCACAATAAATAATAATTATAATAAGAATTACATTTGTATAGCCTTTTTTATCTGAAGCAGATCGCAAAGTGCTCATAACACATAATGTTGTATCTGTTCATTTCAGGTGACATGATGAAGTCCTCTGGATGGCTTATATCCATCGAGGGACATGTCGTGATGGGCCTACACCCTTTCTTTTTGCACGGAGTAGCTGCTTTCTTCAGCAGCTATTACGTCTTCAACCTTGAGTATCCTGCCGCTGGATCGTCGACGCTGGAGTTCATTCAAAGGTATTTTATAAAGATCACATTTAATCTTGTAATTCACATTATAGTACAGGCTTCCAACTTAATGATTGTCTTGAGGTCTAAAATGCTGACAAACGAGGTACCTGAGGCTAGCCTGGTGAGACTATCCTGATCTCACAAACTCATATTCAATTTCGCTCTGCAGATCAGTATGGGTATCTACTAGGGGTGCTCCGATCAGGGTTTTTGGGGCCGATCACCGATCACCGATCACTGAAATCAATATCGGCCGATCCGATACTGATCACCAATTGTATTTATTTCCCTTTGTTTCTTGCTGTCTTAGACCTTTTTGACTTGAAAATTGTGGACATGCGCCCCCTAGTGGCCCCGCCATAACTGGAGTGTGCAGTGCTCCACCAACTAACCCAAACACAGCAGCGTGGAGCATCTGTTACTGATAACGCAGACATGTCTTGGATTGATGATGTTAGGCAGTGGCCTCCAGTTACAGATGAAGGTAGTTTATCGCTGTTTTTAATGATTGGTTATGGAAATAGCATGATCTATTCCCATAATCAAACACTAAAAACTGTGGAACGCTGCAACGCTGGCTATAACTAACGTCAACAAGCCATAAAGATTATGCTACTGTAACGTTAACGCTAGCGGTAAATTAGGCTATGTGTTAATGTTATATTTAATCATTCTCCTAAGTCATTCATTCATTCATTCATTGATTTATAGGCTTGTGCTAGTGCCGAGGGCTACAGTAGCCTCATACTGCTGTTCTTTTGGCCAGAATCGTCCGGGACTCTCAGCGAGATTATGAGTAGTACGAGACTGAATGTTAACGAAAACTCACCCGGCTGTATTCATTTGGAACAAAGTCCTTTCTGTTGATATTTTTCACCCACGTCTTCCTAACTTCTTGGTTGTCGGTGCGCCCAGGAAATCGGTGCAAACTGTATGGCTGCAAACAAGGCAGTCTTCGTGCAGTAAAGGCTTGTGAATTTCATACTTTCTTCTTCCATTGTTGAATTTTCACGCCATTGTTGGCACAGTTTATGACGGAACATGTATTCCCACTCGACCGACTCGACATTATAAAAATATCTATTTGTAGAAAGAGAAAAACACTGGTTAATCTGCGAGCCGGTGAAAGTGTCGCTCTGTAGCACAACCCCGCAATGGCGGACGGGGTACTTCCGGGGGGCTGGCCCGAAACGGTTTATACACAGTGTATGCGCACGAGAATAGAGCGTTTTTGATCGGCTCTTTTGATCGGCTTTAATGACAATTCTGACCGATCCCGATCATATGCATATCGGCCGATCCGATCAGGTCACCGATCGATCGGAGCACCCCTAGTATCTACACGTTATGCTGACAAATACCTGCTGGTCCAATACAGCTGTTTATTCTGTTTTGGGGCAGGCTATGTGATTTTGAATCGTCTATTGCAAAATGTGAATGTATTGAATGAAGTAGAGGAAATTTTCTTTTAAAGCAGAACAAAATCCTCTCAGACCCTTAATTGACAAGGATGTATTTGTCATACTTTGAACAGGGTTTAGTTTAATTTACTAACTGGTCAATTGCGTGAAGACACATTTCAGTGGCGGCGCACGTTGATATGGCCTCTCATCAACCACTTGGCTAAAACAAATTATGGTGACAGGAAGGTCTAACAAGTTTGGATGATAAATCTATCAGGGTTTGATGTGGGAAAAGGCACAGGTGAACACCTTGATAAATGTTGCCTGCAATACATACTGTAAGTCTGTTTAAAACTGAAACTATCTTTGCTTATTAACAGGTGCTTCCTGGGCTTCAATCCTGAAAGAGGCTCAAAGACCAAGAAGCAGACAACAATGAACCCCCATGTGAGCACCCTTTTGAGGAAACTTATTGACTTTGAGTGGGCATCATAGTATTTTTTTCAGCAGTAGTTGTCAGGCTCAGTTTTGAGTAGCCTAGTTCTTTATGTAATTTTTTAAAGACAACTTTGCACTTCAAGATTTTTACACAATGCTGTTGCGTGTGGACTCATAATGTTTGAGACTGAGAGGAGCGCCTGACTCCTTTACGACATCCCTTCATCGCTCTCTCCCTTCCTCTCTTATCATGCCATGAAGGCCTCATTCCCATCCTGTCCATTACTGTTTTTGTGACACAGCTAGTTAAATAGTTGAGTTGTGAGACAGGTAGTTGAATTGCAACTTTGCACAATTTCTCTGCATTTTCTGCATTTTAAGATGGCTTTTATAACTAGAAAGTTGAATTTCTTGAAGTTCTTGGCATCTGCTGTACATATTGTTCTGTACTGCTGTACGATATTTATTTGTTATTAAATATGCCATTGGGCTAACATTGACTTTACCTCAGAGTTGTTTGTTTACAATGATTGTAAATTCACAGTAAATTGAAGCTTCATCAGCATTACTTTTACAGTAAATTACTGAACAATTTTAGCATGAACTTGTACATCAACTTGTACATGAACTTGTACATTACTTTCACAGTACACAATGTAAAAGTACAAGGCCTTGTTGTAATGATGTACAGCAAAAGGTTGTAATTCTCCAGTAATGTACTGTAATATCACAATAATTGCTTTGTCATTGAAGCTGTAAAGTTACAGTATTCAGTTGTGCTATTACAACAATGTATTGTAATGTCACAGATATAAATTACAGTAAATTTCTGTGAGTATATTTCACAGTATATTGCTGTAATCCTTACTGTGAAAGTCATGCAAAATTTATCCAATTATTTACTGTAAATTCACAACAAAAAATTTTACAGTGTATAGTCTTTACCAAGACTATAAAAAGCCATCATCAGTGCAGCTCCAATACCGTGATTCACCATGGCAACACCAAGTGAACAGAAGAGCTCCTCTTTGTTGAATTAGAGCTTTTGTTGCAGTCAGGTGGTTTCCTGCAGAAATGATGAAGGAAAGACAGCTGACATGGGAGAAATTGTAGAGCTAGTAAATCTGTAATTTAAATATTTAGGGGAAAAAAATAAACATTGACATTGTTGATGAAATATAAAAAGATCAGACAGGTAACTTGAATATTGCAGGCTCAGTTGTGCTCACCTTAATAACGTTTCGGCCAACATTAAAGAATAGATGTGTTGGGTTTGCTCCACACATAAGTTTCCTTGGTCGCCAAAAAGTTCACTTTCAGTCTCAACCGACCAGAGCACTTTCCTCCACAAGTTTCACGAGTCTCTTGCATGCCTTTTGGCAAACTCAAATTGTCGTTTTCCATATCTGCCTTAAAGTAAAGCTTTTTTTTTTTGGCTACTCTTGCATAAAGCCCAGCTCTGTGGAGAACATGGCTTACTGTGATCGTAGAGACAGATGCTCCAGTCTCTGCTGTGCAACTCTGCAGCTGCCTCAGGATTCTCTTTGGTCTGTGCACCATCCCTCTATTTAATGCCTTCCTTGCCCACCCCGTGAGTTTGATCGGTGTCTGTCTCCTGGCAGGTTTGTTGTGGTTCCATGGTCTTTCCATTTGAAGATGAAGGATTTGACAGTGGTCCAGAGGATCATCAAAGATTTTGATATTTTTTCTTAATAATCCAACTTTGAAACAACTTTGTTCCTGACTTGTTTGGAGAGGTCCTTGGTCTTCATGGTGTTGTTTGATTAGTGGTGCCTCTTGCTAGTGCTGTTGAACTCTCTGGGACCTTTCAGAAAAGGTGTATATATACTGACAGATCAGGTGACACTTAGGGCCCGATCTTCAGCCAGATCTGCTAAAGCTGCTATTTAGGGATAGCGTGTAGCGGGAGAAGCATTCCCCCACATTTTTTATTTTTATTTTTTTTACACTCACAATTCCTATCGGCTACCTGAGAGTCCCAGATAGTTGATGCGCTCCCGGTAAACACGCTCTGGTCATCTATGGTTTAACTGGTGAGCAAGCCGTTTAACCCTTTAGGCGCCAGAGTTTTTTTCAAGAAAATATACAATTTTGATATCAAGATTTCAAAAGACTATAACTTGAAAGCAGTTTGAGATAAAGGTATACTGTCAATGAGAAAATTGTTCAGTATGACTCAAAGTCTGTGATGGGAGTGACATTATTCATATAATTTGCATATTATGACATCACAAGGTGGCGGCCATATTGGAAAATGTTCAATTTTGATATCAAGGTTTTAAAAGACTATAACTTTAAAGTGGTTTGAGATAAAGGCATACTGTAAATGAGAAATATCTCCAGTATGAACCAAAATTTGGAATGGAAGTAGATTTGTCTAATTGGATTATTGTGACATCACCTGCCCAGTAGTCCTCAATTTTATATTTTTCCTCAAGCTCCATGCACAATGAAAGCTTTCATTTCAGGGACAATCACATCATAAAGTCATGAAATCTGGAGTTTGGTTTCAATATTTCCCTTTCAAAGAACTGGTGGCCATATCTGTTGGTTTCATTGGTGATGAGGCTCCAGAATTCATCATTTGGAAAAGGGATGAAATCAATGGGCTCAGAATTTGTCAGATCATCTCCACAAAAACCAACAACCTACATTTGCTACATTTTTCTATATTTGCAGTGTTATGAGCCCCCTGACACCTCCACCTGCTTGGCGATCGCAGAATACTTCCACCCCAGCCACGCTGAGGTGAAGCATCAGATATACGATGTGCTGATATACGATAGCGTGCGGACTCGCCGTCACTACTGATGTCAGTTTCTGTTTCACTGGACAACTGCATGTCTTCCTCCTCTGAATCAGAGTTAGCCAGAACCTGACAAAGAACTTTGTGGATGGTAAATCGATCTTTCAGCATCGTAAGTAAATGAAAAAATACTCTTTCGCTCTGTTATGCTCTCGCTACGCTCAGCATTTCTACCACTGCTGCGCCTGTACCGGAGGGTGTTTTTCTCTTTTTACGCTAAAACTTTGAAAAGTGCCACCACCAAAAATGGCTCTCAGATTACAGGCACACATGTCCACCATCTCCTGGTGAAAAGTAGAAACAAGATTCGGCATCACATTTATAGATACAGCCCGTTTTATTCAGCAATGAAGGGTTTAATGAAAGGCTTAAAGGGTTAAGACGATCTCTGCCATTTTCTCAGGGGTTCAACTGAGGCCAGATCACGCTTTTTATACAAGAGTTAATTCGAGAGGTAGAGCCGTTTGTGCACGTCCACATGTGACCAGGTGGACGCACATTGATTCCATTTGGACGCACTCTTGTACACTTTGACATGCGGGTTGTGGGTGGTCCGACCACCCACAACCCCAAACCCGTGATGGCAAGATACCGAGTTTGCAGAAACGGCAAAAGACACGCCCATTGCCACACCTACAATGTGAGTAAAGGAGTCGGCATAACAGGTAGCAGCTATAGTGGGCGGAAGATTGCATTCGCACAGGGGTGTCAAACTCAATGGCACAGGGGGACAAAATTCAAAACACGCTTCAGGTCGTGGGCTGAACAGGATAAACATTTATTGAACACACTAAAATGAAATGTTTTTGGAACATAAATATGAATAAACCCTAAATAACTTATATTTAATATTTTGCTCTCCATAAAAATATCTTGTTAAATGATACAAGTTAGAAATATGAACTTAACATTAAAATAACATTAAAATTCCTTTGCTCCTATGTCAATGTATATAAAAAATAAACTTTTAAACATCCCAAAAGATTTTGCTCTCCTTAAAAATATCTCATACAAGTTAGAAATATGAACTTGCTAGAAAACCTGGAAATATACATAAATGTGTGCTTTTCAGCAATAACAATTCAAATCATTCAGTTTTCTTTGCTCTTATGACATCTGATCGAATTGTTTCTCCCATAAAAGCAGCTTCACTGCGTCATACATGTCAATGATCATGTGGTGACGTCCCTGGAGCTGCACATTTAATGTCCATTACTTCCTCTGTTACGCGCAAATTGGAGTCCACTCCGCGGATGAAGCTTGAAACTGGACTTGATTGATGCGGGAAGTGTGCGAAAGGCCATTGAAGCGTTGCATTTTGGGATCTGTAGTTCTGTGCAGTTTTGTTTTAATCAACGCTTCATATCAACGGGCCATTAATAACAATAATGTAAAATGATCTCGTTGGCTGGATATGATTACACAGCGGGCTGGGTGTGGCCCGCAGACCATGAGTTTGACACATGTGTATTAGCGGGTAGCGGAGGTTCCTATACACGCAATTTGAGGCTAGTGGCTAGTGGTAAGGGGAAGTGCACAATCGGGGCCTTAGATTCCACATAGGTGGACTTTATTCCACTTATTACGTGACTTCTGAAGGTAACTGGCTGCACCAGAACTTCTTAAGGGTTTCATAGTAAAGGGGGTGAGTACATATGCACATGCCAGTTTTCAGTGTTTTATTCTTAATTTTCTTTTCTTTTCTTTTTACATGTTTTTCTCATTTTACTTCAGCAACTTAGACTATTTATGGAGATCCATTACATATAGTTCAGATTATAACAATGTTTAGATTACAGGTTAGATAATGTCACAACCCAGGGTGGCTGTAGCTCTTCCTGTCCTTCTCTTCCTGTCCTCTTTAAAGCTCATGATTTACCACCAGTGGTCATTGGTCCTTCTTCTGTCCCCAGTAGTTTCTTCAACCAGAAACTACGATTTTATTTTTGACATAAAGTGAGTCAATCTCAATCCTACTACAGAGTTTGATGATAAAAAGTTATGAACACAAACTGAGGGGAGGGGAGAAAAGAGGCTACCTGAGTACCGTGGAACATGACACGTAAAGTGGCAGCAGACTTGCCTATCCGGGGCTTTGCAGATCTGTACCTTTCTGGTCTTCCTCACACTTGTGGATTTCCCAAGTCATTCCAGGAAAAGTGGACAGGATCACCACTCATGTAGTCATCAGTGCTCATCTTTTCCTTGTCAAAGTGACAGGAATGTTGCCTGAAACATCTTGTGAGGTTCAGCACATTGACATTCTTCCCTGTTTTGTCCTTCCCGTCATTCTGAAACAGTGAGTTCTATCTTCTCTGCACAGAGATGTCACGTCAGCCATGAAGGGATAGATGTGTAGCTTCTTTGCTTTGGATCTATGTGATGTACTCTACGAAGCATCGCAGTAGAATTTCATGGTTATCTGAAGATAAAAAAATTGCTTTATTTACTGGAACTGGTCGTGTCTGCAAAAAGCGCCAAATGCAACATGCAGACCTAACAGAAACAGCACCATTTCACAGTACTCAGGTAGCCTCTATTGTGGACTCATCTTGGTATTTTGAATAGTGCTCCTGTATGAGTCATCATACGGCCAATCAAATCACCTGAATGACTATTCAGCAGTTCCAAACAGCCTCATCTACCATTCAGTAGGGGGGGAATCCTGCCTTTTTTTTAGTTACCGTCCTGTATGTCTGTGCTCTCTCCTCCTCTAATCAACTAATCACAACTGTCCTGTGGATTATATAATAGGTCTGCATAATAATAATAATAATAATAATATATACCGTATTTTCCAGACTATAAAGTGCACCTAAATATAAGCTGCACCCACTAAAATTTAAACGAAATATATATTTTGTCACATATACGCCACACCGGACTATAAGCCACCGGTATCCAGGCTGAGAAATAAGATTTTGTACCATAAGTGTTTATTCATATACCTGAACCGCAGTAAAAGTGCTGATCAAACAAAACAGAAAAGTCATTGATGGTTTTATTCATTTTCCTCGTGTACACTAAAACCAAGTTGCTTTATTTTTCCTCCTCCTGTGTACTGAAACTGCCCAATATAGCAAAGACATCCAGAACAGACCCGCGAAAAGGACCCGTATCGGGGGTCCACTTGCACCCAGTGCCGTATCGTAGACCTGCTGGCTCCACGCTGCGTCCAGTCCGCATCTGCGATTAAAACCTTACCTCTGCGGCGTGTCCACTCAGAACCCAGAAATCCACTGGGGAACCAACAAACTGACTGGACAAACTGATAAATCCAGGTGTCTCCGAGTAGCCACAATGGTCAGACACACCTGGTTTAATCAGTTTGTCCAATAGGTATTGATGCTCACAAAATGAATGTAGAGTAGCATAGCCAACATAGGCTACTAAACAAAAACAGAATAGCCTTTAACTACTTGGTTTGTTTTGGTTTTTGCACTTCCTGCTAGTGCGCCCCCTGAGGGCTGAAGAAAAATTAATAGAAAAGCCGCATCTCTGTATAAGCCTCATGGTTTTAAGTGTGGGACAAAAGTAGCGGCTTATAGTCCGAAAAATACGGTGTGTGTATATATATATATATATATATATATATATATATATATATATATATATATATATATATATATATATATATATATATTAGGGCTGGGCAACGATTACAATTTTTAATCATGATTAACTGCATGATTTCCCTGATTAATCATGAAAAAACAGGCCACGGGACTGAATTTTCTAAAATCTAATCTAATCTAAAAATCTAATTTTAAATCTAGAAGTCATATTCTCAAAAATGGGAGTCGTTTTATAATCGAGGACTGGGCTTTCTGTTGTCGTTACGAATCGGTACTACAAGATGGAGCCACACTGAAGTAACCAGTAAGAGAATAACACGACAGTGAACACATGGAGCAGATCTGATGTAACATGGAGGAATGACACGATGGTCTTGAACAAAGGGGTTTAAAAGTTTTGTTGCAGTCCAGAATGTTTTTTTTTAGACAGAATTATTAAAATCGCTACCTGAGTCGCTACCCGAACTGTAAAGTACACAGATTTTTTTACTGCCCTCCATGTCCGTTTTAGCTTTTCCGCATGTTTACCTGCCAGTTCTCTTCCGGTCACAGCAGCCAGTAACAAACAAAAACATGTGAGCAACATGCGTTAACGCACGATAAAATAAATGTCGGCGCTATTTCAGCAGATGACCACAAAAAACGGTCATCACTCTCTCCACCAAAGGCTTATAAAAGATATGCGACATCTTGTTTCATACGCTGAAGGACTTAAGCTTCCCCTGGCAGTTCTGTTCCTATCCTGTAGACAGCATCAGTGTTGCATCTACATTTCAGTCAGTTGTTCAGGTGAACATCCAGGTATCTGAGCTCTTCCACCACTTCCCCAGTCATCTACTTTCTTTTCTTCATGTTCAAGGTGATGTGATTGCCACCGTGCCACAAAATGGTCCACCAGTTCTCTGTGCTCAGTCTGATGTTCACCCCACCACAGAAGAGTCCTCTGAGTATATCTGCAGATTACAACTCTGAGTTGTACTGGATGCCTGAGGTGTACGGGGGGAAGACAGATTGCCATCAGAACCCCAGACAAGGAAATACCTTTTGGAAGAATGATTTTTCTTCCCTTCAGCAGAGCTCAGGTTGTTTGCAGAATCAATTGAAAAAACACATTGCTGCTGTTCTGATCCAACATGTTGGACCAAGTCTGAGCTAGACATTTTATGTTGGTTTTTTTCCTTTCATGTCTAACCTGTCTTTGTATTAGAAACATACATGTCCACGCAACTGCCAGGATTAAGCGACATTTGTGTTGGCTTTAGCTGAACTAAAATCATGATGATTGTAGACTTCTGAACAAAGTACAAAATCAAACAAGACCTCAGAACCAACATAAGGTATGGTCGTCAAATGTGACAGCATACATGGAATAGAAGAATGATTACCACATGACTGAAACTTAAAAAAAACAAAACTTAAAATTGTCCTTTAAGCTGTTAATGCTGGTTAAAACGCAAGTTTGGTCACTCAGAAGACTTTATGAACTTATTCAGTGAAGTTTTCAAGGTTTTGGTGATTCTTATGCTTATCGGACCTGAAGTGCTGTCCAGCTGAAACATCAGAAAATCTATATTCATAAAAGCCTTCTCAATAAATATGTTCAGTTCAATGGATGCATGTTGAAGCAATACAAGAACAATTGTGACATTTACGTGTTATGCAACACGAGACCCTTTCATGTGTAGTGTGACATGGAGTATAAAAGTGTCTCTGTTCCTGACAGTTTCATCTTGTTTTCATAAACTACAAAAGGTTGAAAGCAACATGAAAGTGCCAGAAACAGAGAATGTGGATATTGCCCAACATATTTTGGAAGTTCATTTCTGCAGAAATGCATCTGGAGGCCAAGGTAATCTTCATGCTGAAGCGTGCAATCATAGCTGCTGTGATTGGTTTTAATGTCTCTGTGGATTATCTTTAACTACAATGTTACTTTTTTTTCTTTATTTGCCTTAATGAATCACATCCTTATTTTACAGGTCCTCCAAAGTGCCTTTGATTTTCTTTTAGAAAAAATTAATAATAGTAATAATGCATTTTTCATACAAACACCTTTTAGGACACCTTACAAAAGCATCAATAGTAAAGCTAACAACAAAGAAGCAATAGATTAAAACACAAGCAAATTAAAATAAAATGCAGAATTAACAAAACAGCTATTTAAAATGACAGCCGTGTAGCTTTTTATTCTGTTTTTGCTTTTTCAGGTGGGATATATCATTTTGAAAAGGTGTGTCTTAATGCAAGATCTGAATGTATGGAGAGAATCAATGATATGGACTTGGGAAAACAGTTCCAAAGTCATGGGACAGAGCAGCTGAAAGCTCTGCACCCCTTAGAGGACAAACAGGTGGAGTGGAGAGGAGGAAGGCTAAAGAAGATCTGAGCGTTGGGTGGTGTGGAAAGTGGTAAAAGTTCACAGAGCTGTGAAGGAAGCAAGTTACGGAGGCCTTTGAAGGTCAGGAACAGAATCTTAAAATCAATTTGGAAGTGGACCGGGAGCCAATGAAGCTGCATGAGGATGTACTGTGCTCTGAAGAGGAAGTTCTAGCGCCTGAATTCTGAACTAGCTGTAGCCTATGGAGGGACTTGTGTGGTTAACCAACAAAAAGAGTTATCAGTTATCAGTTATCAATATGGTATGTGACCAGGGCATGAACAAGAACAATAGTGTTATTGACTGTGAGTGATGGACAGAGATGGTTGATGTTTCGTAGATGGAAATAAGAAGACTGGGTAGCATTATTAATGTGAGCAGTGAAAGAGAGCTGTCAAAGATGACACCCAGACTCTTGACATGAAAGAAAGAACTACGGAGCTGTGAGTAGTCAACAAAAGTGACAATCAATAATTAGTACTGAATTAATTATCTGATTATAATTCAGATAACTAATTATCTGAATTTCTGTTTTATCGCTATTTAATTTAAGAAAGTTCTGAGAAAATCCTGCTCTGATTTCTTGTATCCAGTCACAGAGGGAAGGGGGAGGGAGTGCTGTAGTGGGACAAGTAGAGCTGGGTGTCATTCGCAAAGCAATGGTATTGGATATTGTGTTTACGGAAAATGACTGAGAGGTAATAAGTAGATGTTAAAAACAAGAGGCCCCAGGACAGAGCCCTGGGGAACACCGCTGTTCACAAGAGAGGATTGTGACTTAAGATTCTTGAGATGAACTGACTGAGCATGACCATAAATGTTTAAAGATGAACAGAGTGAGTGGTTGACTCTGTTTCACAAAGTGGGCATTTACAGATTAATTCTTTCAAGTTTGGTGGTAAAAGAGGCCATAAAACTGTTGCAGAGCATCGTCGAATGCAGGTGGGTAGCTGTGTCAGGTGGTTTTGTGATGCTGTTAAGTGTGGAAAGCAAAGCTTGTGCATTTTGCAGTGAGCACAGCGATGGAGCTGCTGCATTTCACCTACAGGCCAAACATAGGGGTGGATAACGCTGTCAACTGGAGATAGGAGATAGGAAAGGAGATAGTGGTTGCGTTACAGAGAAGGGGACTACTTCACTCACTGGCGAACATCCAGGGCTGTGACACTGAGAGGTTGGAGAACTTTAACCTCAACCTCAACAATAAACTGAACTGGTCCCACAACATTGGTGCATTGTACAAGAAGGTCCAAAATCCCTGACTGAGGTGACAGGTCTATTTGAAGTGTGCATGCCTCTACCAAGAACCTTTTTGTGACTCTGTGGTAGCCTCAGGTTTCCATCATGCTGTGTTCTGCTGGGGAGTGGGTCGCTCCAACCAGGACAAGAAGAGACTGAACTGGTCAGGAGACTCAGCCTTGTCCTGGACTGCCCTCTGGACTCGGAGGAGATGGGTTAGAGGATGATGTTACCAGACGGTGAAGGCTCTGAGCAGCTCCTAGACTGATACACCTTCAGTGTAAAAAGAGTGTTACCACAGATCCTTCATTCGTATTACTGTTAGACTAGTTGTACTCTGGTCATTTCCATTTAATTTTCACCTTTTTACTCCACTGACAGGCCTGTGCAGTAACTATACAAGCCCCCCTGACTCCTTCAATTATTATGTTATCATATATATAGACTGTATTTTTATTCTGTATATTGTATTTCTTTTTACTATTTTTATTTCTAAATTAAATTGTTTTCTCCTTTTTTTGCATTATCTTTGGAGCTGCTTTAAAGTAGGTGAATTCCCACACTGTGGGATCAATAGTTATCTTAAATCCAGATTTTATTTTTGTACATTATTTTTGTAAGCTGGTGCAGTTAGGGGGTGAAGGAAGCAGTCAGAAGAGCATACTGGCCACCAGTATGGTGGGAGGTATCTGGCAGTAGGACAGGTTAGACACAGGTGCAACACATGTTGAATTATAGCTAAAATGTGGACATCCGTGGAGTGAAAGAGTCCAAAAGCTGACTGTTCAGCTGACTAGTAAAAAAGTAAACAAAATAAACAGCAAACAATTACTAAAAAAAAAAAAAAATCTCTCTAAAAAGTCGGTGGAAGGGAGCAGTGGCAGCCAGGCACAGCAGTGTTAACTAGTTTAAATGCTTGAAATGAAATCCAACAAAAGATTTAATTTTGTTTCTGGATTTCTCTCCTTTTGTTCTCCTTTCTTCAGTTCCTCTTTATCCACATTCCTTTCTTAATTTTACTCAATGTTTATGACACCTCTTTTTTTTCCCCTTTTTTCTTCTTAAGGCAGAACAAAGAACTTTTGTTCATGTGAAAAAAAAAAAGGTCCAATTTAATTTGAGGAAATATTTTCTTCCTTTAACAAGCGTTGTCCAGCTCCAGTGAACGTCTGAGCCTGCTCTCAGCAAAAACCAGACAAAGTAACTTCCTGATCCCATCCCGGTTTGACAACAGCTTGTCGCTCATGTCACGCATCAGCAACGATGAAACCAGCTCACAGAGCGACAGCAGGCAACATGATGACAGATGTAACTAAGATGCTCAAGAAAATAACAGAGGAGAAACTTTGAGATGAACCGAGGAAGATACCAAACAGAAGTGACTCTTCGACAGCTTTGTAAAAGCCACTTAACCCCCACCACCTACAGGAGGAGCCAAAGTGCTACAGATTACAAAAAATAATTTGTGCTGCTTTAAACAGTGTTATTTAAAGAACACAATAAGTTTAGGACAAATTGTATCTCCATTTTGTCTGTGTTTTCAGGATGGAGCAGCTATGGCAGCACGTTTGGAGGACAGCGCCAAACACTTCTCCGTCTCCAGGAAGATGGACTGTCAAAACAAATGAACCACACTGATCTTTTGTGTGCGCAGTATGTATTTTTACCCCGAATCCAAGCATATTTGGATGCATTCACAGAGGGTTGGAACAGCCTTTCACTCCAGACTGAGCCGAACCCCACCCCGGACCAGCTGTGGTAGACTGGGAAGACTTAGAGTCCAGTCAGCCCTCCTGAAGATATTGATGCAAGATAATAAAACAAATAGTTTTCTATCTGTACTACTGTCGTTTTTCCACTCAGTGTTTCAGTGGTTTTGAAACTGTCTCCACAGTTGCTAATGCTTAGTGTTTAATTTCAGAGCTGGACGTTGCAGACCTGGACAATGCTGGCAAACAGAACCCTGAACTGGTCTCGGCCCTCAACAACAAGGAGCTGGAAACACTGAGCCAAATTTTCTACCCTCAGGCTCCTCCTTTGTGTTTTGGAGCAGATATTTACTTGTTACTCCGTTGTTCATTATGTGATATAAACGATGTTGTTGAAACAAGACAAGCTTTACTATCAAAATCCACATGGAAAAACTGTCAGTTTATGTAAGGTAGTAAAAATTTCTGCTTTTTGGAATTTTCCTTTTATATAGCCTGGTATGTCGCTTTATTGTTTTTTTTTTTTTTTTCTTTTTTCCCTGTCAAAGCTCTGCTTTATTAATGCCAAATTCATACCAAAGAAAAACATTCTCTCCCAGAGAAGACAGAGAAGACACTCCTGCTAAGCTGCCCAAACTGCTGTATTTAAAGTCCAGGCCTTTCTTAACACATGCAGCATATTCTGTGGCTTCCTCTGACACTATGGAGCGACAGTCTTGTGGAGACATCCCTCCAGCCACAACTGTCTCTGTTATGTTGAATTGCCTGGAGCATTGCTTTAAAGGTAACTTATTATGACTTTTTTTTTTTTTTTTTGTAAAAAAGGTTGACTGAGCTCTTAATGAAATGTCTAAATGTCCTAAAGCTCTCACCATACCTGTCAAATATCCCGTTTTGGCCAAGAAAGTCCCGTATTTTACTCTTCTCTCCCGCCGTCCTCCCGTATTAGTATTTTTCCCGTAAATCTCCCGTATTTTAACCTGCGTTATTAAAAAAATGAAACTGCTTCAGGTGAGGTTAGTGTCACGAGGTTAGTGTGTGACATCCGATAAGTGACAGGCGCGAAGAAAAAAAAAGATTGTCACAGAGAATAGGATGTCGTTAGACAACAAAACTGTTTGCGCTCTTCTATAACATTAAAATAACATTAAAATTCCTTTGTTCCTATGTCAATGTATCTAAAAAATAAACTTTTAAACATCCCAAAAGATTTTGCTCTGCTTAAAAATATGTCCTGTCAAAATTATGCAAGTTACAAATATGAACCTGCTAGAAAACCTGGAAATATACATAAAATGTGTGCTTTTTCAGCAATAACAATTCAAATCATTCAGTTTTCTTTCCTCTTATGACATCTGATCGCAGTCGGACACCTGTCATCTTGTTTTGGAAAATAGTTGGTTTATGTTTGGTGTGAAGTCCTGTGTTGTGGAGATTCTCAGGATGGACTGGAGGTGCTCATCAGTGAGACGACTCATATGTGCTGTTTTATTAATCTTCATCACTGAGAAGAGCTTCTCACACAGATACGTGCTACCAAACAGTGAGTTTGAGTGAATGAACTGTGCGGGCCCTGCAGCGTCCTACTTTGCCTTCAGTGTCTCATTACACTGCAGCTCAATCACCTCCATCTGAATCTGCACAGGTGCAGTTTCAACATTGATGGAAAATGGGTTGCGAAGCAACTCAAAACTCTTTTTTTGTGTTTCAAAGTCACTAAAGCGCCGTGCGAACTCAGCACGTAGTGTACTTAAGTTTATGAGCAAAGTGTGTTTTGGGGAACACAGTTGTGCCGACTTGGTTCAACATTAGTTGGCAACAGGGAAAGCGAGGCAAGTTGCACTGTTGCATTTGTGACTCCCATAAAAGCAGCTTCACTGCGTCATACATGTCAGTGATCATGTGGTGACGTCCCTGGAGCTGCACATTTAAGGCGTTAAGATGAGCTGTTATGTCAGGCAGGAACGCCAACTCGCACTTCCACTTTTCCACCCCTTAAAACGGTGGAGTCTTTTCCTTTACTGTCCTATGAACTGACAGATTTTGTTGCTGAGCTCAAAAACTCTCTTGAGAACTTTCCCCTGACTGAGTCCAACGCACCTCTGTATGATAAGGAATGTTGGCAAACTCCGATATATCTGCCACATAAAGGAACCAAACTGCCGGTGATTTAACGCTTTAGCTCTGATAAAGTTTACGGTTTGTGTTCCAGTTCGATTTAATGTCCATTACTTATTCTGTTACGTGCACTCCGCGGATGAAGCTTGAAACTAGACTTGATTGATGCGGTAAGTGTGCGGCAAGGCCACTGAAGCGTTGCATTTTGGGATATGTAGTTCTGTGCAGTATTGTGTTATCAGCGCTTCATATCAACGGGCCATTAATAACGACAATGTAAAATGATCTCACGGGCCGGATATGATGACATGGAGGGCCGGATGTGGCCCGCGGACCTTGAGTTTGACACATGTGATGTAGAGTATAACCCCAACCCACTTTTTATTATTTTTTGTGCATTCTTATTTTTATACAAAGCATGCTGCCGAAGTCAAGCTTAATAACCAAATTGCGATGGAGTTAGGACATTTTACATCAGTTTTCATCAACGTTTCCAGCATGCACCTGACAGACACGTGGTATTTCACTTGTTGAAAGGATTTCATGTTAATGCAAATTCTAAAAACAGCAATGCCAAAAAGACATCATCTCGAATTTCCACAAACAACAATGAATTAGCAAATCTAACTCTGTTATCTGGCTCTGACAGACAGAATCAGCGTGGAAGCAGTTCACATTCACCAGCTGGGTTTAAACAAAACAAGGCCCGTAACATGAGCTGCAGTCCAGCGTTCAGTGTGTTTGGAGAAGCCCTCTTCGTCATGAGGTGCGCAAGTGCACGAAATGTCACAAAGCACGTGGAGAAACGCATGTAGGTTGCTGTGACAAACTGTCATGAAGGATTTTCCCCCATCCAGAACATTGTCAGCAGGTTGAGCTGGGATACAATGGCTGCAAGCTAGGGAAAACAAGTTTTACTGAAGCAAAGAAAAAGCAGTTAGTGTCAGCTCATAATAACACTGGATTTGATCTTCATCTGTCACAATCATAGACAAACACAACACCTGGTTGCTTTGGGAGAGCAACAACCAGACAACACAGGATCCTTCAGGCACACAAACCCCTCCACCCTGATATGGTGGCAGTTCTGCTGTTTCCAGGAGTGTCCATGCCTTTTTTTCCAACACGATTCTGCACGCATAGATGAGGAAGAAGAGGGTCCAGGTTCTGGACCTGGCCTCTCCTGTCTCACATCTTAAGATGTATTGTCAGGTAGAATGGGACAACAAAACAGTGATTAATCCCTTTGTATCCTCAGTGCCAGCGTCTTTCGAGTGTTGTAAGAAGGATGAAGAATGGAAAAAAGTTGTATAGATAGTAAAGTAACTGAGTGACTTCATACATTTTCAAAATATTAAACAGTGCTTTAACTCAAACTGTAACTGTGTGGCTGTGATTCAGCAAATATTCTAGGGAACATCTATCCCTCAGTGCAGATTTAATTTTTATGAGTGCAATGCAAACCTGGAGTTGATATTATAAAATCTGCATTTTCTTTTTTTTTTTTGTGATATTGAATCGCCATGATATTGGAACATTAACTTAATTAGAACCTGACAATGGTAATCTGGCCTCCCCCCCCCACTCACTGAGAGTTCTCATTTTAAAACAGGCCAGATCACAGTGAGGCCTTTCATGCTTTGCTCGGACATCTGCCCACGCAGGAATCCGTCCAGACGAAAAAAGCCAGAGTCGTATAAACTGAGATTTACAACAGTACAAATTCAGGAGCTTCTACAAGAATGCTTTGCCTTTGTTTGTGTCCTTGACTGAGTTCATGCTGCTCCTTGTGTTCCACTGTTTATGTTCTAATATCGCACAATGTTTTATCTGGCATTAAATCTCCAAACTTCTTTTCTGTGGACAAACAATGCAGGCCAAGCAGAAACAGACATGGCAGAACTGAGATGAGCTGTTTTTTCACGGCAGCCAGCTTGCTCACGGTTTTCAGGCTTCTTACTGCTCAGAGGTATGGAGAAGTCAGTGAATATTAGTGACCTCTATTGGAAAACCTGAGCAAAGGAAAAATGACACAGTGCAGGAGGTAAACGAGGAATTAACAATACTTCCTACATTACCACATCCCTACTTTGTTTTCCCTATATATGGGTCTTAATAGCTACTTTCCAACCATCGAGCCAAAGTCTAGTTTATTTATTGAGGCCGAGCCAGGCCAGTTGCTTTCCCACTGTCACACCTTTCTTAATATTTATTAACACATCTTACACATGTCTTTACTTATATAATTTATTCCATCACCTAGTTATGTATTTCAACTTGTGACTGTTTTTAACATCACATAATTTCCACACAGTTTCCTGAGATCTTAATGAAATGTTTGTAGCGTGCTTTGGTCAAAACACCACACCAGTAAACCGCCATGATCATCTTTGTCTGTCCGGTCGTGTTCTCAGCAGCTTATTTGGTTTTAGTGGGTGAAGCCAGTGACTCCACTTCTCTCCATGCCCACCGTCCACAGTCTGTGCCTCTTTAGAAATCAGTGTTAGCCACTTCAGAGGTACGGCAAATATAACAATATGTGAACTTGGGTAGATGAGGCTGGGGAAGGATGAGTGTACTCACATCTGGGCATCACATTAATGAAACAAAACAGCCAAACAGCTGTTTAAAAACAAGACGATTGTAGAGAAAAAAAATGGCAAAATATTCACATTTGTCACATACGAGTTTATTCCTTCACAAGTCCAGTCACAGGGAAACATATATTATTATGTGGTGTTTGTTCCTGTAGAGTTACACAACACCTGGTTTTCATTCAGTCATGTGAAAAAGAAAGTCTATCCTTTGCCAGTTCTATAGTTTTACTTATCAGCACATTAAAAAAAAAAACAACAACATACCCAGTCTTAATTAGCTCTTAACATTAAGGTAATACAACCTCAGATGAATGACAACACTTGACACACAAATAGTGGTTATTTGTGTAAGAAAAACTAGATAGAATGCAGAATCGTTGTGTGAAAAAGTATATTCACCCTTTTTGCTTCCATAAGAACTCTTTGAGTTCATACTTACCTTTATCTAAGTATCAGCCACGTGCGGCTAATCAAATACACTTGCTTAATAGATTATCAGCATGTGTGACCACCTGCATAAAAGGAACACAATGCCAAGGAGGAACGACATCAGCAATGATCTTAGGGTGGCAGCTGGCAGCTCAATCTGGGCCTGGGCTATAAGACACACGATGTGGAAAACATTCAGGACAGCTGCCACTCTTCCCAAGAATGGATGTGCCGGAAAGTTCAGCCTGAAGTCAGAAAGTGAAATGTTTTAGAAACTACAAAGCTCTGTTAGCATCTTAAATGTTCATGACAATTAAGTTAAAAAATACTGCATAAGTTTCCCTTTTTTTAAGCTTGCCAAGAGATGGCAAAAGGCCAATCCGCTAAGTCTTTTTATGTTTCGTTTTTTTTTTGTGTGTGTGTGTGTGCCTCTTTTCACGGTTGCCCAACATCGCCAAATATTTCTCTCAGATGTTCAGCACAAATACTTCATGCCAACAGTCGGGCACAGTGGTGGAGGGGAGATGATTTAGGCCGCTTTTGCACCATCCTGGTCCTATTGAGTCATCCATGAACTCTTGTATATACCAACATATTCTACGTAGAATCAAATCTGAGGTCATCTGTCCCGCAGGGTAAATTTGGCTTAAACTGAGTCATACCAGACTATGATAATACCAAGCACACCAGCAAATCTACAACAGAATAGCTGAAGAAGAAAAAAAGGAAAAAAAAATCAAGATGTTGCAATGGCCCATTCATAGTCCAGACCTCAAGCTGATTAAAATGTTGTGGTGGGACCTTGAAAGAGCTGTGTATAAACACAAGTCTGCAACCGCAAGGAACAGAGGGAACATTTTAAAGAAGAGTGGGCCAAAATTCCTCTGAAACGATGTAAGAGACTGATAATGTCATACAGAAAATCATTACTTCTGGTATTGCCGCTGAAAGCGATTGCACAAGCTGTTGAATCCTGTTCAAACTGAAAGAAGTCTAAATGTAGTTTTTCTGCATTGAATTGTCCATTATTATACTATTTAATATGTCTTTTTTCATTGAAGATTGAATTGATCTCATTTTAAAACCAGGGACCTACTTTCAGTAAGCACTAAAGGAAATTCTGGGGTTTTCCATTTCAGAGAGTGAAGTAACTTAAATCCTGGAAAGAGACTTAAGTCAAGCTTGTTTCAGAAACTGAGGGGACTTATACTCAGAGTCTGTTACCAAGATCATGTAATAACTCTGTCTATGAACAATGACAATGTTTTTTTGTTTTTTTTTGATTGAGGAGGTGTCACGGGTTCGAATGGAGTTGCATTAGCTTTGGAAAAGTATACTAAGTTTCTTAGTAAATTGTTTGGCAAATACATACACATGATCTTTTCCACTCATGCATCACAAATATGCCCCATTGTGGCCATGCCCTTACTTCACATCAAATACTTTGTTTTGTCTTAAGCTTTTTTGGCTAATGGGAGGTTTTTTTTTTTGTCATTAAAGAAGAAATTGGACAGAGATTTTCTCACAGCTCTGCATATTGTTCCTTTTCTCACAGATTACCTTTCTGCAGAAAGATCCATTCATATTCATTATATGATTGCAACAAAAGCTCTAGTAAGAGGCTATCCAAGGACCACAAAATGGTGCTATTTTTATCTGTTAGGTGGCAGTAATGCATTGTCTTTGAAACTTTTTGCGGACATGCTCACTTCTGGTGATTCAGAGCAAATTCAATAGGGGAAATCCAAGTACTGCAAAAATGTCATCAACTGGGTGGCACCGCTGGTCAAAACTGGTCATTACCACTGCATTTGGGGATTTTGTGTGTCATGTAAACCTCTGGTTTGGAAGCGACTATGAAAACTCCCACATACATGGAAGGTGCTGGTTTAGGTAAGGACAAAATGAGGAAGAACATCAATGTGTTGAACCTCACAAGAAATTCCAGGCTATGTCCCGTCCATTTGGCAAGAACAGATCAACACTGACCGTGAGATGAGTAGTAATCCCGTCTACTTCTACTGGAATCACTGGAAGAAGCCAGTTGTTAAGGGAAAGACATGTGTTTGCCAAGCCCTGGATGAGTGTGAGTTCCCCCCTTTACATGGTCGCCCCCATTTAAAACTTTAATAATCCCAGAAGAGAAATTCATTGTTGCAGTAGATGTCATTAGTTTCTTCAGTGACTGGTTATAGATGGTAAAGGTAAAAATTGATGGAGTAGCCATGGAGTAGTCTCCTGCTGTGATGCTGCGGAGTGTACATCCCATAGATCCAAAGCAAAGAAGCTACACATCTGTCCCTTCATGATGTGGGTAAAGTGGGCGAAATATCTCCTGAGCAGAGAAGGTGGAAGGCACTGATTCTGTCATGGCCCAGGTCAGCCATGACCGAGAATTTGTATTTTCTGTCTTTGTCAAGTTGGCGTCACTCCATGTCTGTAGTGCTTCCTGTTTTACTTTGAAGGTCTGTCTTGTCCTCGTGGTGTTCAGCTTTTCTTCCTCCCCCTCGTCATCCTGATTGTTCACACCTGCCTCTCGTTTGTTCCTGGGTGTTTATAAGTCCTGTCACTCCCTTTCTGTTTGCTGTCCATTGTCGTCCCTACCCCCTGCATGCCTGTCTGCTCGTCCTCGTGCTCATCACCCTGCCTGTTAAAGTTAAGTTTTTTGTATTTATTTTTGCATTTTGGTTTGTTGGACTTCTGGAGTTTTTGACTTTTTGGATTTTTGTTTAATAAAGACCCTTTTTGTTTGTGAACCTCTTGCATCTTGGCACACACACACACACACACACACACACACATCCGTGACAGATTCAATGTAAAAGGAAGGACAAGACAGAGAAGAATGTTGACATACTGAAACTCACTAGAAATCCCAGGTTATGTTTCTGTCATTTTGACAAGGAAAAGGTCAACACTGATGTCTACGTGAGTGGTGACCCTCTTTATTTTGCCTGGAATAACTGGATAGGAAGTCAGTAGTGTGGAGAGGACGAGAAAGGCAGAGATGTGCAAAGCCTCAGATGGGAGTGAGTGCTGCCTGCTTACATGTTACTGTTCGCAATATTCAGGTATCCTCTATTCTAACAGAGAAAAGCAAAAGAGTCTGCAGCACTTTTCAGGTGAGCTATTAAATCAAATATCGACTGTCAGGTTGTTCTTGAGTCTGACCTCACTTGTTATTTAGCAACTTTTCCCAGTTCTGACTTCACATTTTCTAAAGATTTTCCAAACGCATGTGCAGTGCAATCCATTTTGCTTTTAATTTTATGCAGCATCCTTCTTTGCACAACCAGGTCCAGAGCTCCACCTCTTTCTTGTGCCCAAGAAAGATTTCACAAACCTTCTCTGCCGACGCAAAGCAAGCGTTTTGTTTGCTGTCGTTACTGACTCCTGTTTTGAGCTTCTGGTACCCCCAGGCGCTGGCAATCAGGCAGCCGATTTTCCCGAACATGTGGAGGAATCTTGTGTGAAGTGATGAGTCCAAATTCTGCCTACAGCACTTGGACTGTAGGGTCAAAATGTGGAGAAGACGAACAGAACGCTTTAGTGATCGCTGCACAAATAGAGTAACATCTTTTGCTGGAGGCAGTGTGATGGAAAAACAAGGCTCGTCATCATCAGATGTGATCTCAATGCAAAGAGATATCGAGATGAAATTCTGCAACCAGTGGCAATCCCATTTATCCCCAGCCTGGGACCAAACGCTATCCTTCAGGATGACATCACTAACCCCCCCTCCAGAGCAGGATGTGCGACTACCTCCAGAATGTCAGAGTGGAGAGGATGGGATGGCCTGCCAGCAGTCCTGACCTCAACCTCGCTAAACACTTGTGGCATCAGCTTGAGCTGTTCGTTCCACAGAGACCGACACAACCACGTTGGCTGATCAGAAACAAATGCTGGTTGAATCCCACAGCGGTGTGTGACCAGGCTGGTGACCTGACATGTGGAGGAGTTCCCAGGCTGTTGTGACTGTGTACGGTACTTCCAGACACTACTGAGGCTCCTGTTTGTTGCATGAATAATAAATTGCCAATATGTCTTGTTTCTTCAGACTTCAACCATCCACCAAACAACACCAAGCAAGAGTCAACGGCATTGGCAGAGAAGACTTGGCATGTCTATTAGTGGTGTAATCCACATACCCATCTCTGCTGCTCATCCCAGAAATGCATGTTTCTTACAAATATGGCACCATTTGAAAGGGAAATAATCATGCTTTGTTACAACAAAGAAATAATTTCCCAGCTAATTAGCAAGTATATGTGAAAATATAAACAAAAAGCTATCTGCTTTTCATTTCTATCTTAGCTGATGTTGGGACTGGGTGCTACGTCGTTGGGTTCAGTTTTTGTATTTGGTGTAAACGCTTTGATTTTAATTGAAACCGTTCCTTGGCTGCTATCATATATAATCTCTTATAAATGATGGCAAATAATATGACATGTAGGTGTTATGGTAATAAATGTATAATTCTGCAGCAACAAATCCTTCCTCCCACAGAAGTCTTAAATATTTGTTGTAGTTTTTTTTAGCAAAGCTCCGGCACCCATAAAAACGGTTTTCAGGCGTGGCCTGCAGAGGAATTGGGCTTAAACTCCATTCAGTTTGGAATTTTTGTTCCATGTCACACTGGTAAATGAAAGCCAGAAATCTCATCACTTGCCCACATAATTATTGAGTCATTGGCTTTAATCAGGAACCGCATTAACCACCACGGCAAAAAGCAGGAAAATAAACTAGATTAATCATCTAATCTTATAATGTCAGTTTTAACAGAGAGTTAGATGAGCTGTCAAGTTTTGTTTTCAAGTCTCAATTTGAAAAACTTTGAAATTTGCCTTAGTTCATGCATGAATGCCCCAGTCACACATGGTTTGTGTGCCTCAGTCGGTAAGGAGACCCTCATGCCACCCTCAATTACCAGTGTAATGACATGACGTTATTACCTCACCTCCACATGGCTCACTTACATCAGTATGTGGTCGACAAAGCGTATTCAACAGCCCGTGGAAATTCAAACAATCACTTTCCTCTATATGCGTGGAGGGGATTTAAAGAGAAACATACATGCCTCTAAACGTTTATTAGCTGTTTAATATCCTGTTTAGGGTGTCTTTTATCAGTCTGATGCTGCTACGTCCCTTGGTAAAGTCATCGTTTCCGGTAGGTACCAGTGATCCTCTCCTCCCTCGTTACCTTGCTCCATTGTGCTTTCAGTAAAGGGAATCTTCCCATACACAATGAGTCATGCGCACCTGAAAGTCAAGTCAAGTCAAAGTTTATTTATATAGCACATTTAAAACAACAAGGAGTCTTACACAGTTAAATTGCTGATCTTACTCTGCAGGGCAAAATTCAATAAAACACGGTAAAAGCTCCATTCGAGGGAGCCTGAGCATGATGCTGGGCATGTTTTGACTGGGATCTGGGAGTCAGATTACCTCATATTTCTGTCACCAGTGTGAGACACATTAATCACCCTGCTCAATCAAGACAGTTTTACACCATAAAACACGCAAATGTCAAGTTAACATCCAGAAAGCTGTACAGTCGGGCATTGCCTGGCAGCGTTAATGACTAAAGTTTTTCTTTTTAAAAGCAACAGCCAGTGCTTTATATCTCTTCTGCCTGCCTAGTTTTGCTATATAGAATAAGGTGAGGTGGTTAAAGCGACAGAACTAAGTCCGAGAACGAGAGTCCAAATTCCATCCAGCTGTGCAGCTCTGCTTCCCCAGCCACTGAGAGTGAGCCACTGCTTAAAAATGCTAGAACCCCCACAGCGCCCCCCCCCCAAAAGCCAAGTTTCCTCCAGATTTGTGCGTGCATGCATATCTGAATCACTGAAAATTTGTCTTACATTTGCACAAGAGCACAACAGTGTTGAGTGCTCCAGCCTGTTTGGGGCCCTGGGTTTTTGGAAGCACTGCTTACTCTGAGGTTGCAAATGGTGCCAGCATCCTGTTTCACAGATGACTGTCACTCACAAACAGCAATTACATCTGCAAGTTCCACAGTCCTTGTGCAAGATTCACAAGAAACTTTCTTTTGATGAGCTAAAAAACTGCGAAAAGTAACGCAGGAGAAGAAAGCCCGCCTGTTTGCCCCGGCCCTGTGGAGCGATTCTTGATTTTAACGGTATCACCCTTTATCTGTCTTTAAAAAAAAAAGAGAAAAAAAAAAACATGGAAAATGCTGAATAAACCATTTACAATATATCATAAATGGAATGGCTTTTTAATTGTAATTAGAGCAACATTATTCTGTATTTTGTCTCTTTTGGATGAATAACACCTCTGAAATTCTGTTTGGAGCATCAGTGAAGCTACCACTTCAACAATATCCACCTTTTTAATGTAATTGATGCTTAATTTCGAGGAAATGTGCTTCTAGGAAATTTCACTAAAATTTATTAGAAAATTACAAGTAAATTAAAAACCCATAAAATAAAGCTTTACCAGAACGGGTGAAAATGTTTCCTCTAATTACTTTTAGGGTCTGTGTCGACAGGCAGCTGTTCTTGCGCTGGAGGAAGCCGTGACCTCATTTACAGACTGCTTGCTGATTGTTGCCAGGTTACACCAAGCGTATCCCAGTACTTTTGCATCGTCTCATGGTGAGCATTGAGCCTCTGTAATGTGCTTCAACAAGGAACACTCTTCTGCTCTCTTTATTTCAAATTCATCCATTATTGACCCTCACAGGCAGGGTCAAATTCCTCAACTTCTGGATTTTGATTATTCTGTAGAAGAGAGGTGACAGTCAAGACTTTAACAGCGACCTAAAATGTAAATATTCAAACCAATGTGCTGTAACATGGGAAAAAAAAAAAGAAGGAGAAGAGGCTGACTGTGATTCTGTACCGGAGATATTTTCCATAGTGCAACCTTGAAAGCAGTTGAATAAGTTATAAATGAAAACAGAACGCAAAACAGAATTGGAAACCTTGTAAACTCATATTTTATTCACATATGAAAATATTAAAAAATAATAAAATGCAAAAAAGGAAGGATTATTTAATCAATTCATCAGAAGACAAACAAACTATTAGCTCATTTTGAATTTGGCAGCATGAAGACATGTCCAAAGAATTGGAACATGGAAAACAAAAGGCTGGAAAAGTAAATGGCACTAAAATGAAACACCTGGAGGAACATCTTGCCGCTAATTAGGTTAACTGGTTTCATGCCAGTGGCATGACTGGTTTTAAAGGAACATCTCAGAAAGTCAGAGCCTCTCTGAAGTCAAGTTTGACAGAGGCTCAATGAAAACAAAAACTGCATCTACAAATTGTGAAACAACTTTAGAACGATGCTCCTCGGGGTAAAATTGTGAAGACTTTGATCATCTCATCATCTACAGCAGATAATATCAACAAAAGATCCTGATAGTGTAGAGGAGTCTCTGCTCCCCTGGGACAAGGCAGAAAATCATTACTGGATACCTGTGATCTTTGAAACAGGCTGGAATCTGCGCACAGGTTTTAGAGCAACATTTGTTCCGGTCTATACGAGGCCTGGCACCTTCCAGCAAGACCATCGCATCGCTCTGCTGTAGAAGAGCACAGATGCTCAACTGGCCTGCCAGCAATCCAGGACTTTCACCAACTTCACGAACTTAAAAAAATAAAACAAAGAAGACCGAGGATGGCGTCAGTCCTACATCACACCAGACCGCCGCGGGCAGACATTCGTAGGCAGTACCAGAAAAACATGTGATATGATGTCTGCAATCAGCTGTAAATAAAATGTGGGTTTATGAGATTTCCATGTCATTACACTCAGCTTTTATTCACATTTTATAGTGTACCAACGGTTTCTGTTTTTTGTTTAGTCTTTTTTGTCTTAGTCTTCAAAAAAATGCAGTGCAGCAGCACAAGTAGAGACTTCCTTTATTAACATAATGCTCCTGAAAAGTGATGACATTAGAAGCAATAATCTCACGTACACCTCTGTGACTTCAGTTATACATTGTAATACACCATGAAAAGAATTTTAAACAGCCTGAACAGATTTGTCAGTACTTTCAGGAATGACCATTACATTATTTTTTTTTTATTATAGTCACCTTTCAAACAATTTTCTAACCTTAATTAGTACACATGTGTCTTCACTTATTTTATCAGCTATTTAACCTATTCTTAATGAGGAAATGCGCCCCTTTGTAGTTTGGTTTTATTGTGTGCACCACAGTGAAAGGTAAGGGCTATAAGACCATCTTCAAGCACTTCATGTTCCTCTGACCACAGCTGTTAATGTTATTTAGAAGTATAAGGTCTATGGGACTGGAGCCAGCTTCCCAGGACATGGTTGCAAGAGGAAATGTAATCCCAGGTTGATGCAAATGCTCTTCAAGCTGAATACCAAGGCGGGATTAAATCACTGTCCCATCACAGCCTCGTTTGCCTTTTTCACAACAATGCGGCCCATGAAGACCCCAGAGGACTCCTGTAACGAAAGAAAAACAAAAAAATGACTGGAAAAATGTCCTTTGAATCAGTGAGACAAAACTAGAGCTATTTGGGAGGTCGCATCAACTCTCCAGATGGAAAAATGAAACTTTCAATGAAAAGAACATCTTTTTAATGTTTTGCTGTGGTGCTTTGCTTGGGTCTGGCATAGAGGGCGTTGAATCAAAAATATCAAGAAATCCTGAAGTGAAACATCCTTCCGGTGTCAGGAAGGCCAGCTTCAGTTCCAGGCTATGCACATTGACCCAAAGTACACAGGTGAAACACCTGTGAAAAACACTATGTGGATAAAGCATCCTTCAAACCTGCGATGCTCGAGCAGCGTTCGGGAGAACTGGTCTAAAAAGTGATCTCATTCAGAGCTACAGAGATCGCTCGCTGCAGCTAAAATGTTGTGCAACAAAATAAAGGGAACAATCTTTTTTTTTGTTCAAGCCAATTTTCTTTTGTCTTTATTGTGTAAAATATTCTCTTCGACCAGGACTTGAAAGCAGCTGCTGATTTATGTTAAACATGGAATAAAAAAAACACAAATACATGCTGAAATCAAAGCTGTGGCAAGAAGTAAACATTTGTAGCTCTAGAAACAAACCATAAACCCGTAGTTATCTTATTTCATGTTGTTTGTGCTTATAACTCTTGGCCTTTTTATTGATTTCAATATCATGCAACATATAGATGCTCATTGAGGACTATTGGGATGCTCTTTTTCTATCCTGTAATTCTGTGTAACTCAAAGTCCACCTTTTAAAGTGACAATGGAGGCTACCTGAGAACATGATGTGTAAGGTGGCAGCTACCACGACCTGTGCCTTTCCAGTCTTCCCTGCCTTAGTGGCGTCCTCCAGTTATTCCAATAGAAACAGACAGGATCAGCACTTGTTGAACTGATGGGAACATAGCCTTGGAATTTCTTGTGGGGTTCGGCATGTCAACTTTATTTTCCATTTTGTCCTCCCTCTCACAACAAATCAGTGCCTTTTTCATTTTTGCTGCGCAGAGAGATCTTTCAGTCACTTTACCCACATCACGCCAGCTACGAAGGAACAGATGTGTAGCTTCTTTGCTTGGATCTATGTGATGTACACTCTGCAACATCACAGGGGTACATCATGATTGTTTGACAGTAGAAAATTTATACAATTAATTAATTAATTAATTATCAGTATCTCTTGGTTTGGCTTGTTGCTAAAAAAAAAGTATCTAGTTTAGGCTGTACTGACTCTGAAGGGTTAACATTGACATCATAGTTTACTTCTGGTTTCCAGCCAGTTTAACTGAGGACCAGCTGAACTTGAACAGCAGCTATGGGATAAACTCAAAATTACTGCAACGTAGCACCTTGCTAAAGCGCAGCCTGGTGAGTTGACACTAGCTTAGAATCTGGATGTGACGTATTTGCTTGCTTTTTCATGCAGAGATTTGTGATCAATAGTGTTTTTTGATAATGTGACCTCCGTGGTTGTCAAGGGCAACTGCTTCTGAATGATCAAAGTGATGTCCATTAAATTAACAGCGGAAACCCAAATACCACAAAAAAGGTATCCACTGGGTAACAGCCCCGGTAACAACTCGTCGTTCCCGCTGCATCTGGGGCTTTTGGATGTCGTAAACGTTCAGTTTTGAAGCGACTATGTGAACTCCCGCTGACTCAGAAGGCAGTGATTTTGCGCGAAGGCGAGGACAAAACTGAGAATAATATCGACAAGCTGAACCTCACATGAAATTCCAGGCTACGTTTTTGTCGGTTCAGCAAGAACACATTAACACTGACTGCCAGATGAGTGGCGATCTCCTACGTATAGCTCGGTAGTCGGGTTGTCCCCATTCATTTAGCTCTGAAATCTATCATCTGTAGATGTGGAACTTTAGAGGAAACCACTTTGGGCCAAATTTTAGGGTATGGCATATAAATTAAAGGACATGATAAGCTGCACTGTTGTTGAGTTTTTAATTGTTTGTTTGCACAATTAGAATTACAAACACAGGAAGTCAAGTGTTTGGCTTCTCATTAAAATAATTCTGTCATTTCATGTCATCGGTAATATTTTTCTTACTTTATAGGATCCATCTTGAACTAGATAGTATCTGTCAGGGGACCATTCATTCAGTCAAAATCCTTTTTTGTTCTTTCCTCTTTGCAATAAATAAATACTCCATACTCGCAGCATTCACTGAAATCAAAACAATAGATCTGATGCAATATATCTCAATTTAATTGGAATCACATTGGCAAGAAAAACATGTGTTTTGTTTACTTTTCCAGAGTAAACATGTGTGATTTTTTTTTCCTGTTCTTTTTTGGTTTGAGATGAATAGCTAGTTATGTTTTTTCCATCTTTCCAAGCAGCCACAGAATGTGGAAAACATGTCGTCGTCCAACCGGCGATTGCTGTGGTCTCTGTGATGTGTTCAAGGAAACACAAGCAGTAATGAGTATTTGATCAGCCAGTCAGTCATTGTCTCTGCTAGTTCTTTATGTTCAGTTTCCTGCAGCAGGCGGTAAGCTGACCATGATGATGCCTGAGAGTAATGAACACTAATTCACAATTCACCCGGCGTTGTTCAGGATGCACCCGGCCCCGATGACGCAGCTGGAACAGCCTGTGACACCAGTGGCCAGATGTGTAAAAGCGCATTTATGCAGAAAGGCAACAATGTGCATCAGGCATTGTTTTTTTTTTTTGCTACATTTATGAATCCCCTTGTACGTACAGTTGACTTTGAGAGATTGCAGGAGTTGATTTCCACTCCTGTTTGCAGACAATCTTCTGCGTTGGTCATCTTCATGTACAAATACTGTTTTCACCAACAAAAACAATCACAGCAAAGCAGACACACAATTTCCAAAATGTGAAGAGAAACTGATATCTGTTTTATTTGGTGTCTAACTTCTGGAACTATTAACAGAGGAATAAACTGCTGAGAGGAAAAAGCAACAGGAGCAATCAATTCTGAAAGTCTTGTATTACAGATGAGGCCAAAAAGTCACACAGGGACAAAGTGAGCAGCGCTACGAGAAGAGAAATGTCGACTCCAGATTAGTGACTTGATATTTCGGAAGCCTAAAATGAACGAGCCATCATCTGGTGGCAGAAAATCTGAACAATCTCTAAATACAAGATCTCTGCTTAAAGTACTTGTAGAAGGAAATGCAGCAATCTACTAATACTACTACTACTTATTATTATTATTATTATTACTATTATTATTATTATTATTATTATTATTATTATTATTATTATTATTATTATTATTATTATTATAGAAAGAAAAACAAAAAAGTAAAATGCATCAGATTACAAATTATATAGCAGCCACAGTTAGAAAATAAAGTATATTAAGAACACTGATAATAAACAAAATGATTGAAAAATCATCACAACATTGAAATAAAAGTTTTTGTTTTACTTTGTTTAACTCTGATGCCTTTTTAAAAAAAAAAATATTTTCCCTTACCTATGTCCAGTTTAAAGCAGTCTAAAAACATGTGCATGGTCTGAATGTGTGAAGTGCACACGTTTTTGCCGAACATTTTAAATATATACATAAATACCAGTTTGCTGCGCTATGAAGCTAGCCCCAGGTTGTGGGAGTGATGTCCCCATTAAAACTTAATTTACTACAGCAGATAAAAGCATTTACGGTGAATATAGTTTGGCTTTTGTGCTCCAGTTCCATTTAGTTGATGTCAAGGTCTTCTTCAAAGTCTGTCTGACACTCCTACTGTACCTTAAATCAACCGGTGGGATTGCATAGGTCGCCAGAGCTGCTCTGTTTGCAGAAGTACAATATAAATCTGCCCCAGTTTACCCTGAATACTCTAATACTTGTATGTTATCATTTTTCCTCATCAGATGTGAAGAGCCGTGATTAATTTAATTGTGTTGTTAGGGCTCTCACAGCTCTGTTTCTGCTTACACCAACTTCAGCCACTTACATAAATGTCTACCCTTCTCAGTGGGGGCAAATTAGACTGATCAAAGCAAACCACAGTCTTTGTACAGATCTCCCTCTCGACACTGTCGTAATTATGAGCTTCATAAAAAAATACCACAGACAATCACAAGAAGTAACTTGCGCAAACCAAGCTGTCTGAAAGACCGATCGTGTTTATCCTTCCAAAACCATGTGACATCACAAAGTCTAAGATTGAAATGACTTCTCTCTCTCTCCTCTGGCTTTTATTACCTTGCGCTGGAATGTCGATTCTTCTGTGGGAAACGGCTATTTCATACTGTGATTGCCAAATAATAAGGCGCTGGTAAAAAACTTGCTCGTTGGAACGTGCTCACACAAGCATCAATGTTATAAATGACCAATTTTTATGAGGCTCATCTCTGTGACTAATAAACTGTAATTTGTTGTTTTGAGAGATGCAGTATATTTGCAGCTCCAGTCTTGATCAAAAAGAGCTAAACCTTTTAATGATAAATACTTGAGTTAAAACATTATAGAAATAATAATAATTTTCTGTGCTGTGCATCTGAAGTGACTACTGATTGAAGTACTCCAACTTAACACCACCCTGTCACTTTAGATTGGGCCCACCTACATCAGAACATTTCTCATACAGTCAGCCATTTACATGTGCAGGGGACTGTGATACAACAGACCCAGATCAGAGTAGAATTATCCTTCCTTCCAATCTTTAGCTCTATCCAATGTCACATGCAACATTTGCTCTGAAGGAGTTGGTGTTGCTGTTTAAGAATAAATTAATAAAATTAAAAAAAAAAAAAAAAAAAGTATACCAATCACATTACATCTGGCTTGCTAAACTGTCTCAAAGAGACGAAATGTGCAGTTCCCTGAATGACCACTAGAGGCTGACTCCCTAAAAGTGAGTTAATTTTAATTTACCACCAGGTTAAAATGTCCAACCTATAAGAGAAATAAACATTCACATTCTGGTACAATTTAGCGAGAAAAAAAGAAAAGTTTGGGTCTCAGAGATCGATTTCACATCCATGAAGACCGTACAGCTGGTGATTTTTTTATAATGTACCTTTATCGGGTAAAATTATATGTAACCACAAATTTATGCATAAGCAGTGGCGTAGTTGTTTGAGTGACAGCTACATAGCTGTCTATTGTGTCAAACATGTATCTGTCTTCACATTGCTGGCTTCTGGTTTAATAGTGCTTGTTGTGCTCGTTAAGAGAACTAACTGGGTTAAGGTTGGCCTAAAAGAGTCCAGAGGCCAGTGTTGCTTGCCTGGATGTGGCTAGCCGCTTCGACCGGCGCAGCCAGCAGCAAGCTCGACCCCTGGTGAAGTGGCTTTCAGCTTCAGTGTCTGCTAGTTGGCTAGCTGGCTTTGCAGTAGGACAAGAGCTGGCAGCCAAAGTGGTCATTATATGTGGGTAAAGGCCGAGAACCGGCTGCAGTCTGACCACCACTACTGTAGCAAAGCCACCCAGTTAGACCGTGGCTAGCTTCAGTCCTGCACCTCAGCTCACCCAGTCTTCCGCCAGTCTTCATTTCAGCTTTGGCCCTCCATATGTCATTTTGGTAGAAACATCTGAAACAAGAATGAATAGGCAGATTTGATCAGAACAAATGTAAGATAACTCTCTTTAGCATATGCTAAGATAAGCTACAATAGCTAGCTTGTGTGATAACTGAAGTAAAGTAATGCTGGATTCACATAGGTGCGTTGCAGCAACTCAAGGGGGGGGGGGGGGGGGGGGGGTTAGGGGTAGTGTTCATGTTTCTTCATCATACCAAAAACACCAAAACAAATTTCCTCCTGCTCACAAGTAACCCGTGTGCTTTAGATCAGTGAACTGATAAAAGCTGAAAATCCAACAACTTCTGATGGAGGCAACACGACCAACGCAACACACAGAACTGACAATTCAGTTCGGCAACAGATGACATCACCCCATTCAACGTCTATGGAGACGGGTGTAAGATGATGAACACAGATGCTGGATGCACACAACTCTCTCCGGCCTTTTACAGCCCATTGTAGAGGAGGGTGGAGTGGAACTCAGTGGCTCTCTCCACCAACTAAAACCAGCTACTATGAAGAGAGCTGTAAAGACATCATTGAAATAAGAGCTTTTGTATTGTATCCCTGTGATGTTTTAACTCAAACTCGTCAGACAACTGATTAATACCTCAAACATTGTGCCAACTTGTGAAAAAGGTATGTACAGTATTAAAACCAGAAATCCAGTAATAAATTTACCATGAGAACATTATGGAGAACAAGATAGGAGAAGGGATTCAGCATCAGGTTGTACTGTAGAAGAGTCGGTTGTTTATAATCTTCTTTTGAAGTCCTGAACCTTTCTAGAAATTATCTGTGGAGGCTTCTAGTGAGATTTAAAATCTTCCTAATAGGTTTGCTGGACTTGTGTGGAGTTCACCATTCCACATCTTTTGATAAATTTTGAATTAAGTCTGAATAAGCTGTTGTGAACACAGCAGGAAAAGAGCATTCACTGTTTCATACTCATGACTTCTATGAGTTGTATACACTGCTGACATGAAAATAGAAAGGAAAAAAAAATCAGTGCAGAGATGTCAATGTCCATATTTACTAAGTGTGAAAAATTGTGGGAAAAAAAATGAAGATTATTGAGTAACATATATTCTTCTTAACATTATAAAATATATGTTTATTGTCACCAAAAATGCAAGGTTTAAACTTTGGAAAATATAAATTCTGTACAATGCATCTTCAGAAGTGAAGAAGCAAAAGAAACAAGGACAATAATTTAATTGCTAAACGAAAAATAAAATTAGTGTTGTGTATTCACATTTAATATACCGTCATCACATCATAGAAACCTCAACTTTCTGTTTCTCATGTTGGCCTAAAGCTGAGAAAAGTTCAGCTTAAGATACCGTGTTTGTTTTAATTACTTCAATTTTTCAATTACTTTTACAAAGTCAATCAATCAATCCAATTTTATTTATACACCTGAATATAGCCCAAAGCACTTTAAGACCAAACATTAACACCTCTCAGCCCCCCAGTCTACAGTAAGCCAGCTCAGCCAGACAAAAAGAAACAAGAAAAAAAAGGGTAAAACACATAACAATAAAATTTAGCACCGAATACAAGGCACTAAGGAATTGAGGAAAGTCAGATAGATAGACATGAAACCAGAAACTGTTGTAATTTTATGGCCTAAATTATCTGTCATTACCCAATATTCCCTGAAAACTTAAATCCAATGACCACAGAGCTACTTGCATGGGATGGCATTGGTGATGAACACAAGTTTAAGGCTGAAAAAAATGACAAGACACTGAGAAGCGTAACCAGATGATTTTTGACAAACTGTATTATCCACCTAAAAAGATGATGGACATTTTGACTATGAAGAGAAAAATATAAAGCGACACAAAAAGACAAAGAGAACTTCTTTCAGGCACTGCAGTGCTGGTTACTTCTGCAAAGGAGACGTTTTGAATTAATTTGTAATTCCAAATGTCTTACCTAAAACTGAAGAGCTGAGGTGGCACTTTATGAAGTTGAAGGTAACTCTGAGGACACAGTTAAACATTACAGCTCACAGCACAGTGACCAGTTAAAAAAGAAAAAAAAAAAAAAAAAAGCACCTCTGTGGTCCACATAAGGAGAAACGTCTCATTGATTGGTCAATGGTCATGGAAATGTTGTGTACAATGACCCTGAGATCAGCCGCCCTCCAGCCCCCGAACAAATCCATGGGGTCTGAGCTTGATAGAAGGCAAGAGGAGCAGAAAAAGGTGGAGGGGTTGAGGGTTGGGGGGTGCTGTTGAGAGGGTGGTTTATATCCATGTGAAACCAGCCCAAACAAAGACTCCCTGTTTCTCGGCCCAGACAACCCCCACCACTCCGAGCAAGATAAATAAATAAATACAAATGGAAAAAGAAACCATATACGCCTTCTGAAAAGGCCTGTAAGAGAGTGACTGACAGACAATTGAAAAGACAAATTGTTACATTGTCTTTGGATGGGGGTGGCCAAGGGGTTGATGCGCAAAGGTAATTACGAGGAGACGTGAACCAGAGGGTCACGGGTCACAGTATGTGTCTGACCCTAAGTTTTAGGCCATCGCTGGTGAAGAAAGAGCCTCTGAATTGAGTGTGTGTCTCGCTAACTCCTGGATTGGTCACCCTGTGACACAACATGTCTTAGCTCTCTTTTGGAGGTTTTTCTTTTTCTTTTTTTTTTTTAAACTTTCAATACTGCTTCAATGAATACCCTTTCTCAAGATGGAAAAAAAAAAAAAAAAAAAACAGCTTTTCTATGGCTGAGTTGAGAAACGTTGACGGGGCATTTGTCTTGCAGCTACTCACCCATGTTTGATTTAATTGCTTTTCCACCCTTCTGTGCCACGACTCCTAGCAGTCCGGCTCTGACGGACAGTGCTGGAAGCCGAAGGGGAAGGTACTGTTATTATGACAGTGAGGCAAGGAGACAAGGTTGACCTGACCCACACTCACTTGGTTGGCTTTCCCATGGCGCTGAAGGGACTGGGAACTACTCTGCTGAGAACAGCTTCAGTCGACTCCACGTCTCTACCTCTGTGCTTCTGCTCTTGGATTTAAGGGGGTTTATTATGATGAGGACAAATTCTCATGAGGACAAAATTAATGTAATATTCTATCACATTTCTCATAGTGGAAATGTAGCTTTTTAATACATTGAAAGGCCAGCAAATTTAAAAAAGAAGAAGAAAAGAAACAATGCATCTTTTACAAAACACAAATATCTAATATGATACACAAAACTTCATGTTTCATGTTAAATCTCTTATGTAATCACCTGACTAACAACATATAAAACATTACTTTAAAATCTAATCGAGGCAGCGGGGAGATTCTTATCACAGTATACTCTTCCCCATTCACGGTTCACTGCTTACTCGTGGATGATTTTGCTCTCAAAATTTTTTTTTCATTTAAATTTGTGGTAGCCCACAAAAGTAGCAGAAAAATGTTCACAATAACCCTAACTAGAATTATTGTTTTTTTTTTTATTACTATTTTTTTAATACATATCATCACACTACAAAATAAAAATGTTTTTTAATTTATCATTACTACATTATTACTGTATTAATGAGTAACAATGTCTTTAGAATGTGTTTGGAAAGCATGGTTTAACGTATATAATAAACATAGGCCTTTTAAAACTGCATCAATAATTTGTGGATTTTTGGGATTCGCGGGGGGAGAAAGGAACGTAACCCCCGTGAATAATGAGGGTGTACTGTAGTATTTTCAACATTGGCACGCAGAGATACACTCTTAGAAATTAGGAGTTGTTACTAACCGGTAGGGCTGCTAAATTAATCGAAAAATAATCGAAATCGTGATTTTTGGTTGCCACGATTAAAATTTTGAAAATTGTGATTAATCGTGACCATGTACAATGTAGTGTAGTGTAGGGGACAATGTAGTGACCTGCCTTTGGGCGTTCTTGAAGCTAAGACATGTTTACAGGCTGGTGTTTATGGCCAAAAATCTCTAGGACCGCCTAAGTTTCATGCAATTGCCTGTTATATTATTTGTCCATCCCTTATGCAATACTTTCTTGGTTACATTTCATATCGTGATTTTAAATAACATTCTGAACAAAAAATACTTTTTATTATTGAATAATCTTGATTAATAATCGTAATCGTGATTTTGATCCAAATAATCGTGATTATCATTTTTTCCATAATCGTGCAGCCCTACTAACCGGTAACCAGCAAGGCATTAACAACTGACTAACCTCCGTTTTGTCATTTCCCTGTCCTGGCGTCACCACAGCGGAGTGATCCGCATTAGAGACTCGGCTCAAGTTTTATGGTGAATGGACTTCCTGAGTCAACCAGGACTGGAGCGTGGGACCACCCCATGTGGTCGGTGAAGGTACTACCATGGAGCCACCGAGCCAAGAGGCCTGGTAACAACTACCTGTGCACAATTCTCAGTATCCTATTCCTGCTTTATCTCTGATATAGACGTGTGGATTAGTTTTAGACCATATTTGGAAAATAAAGAGGCCATCATTTTCATAGTTTTTCTCTCCATATAAACAAAGTTAAAAGTTATAAATACCAGCAGATTTTTCACACAAGTGCCTCATAGCCCTATTAAAGTGAACTGTAAACAATGAAATTAGATCATCAATGTGTGATCAGACAGTTATGGCCAAATCCAATCTGAGTACAAAGCCCAGCGATGCTGATTATGTATGCTTACAAGTAACTTAAATTTATGGTTTCACAGGATGATTCCTGGTAAGATTATTCATGCGCGCCTTTGATGGTGTCCTTCCAGTATTCGTCCATATTCTTCAGTGCAACCGGTTAAATATTTATCTGTTATCTATTAAATGTCCTTTTAAAAATCCAATTGCTCAGTGTCTTTTTCTGTCTGCTGCTTTGTGCTGAACAGCTGTCCTGTTTGCTTTAGCAGAGATTCATCACTGAAAACAGATGTCGGAAACAGCAGCTCACCGCAGTATGAGGGTGATGAGAGCGAATCAAAACATTAAAGTCCAAACAATGAGCTAAAAAATGCCTCAGCAATCCAAAAATAGTAGTTAGTCAAAATAATATCAGTCAGGCGAGCTGAGAGGTACAAGCGGTACTTTTCACATTGTGGATAACGCTAATAAACATTATTTAAGGGTGACCCGACGCTGCCGAGGGATGGCTGATCATTTATGCTCTTCATGTTTCCAGCATCAAGCCCTTTGCCAAACATCCACAGTCCAGCAAAAGACAGGTTTCTATAACATATTAACAACACAGCAGGAGTCTGGAAAACAAGAAGACAAGAAGGGAAGGTGTGTCAACAGCAATTTTGTAAAAAGTAAGGACTGAAGTGATGAGAAAACCTCCAGTTGAGGAGGATGGCTGAACTCAGGGCAACATACTTTCTTGATTAAGTGCAGTGAGTTCCTGTTAAACCCACTCTGGGAAAACAACTGGAAAGATTCCCATTTTGGTTGGACTAAGATGAGAATTGATGCATTTGACCATCAGCTCTGGGCAACAGTTTATGATAAAATGCAGTTAAATCAGCTGGAATATAAGCAGTTTTACGCCCAGCGCTCTGACTGTTACTACCCCTGCTGCGCTCTGTATTTTTTATGCTGCACTAACTGGGTGGATGTTTTAAGCTGAATTTGATCTCTATTTAAATATCTTACACGGTGTTCTTATGATTTGTGATTTTGTTTTTTCATTCTGCTGCTAATGATGCGTGCGTCCTTTTTCTTGGCAGTCTCCGTTTCTTAAGTGGGAGTTAAGAAGACGAGAAGGCCCCCAGATAGTCTGTATTTGAGTAGGAAGCACAGCGCTGGTAGCTTAGGAGCGTATGTGAAGGAAGGAGGGAGTGAGGTAGGTGCAGCTGGGTTTGTTTATTGTGGCACGTTGCATTTACAGCCGTACCCTCAAGGTGAAGAAGGGGACGTAATCGATTCCGTGATAAATGACTCTAAATTTGTTATTTTGAGGGCAGGGTGGGGGGATATTTAACTTGTGCTGCCACAAAGGTCTCATTAATTGTAATGTTTATGCATGTTAATGTTAACCAGAACACCATGTGGGTCCTGCTTTGTGTCAAACAAGCAGCATGCATCATGGGAAAGCCTCGACGGCTGGCGTGTGTGTTTGTATGAACGGGCTGGGTGCTGCGTGTCCGTATCCGTATTACATGTGCCCGGAGCGTTCAACAGATCCTCATGTTCACCTCCCTTAAAGGAGGGTCGTACCAGATGAAAAGTTGCTGAAAAGCCTCTGAGCTGTAAATACTTTTCCTCTGTCACAATGTTTAGAGGTGAAGACAAAGTGGACCACGCTATTACGCCATAAAATGGAAAACTGAATATGAATGCTTTTGTTCAACATTTTAAAATAAACCATTTCAATTGGCTAAACCAGGAGTTATGTCACCACGTGAAGACACTGCAAGAACGTTCAACTCCTAAATGCTCTTTTTTTTTTTTTTTTCAAAAATAGACCCACTTTCCTAAAGCCTTAATGTAATGAGATGCTTGCAGTGATATGTTTTGGCCAAAATATCACAGGGAGACAGCACATAAGCTCACTTTTCAACCATATCTTTAATTCGGATCAGTTCAGCTTTATTTGAAAGCATCTATTACAACACATATGATGTCTTTACTGCTCTGTTCGTAGCAGCAGGTTTTAGGGGGTGGGGTCAGCCACTCGGCTCCACTCCACGGCCATATAATCATGAGAATGTCACAAATTCTGCCTGCTATGATGTTACGGATGGCCAATGACAAAAAAAAAGTGCTTTGGAATCCTACAACATACATTTATCTAATATATGCTTAGTAATTTTAAGCCTTCAGGCACAAGATATGATGATAATTAATCATAATAACACTGTAGATGAGTCACAAAATACAGAAAAGCATGAACCTGGGCTGCTGGTAATTCAGTAGAAGGCAAGTACAGATATCCAAAACTGTGATATGACCCCTGATGCCATCAGGAGTCATATCAATCAAGATGAGTATTTCCCCTCTTCTGGAATATTCTCAAGTAGCCCCTACTCAGCTACAGCTCAGCTCTTTTGAACAGTTTTACTGATAGAGTCTTTTGTTGAGTGAGCTGAGGGTAATTACCTAACTGTATTAAGATGAAATACAGCATTGCTGGGGCTGAAATCAAGTTCATGTAATGAAACACAGATGGATGATGTTTAGCTGTAGTGCGCTTCTCATAACCACATGCACCCAGCAGCAAGACCTCCTCCTGAATTCCTTTTTCAGGTTTTAGTATTCACCAGCTCTCAAGATGATTATTTATTATGGCTCTCCCCTGGGCTTGTGGCTCACAGGTTGAAAAACACAAATTTAATCATGATGAAATGACTTAATCAATACAGCTACATCACTGACGCCGACATGGCCACGAGGCCACCAATGAGGTTGGTGTTACAGCATGATGCAGGGTACGTTTTTAAAATGGCTTGACTCATCTTTCTGGATAATGTGGTTTTGCACAGCTGCAGACTGTGGCAGTGTTTATATGGCTGGACGTGAAACATTAAGGAAGATTTCAGTTGCTTTGTGTTGACTTTTTTTTCCCCCTTTTTTACAAATTAAATTTAACACCAATTTCCTGTTATGCAAATAGCGCAGCTTTAATTCTTGGAAGAGTGATAAAATAAACTCGTCATTCAACTCTTGCCTGTAACTTTTAACTAACAATAAAAAAAAAAAATCAATGTGGGATGCAGCTTCATGGTCTATAATAAGCTGGCCTCAGTGTGGGACTTGATAAGTAATCAGCCTCCCTCCTGCTGAGGAGTAATGCCGCCTGCCCAGTATGAGGCATGAGTTATTTGAGAGGCATTTGGCCCGAGTCTTCAGGCACACAGAAGCATCATTAAGCTAAAGTAACAGCAGCCCGCTTTCTTTTTTTCTGCTCACTTTCATTCTTCTCCTCGTTGTCATCTAAATGTCAGAAATTGCCAGCATTAGTCATGGCGAGGGCAGTGCACCCAGGCAAATCACCTCAGCCAGCGGCACGCTGTGTTGTGAAAGTCCCTCACATAAAATCCTTCGTATCTATTTTGAAGGTCAGACGTGGCAGTTATACAAAGAAACAAGACCCATTTTTCTGGGATGACAGCCGGAGCAGCCAGTTGGGAAGCATTCCCAGTGGGCCGCTAAGTTGGGTTTGGTGTTCCTCTTGTAAAAAACAGAAAGAAAAAGGCTACTATGGCAGTCATTATGCCACTTAACCTGCTCAGTATCTGCCTATTTGACTTTCCACACTGACTGCACATTGTCAGAGCTGCAATAGATCATATGGCTGCTGCCTGCTGAAGTAATTTCCTCTTCCCAAACTGTCAGAGGCAGTTTACACTCCACAGTATCGCTTCATAAGTTCTGTTTAATGAACATCGATGATATATCAATGAAAAGCAGTCAGCAAAAGTTAACGTGAACAGTATGAAGATGCTCCTAGGAACTGAAAAGTAAAAAAGTAGCAACATAATAGTCTGACTGCTATTTTTTTATTTGAATTGGTTAATGTCTTACCTGGAAACACAGCAGTCACTGCACTCTCAGTCTGGAGAATGAGTGAGTACTTGTGATGGCCGAGCCAGTGTAACAGCTACTCACACAGGGAGCGATAAAGGAGTCAGTTTTCACAATCCAAAACAAACAAACGTCATAAATCTCATAGCTGTTTGAGTGGATACTATACACGCAGTCACTTTTGCGTCATACACAGACCGGGTCTGCACAGCGTCCCCTTGGCGATGTAGTGTTGAAGAGGTTGTTGACTCAGAGTGTCATTCGTGATATTTTCAGCCAACCATGAGAACAAATTGATTGATGCATGGATTCGTTAAACTTTATTTTCTTCTGCAGAGTTAATAACATTTAATTGTATAAATAAAAAGTTGTTAAAAGCAAAATTTCCTCACATAGTCTAAAAACATGCTGTTTCGGTCTAAATGGTGATCCAAAATCCTATCTAGACAACATGTACATGAGCTATACTTTCATTTTGGCTGCTCCCTGGCAGTTTTACACCAGATGCCTTTCCTGATGTAACTGGGACTCAAACCCAGTACCTCCCATATAGTAAGCAACAGCACTACTACTAAACCACTGGAGAGGCCATGTACATTAACTATTATCTGATGAATTCATAGGAGCAATTATAGGAACAATTTGGTTGAATAAATAAATCAGTGTAATAAACATGTCTGTCTGTGAGACTGTGTTTGTGCCTTGAGTGGTTCCTGGACCAAAAAGGCTCTATATAAGTACGTTGTTGCTGTTGATGTGGACCTCTGTTTCTTTTGCTTTGCGTCAATAAAGCAAATTTTTCACTCAGCAAATCAAAATGAATTAGCTTTTTGGTACTTAGCTAGTTCAGGAAGGGGCTGCTTTGCTTCCTTCCAGTACATAGACTGATGTTCATGACTTCAGCAAACCAGGTGTTTCAGTCAGCTAATCTGGGCTAGCTAGCACTCTGGTACTTTGATGCTCTCTGGTACTCGTTATCAGTTCTAAAAAAACAGTTTTTATTCCTTTCTTTCTACAAAGAGATATTTTCCTGTTCTCTGAGCCAAATAAATAAACTAGTCTGAAACGTATGTGAAGATGGCATATGGTACAACTTTAAAACTCTTTTCAACGTAAGATTCTTCTTTATGCCACAAAAAAAAAAAACTTGTTGTGTCAAAGTTGTGTCACATTTGCTTAGTCGTAGCTCAAACAGAGCTTTCCGTAGTCCGTGTTTTCAGTTAGCATGTGTGGAATCAGTTCATTGACAACAGCATCAGTGCCTTCTGTGGGAGCTAACTCTTCCTTACCTGCTTCACTTAAAACAAATATGACCTCTATTCTGTCACAAGTTTAATCTAGAATGAACAATCTAGAAGCTAAAGAGACTGCTAACCACCCTGGCTTAGCAAAGTTAGGGTGGTTAGCTTTGAATTCCTGCGCTAGCTGGGGAGCAATTGGTTTTGTTCACTTTTATTTTCAAGTTTAATTTAAAATTTTGCTTCTGTTTTATTAATTTGACAAGTAATGCTTTTGACCTGGGAGCCAGTTTTATTAAAATATTGTTTCCACAGTCTATCATTTTTACTTTGCAACAGGTGAGTTTCAGGTATTTCCACCATCTTGATGTTTTACTTGTGTGCAGGTTTTTATCAGAATAGAGAAGAAGAACAGAGAGACTGATACACTGATGCTCCAAAGTTTACGTATTTGGAATTAATTCAATCAAAAAAAAATATTACAAATGGAGTTATAGTTAGAGCAATGACCAAAGGTGTTACTTTACATCCAAAGATTAAAAAACAAAAAAAAAAACAACAACAACAACACAACAACAAAAAACCCTCAAAATGTAGGGCAAAGGGAAAGAGCCTCATAGCAGAAACATGAGAAACCTTTTGAAATTACTTCAGGAAGCAACTCATTCAGGAAGTCATAAAGTAGAAGATGCCTGTGCATCCTTGTCTCCCGCATCACCCTCTGCCTGTCAAACGATGTTGCAGGACCGTTTTCAGGGAACCAAAGCATGTACACATTAAAGGAGTATCATTTCTGTAGTTATAACCCCAAACAACCCACCCAGTCCACCCTAAAGGAATGAGGTGCTGTTGTTGCTTCTACCTCAACACCAAATCTAGCAAGCTAAAAGAAACACAAGTTCATTTGCAGATTTACCCAAGCTGTTGAGTTGAAGCTGCTATCGTACATGCTGAAGACAATGTATTAGGTACAACAAGGAGATACAACAGCTTCTGTTTGAATGGGAAAGGACGTCATTGATATCGTCAAGTTCTTTGAAGATCCAAATGGGACAATTTCAGCAGAGTTTAGCAGCCATTTCTAAAGCTGTGTCTCTGGTTTCTCTGTTACTTGGTAAGTCGTGCCTCCTGCTCACAATCATTGAGCACAATCATATACTTGCAGCTGGCCCTATTTTGGTCATTGGGTTCAAAACATTTGTATTTTATGATGCTGTAAATGTGGAAAGCATTTAAATGGAACTCACCATTGAGATGCAAACCCTTAGCAGGCGTGATAAATGAGCCACAGCCGGTGAAACCTCCGTTGCTAGGTTTCTGTATCTCTATGGGAACAGCGTCATCAGTGGTTTGAGGGTCACCTGCTGCAAACACTGAGAGGAAGGGAGCAGCCTGTGACACATCCAAGAGAAGACTAAAAAAGGTGTTTGACATGTGCAGAAGACACTACTGTGAAGAAAATCCATTTTCTTCATGGTAGTGTTGAACATCATTCTTCTGCTACACTTCCGTTGCATTAAATTTGGAAATATTTCATGTTGAATTTTTTTAATCAGTGAAGGCAAGGTATGATGTTTGTAGATAATCCTTTATATGTATATGGTGCATCATAAATAATAGCATACAGATTATTGATTACTACAACCTATCTCAACTACAAACTCTTTTTCAAACTCTCACAGAATACACCATAAAACTGTTTTTACAAGAGTGGTACACCATGCTGAATAAAAAAAATGGAAAAAAAAAACTGTTCTTGGTGTGTAAACATTCATCAAAAATATCTTCAGTGGCGGCGACAAGGAAACTTCAAGCATTAGTCATCATGCGGGCGGAAACGAGCACTCTTCAGAAAAAAACGTTTTGGAGATGAAGGTTTAATTATTTGGAATCAACATTTGCGCACCATCTGAGGCTGTTGTGAAAAAGAAAGAATAAAGTCTTGCAAGTCTAATTGTCTGTTGACAGCGGATGACCGTGTTCAGTGTCCAACCATGTTCCAACGCTGTCAACCAACGAGCTTGTTGACCACCCAGACGTCAATGATTGCTTCACAGCGGAAAAAAACATGGAAATGTGGATGTGACAATGATGTGGCTTTGTGTTTTTGTTGTTGTTTTTGTTCTTATTTGGGGTTTGTTTTGCGTTTCCAACTATAACTCCTGCCAAATGCTGTAGGTGCTTTTCAACCAAACCACCCTCAAACCGCACTCGAGGATGGCTGAGGTGATGAGGAATGGGGACCCCCCCCAACCACCCCCTCCAATTTAACTCCGAGGGCTCCTTCTGTGGTCGCCTTCATCCTGCAGATGGAAAGCGGAAGTGATGCAACAGAGTCAGTGGCTGGTACACAATAAAATCATGTCATTTTCCAGTTGCACATAGGCACATAGGCATAGGCGTTTCATCACTTTCCACTTTTTGTTTTTCTTTTTACAGGGCTGGATGTTTCCCTGATAACACTGGCAAGACTTCCAACATCATTCCTCCTCAAATCTTTCATTCTAATAATAATTTATTGATGGGGTTGAGTGAGATTTGCATTTCTATCTTTGTCAGATTGTTTTAGCAAATGGTTGATGATTAAGTGGTCAGAAAGTGATGTATGCTATAACCACTGGACAGCCTGACATCTCTGGCAGAAGAGGCTGCTGTCAGTCATCCACTGCACAGCAAAAACTGCTTATTTTTTTGTGAAACATTTTGAAATGTTCTTCTCATTACTGTTACTTGACTACTTTTTTTTGTATTTATTGCAGGCGATGTTGGCTTAAATGTGCAGATAATGCTGAAATCTATTAATATCTACCTACCAACCAACCATTCAGCACTGGGCCTTAAAGGGCTCCATCTATCTATGTTGGCCATTCGTTCTATCATTGCCTCCTGATGCTTCTGTATAGTTTTTTACTGAGGAGAGCTCATAAGATGATGATGGAGCATATAATGCAGATCTAGTTTGACTTCATATTTGGACTGGATTGTGACCCCAGTAGTGTTTTTTGCTAATAAGAAGACATAGGACTTTTTTAAACAGTTGACACAGTATCCCGAGGTCTCTGTGAATGTCTGTGACATTCTTTGCCACAGAGATGTAGTACAAACGCCTTCTTTTCAACTGTGTCTTTACAACTTTGTTCATATCAGATGGATTTTAGGGGGTCGAGTCATCTACTCCACTTCACCCCACTCTTTGTGGGAAGTGCCTCTATTAAAAGTGGTGTCACAGCTCTCTGCTGCTCACTTCTGAGGTGCAGCAAATGCTGCATGATATGAAGCTAATAGTCCATCTCTTTGTCCAAAAATGGACTATCTAGATTATTATACTCCGATGTGGATTTATGATGTCACAGTAGGAACTGCTCACTAATGTGAAGGTTTCAGACCTTGACCACCCCAAACACAGAGAAAGGGTTGTGTTATGTCAGAATTTTCCAGTTGGTAGTCACTTTCAACGCCTAAGCCTCAGAAAAAAGTGCCTTTTTTTTCTCCTTTAAGCTAACTTTTGATTTTGGTCACTGTAGCTTTAGGAAGCAGCACTTCTTATTGTCAAGTGAAGAAATGGATCATTGTTTGTGCTCAGATCAACCCTTTTATCAGAACAATACATTATGAATGTCTCTGAGCAGAAACTGTTCAGCATTACATCCATATTCTGATAATGCCTGGAACAGATATTTTTATAACTCATTTGAAAATAATGTTCCCCTAAGATCTACACATAACATTTTGTGTAAGAGAATGAATAAATTATCAAATAAAACAAATACTGGTAAAGATGAAACTGGATTTAGAACTTTTTGGGTTGCAACACATTTCAAAACTTTACTTTCAGCGTGTACATCTTCATATGTATCCATTAAAAAAGCTTCCTCTTGAGACATGAATCTGTTATTTCTTTCTTTTGTTTTTTTTAAAGAAGAATTTTGCTCTGAAGCAGAGTGAAGTAGGTTAGTTAGTAGAAAATGCTATTTTTATGAATCTTAATTCAAACTGTTTGCTGCCATTTGGAGAGGACTGTACCATTAAGGTTGGTTTCCGTTAGCAGACGTCCAGAGTAAAACTGAGGAGACTGGAACTGTTGTCTACGTTTCAGTACTGGACCCAGTAGGATCCACTGACTTAGCAAACTACTACTCCATACTACTTGGTAGTGGTGGTGCCCCAGTCTTGCAGTTTGCCAATGGTCAATCAATAAAAGAGTAAAAAGGAGAAAAACAAAAGAAGAAAAACATTGTGCGATCAACTGACATGCTTGCTGCATTTCTGTTTACTGCTTTCCATGCACTGCTATGATGGCAATGAAACAGAAAAGACAGCTTGTACTCAAGGGGAACATCAAGACGGCTGAACAGCGTCATCCCCCGCCTAAAGCATATCCAGTCAGCACCCAGTCATCGCCACTCCCCACCCAGTACCCAGCAGTTATTCAGAAGTGCCTAACCTGAGGGAAGAGATTAGTTTCAACCCTGTTTAAGTTTCAGGAAATTCTCTTTGCAGTATTGTTCCTGGGAATACAGACGTGCACCACATTAAAGGCCCTGTAAAATTACCCCGGAGCCCCCGTTAATGTACACCCACCTTGAGCCTTATTCTGTAAAGAACTGATCAAACTGTCTTAATCCTCAAAAGCTGCTACAATGAATGACTAACGCTAAAAAATTATGATGCGTATGAGGAATCATTGAAGCTTGATATTTGTATATTCATCCTGTATGGTGGTTAGCACTGCTGTCTCACAAGTAGGTTCAGGTTTGAATCCTGGATGGGACCTCTCTGTGTGGAGCTTGTATGGTCTCCGCTATGCCTAAATGTATTTTCTCTGAGTTGACTGGCAAATTATTCAGGCTGAAAATAAATGAATGGATAATAAAATGGAGACTAATGTTCCATCAGATCTGGGACCTCTTCATTCATAACCTAACGGGAACGGACTTGACACATATGATGGAAACGGCTGGGGATGTGCTGTCCAATACAACAGAAATGTGTTTCCTTTTTTTTCTTTTCCTATAAAATGGACTATGAGAGAGAATAACTCATTGACCTGATCCCCAGCCAAGAAGTGAAATAAATGGGGGCGTGGGGGGTTCTGGTATGTTTGTTTAATACATGAAAGTGTTTTTTGTTACTGATTTTTCTTTTTTTATTGTTTTCACAATATAATATAAGAATGTTAGTTAAATTTAAAAAAAAAAGAAAAAGAAAAAAAAGACTGATAGTGATCCCTACTCTGATCACTAACATTGCTGTTTCACGTAAGAAATGTCTGACTCTTAGTCAAACTGAAAACAAACATTTAAAGCAATACGTTTAGAAAATCAGAAGTAAAGGTACCTTCAAACTAGAAAACCCTTTATTGGAAGCAAACCAGCAACTGACTGGTATTAGTCAGCATTACCTTGTTTAGTGGGACCTACTAAAAGATTCACGAGGCCTGAGACAAGTCATCTCCAGCACCAGACATCTATGTAGCACGCTAAATATCTGGAGCTGTCTGAGAGTCCACATGCGGTTTGCAGAGAGCAGGGCATCGGGTCGAGTCACTGTGAGGAAAGGAAACCAACTCACTAAAAAGAGTGCTTTGCAACATTTCAACAAAGAAATGAAAAAGAAGTTTCCTTTTTTTTTTTTTTGAAGGAAATATTCTCTCCTCTAAGTTGTGGGTCAGCCCTGCTCTGTGTGGAGTTTAATTTCCTGCGTCACTTCTCACATGTCTTTTTTTTTTTTTTGTTGAATGTTTAGCTGTTTTTTTTGTTTTGTTTTGTTTTGTTTTGTTTTTTGGCAAAATGCAATTTAGAGACGGGACAAAGTCACTGGTTAGCCAAGTCGATGTGAGATTGATCGGAGGCTCACACAGTGCATGATCACAGGCTGATCACTTCAAGACCTCCGGTCCAAAACAGAATGGCACAGCAGTCTGGAAACTGAAAGTCGTGTATTTGAAGCTCGTGCCTTTTGACTTATTATGCACTTTTTTGTGAGATTCATCTTTTCTCTAAATCTCTACAATGGACATGCAATGTGTCAAAGTTATAATAGCCAAAGTGGTGGGGAACACACCAAGAGGTAAAATAAACAAGAATCCTTCCTTTCATGTAATGTATCAGTACCCCACTACTTGTTGAAGATATAACACCTCAATGGCTTTTGTTGGAGAAACCCCAGCTCCTAAAGAGTCCTGATATCTTTGAGGTTTTGTCTGGAATGCTGAAATGAGACTGAAGGTCATAAGATTCATGTTCTAACAGTTTCAGCGCTAAGAATCGTACATTTTATCCAGGCGTGCAGCCAATCACACATGATGCAGCAATTAGGATTTTTCCATGACCACACCTCTTTCATGTTCTGGTCATGAAAAGTTGACTCAAAATCTACATTTGTTCAGCATAAAGCACACCACAAGGAAATTTGCAATAATAATAATAATAAAAAAAATAATAAAATCAATCAGAAAAGAACATTTCCGACAGCACTGTACAAAACTACGTTGCTCTCTGCACTCTCCTAGTGTTACCTGACAAAGGCCTGCTTGCTGACAAAGTTTATATATTACCATGAAATAGCTTTTATACAGACACACCTCATCAGTCCCCCCCGCTGACGTACTGTGGAGCAGATTGAGCATTGAATTAATGCAGGGCAATGACAGATCCATAATTTAAGACCTTTATTTATTTAACCAGGTAAGTCAATTGAGAACCAATTCTCATTTGCAATGATGACGTGACCAAGAGGCATTACACGCACATTAATTTAACCGTGACCAAAACAGACCGTTCATGGCAGTACTTACAGCGTCACTGTCTGATGTATGGGGCTATGTGTAAGTGACATGCTATTAAAGCGCTAAAGCTCAGAGAGTGAACGTGCTAGTGACATCCACGCTTAAAAGCTCATCGTTCCTTTGGTCTGTCAAAAGCTTTTTCTCCCTTCGTATCCCCTGCTACAGACTCACCTCTCTCCCTGGTGCATTTCTTTGTCTTGGAGTCTTGGCTCAGGGCTGTCCCACTGGTGGTGTGTAGCAGGCCCATCAGATAGGCCCAGATAGGAGGCTTCCTTGTGTAGTTGAGCAAAGCCAGGTCTCATCTGGAAGAAGAGGAAAGAAGAAGAAGAAGAAGAAGAAAAAAAAAAACCCTCTCATCTTCAAAAATTTCCAGTTTGCTTTCGCAACCACATGGAAAAACTGTTGTTGGATGCCATCAGCCCATAAATGAGTCTTTGAGAACACAGCCACCCTTGTTAAAGCATCACCATTAATTTGAAATGTTAACAGAGGCGTCGTTTTCAAAGTGCTCTGGATGATCAGTTGGCTTTCTTTCTGACACACATCACCACGTTGGTATGCAGATTACTGTGCAGAGGTCTAGGTTATTGGCATATTTTAGCATATGAACAATATGAGGTTACACTTCTGATTTGATTATAGCCCAGCAATGATTTGCAGCTTTTTTTTTTTGACATTCCTATTCCTCATTTTAACTTAACCAGCATATTACCGTCATTTGTTGATTACGGTGCCATCTGTCACCTTCCATTCATGCAGCATGATGCATGCTGTTGCAGGATGTTTGCTCCTGGCCTCAGTTCAAGAAGAAGGAGAAGGAGGAAATGTCTTAACGCAGCAAAGACAGCTGGAAAACACATTGATTTGATAAGTAAGTTCAACTAAGCTGCTACTCTAATAGGTTTACGTTTCCTGGATCCACTTAAAATCAAATTAAGGGTTTTGTTTTTGTCTTGCTTAACAACGACCGTTACCAGCACAATGGGATGCAAATTAGCCTCTTTTTAAATAAAAAGGGTTTTTGCACCTTTAGGTCTTATCGTGGAGCCGATTAAGGTGGGGAGGAGATCAGCACGTGTGGCTCAGCAGCAAAGTGACTTTAGCCTGAAGTGTTGTTTGGCTGGATGAAAAGGCCCTTCCCAGCAGCTGCACGCACAAGCACAGAGAGCTGCATTTTGTCGCCCACCCTCTATCTGATAAGATAATACAGCTCTGTGTAAGACATGAGCTCGCCTGACACTTCAGAACCGCGGGGGTCATCGACTTCTTCCTTGTGCTCGTAGATATCCTCTGAGATTCACTGTCTTCCCTGCCATTTTTCTGCGGAACCGCTGGAAAGAGTTATCTTTTACATCTGAGCCTCATAACTTAGAAATTGCTCTGGAGGTAATTCCAGAAGCCTCAAACACCTAGAGGGGACATACTATGAAAAAAAAATTAAAGCACAAAAATGAGTGTTTGAAAGGCAAATGTTTGGACGTCTGAAGTGAACACTAACTCAAGATCACTCAGCCCTGTCACTTTGTTTGGAGCCAGCTGAGTTTCTACAAATATGTAATCCAGTAAGCGGCTCAGATTTCCTGGGTGCTATGACATCACAGACCCAGATAAAGGGTAGAAATATCTGTCCTCTGTATCTTTAGCTCTACCCAGTTTTACATCTTGTTGCATTTGTGGCTCCTCAGAGGCAGGTAGTGCAAAATGATTTCAAAAGAATACTGATTTCAAAAGATTTCAGAGGGGGGGTGACATGGGGTGAGGGGGTGACATGTTCACAAATTTTCAGTTAAGACCTTAGTAAACTCTATCAACTTTTGAAAAAGAAAAAAGCAGTCTTTTTTTTTTTAACCACCAGAGGCAAAAGACAACAGCCTGAAATGGCGTTTTGTAAAATATTATTTTTTGCAAAAAAAGAAAAGAAAAAGAAAACATTTAGAGTGAGTAAGAAGAATTATAGGTTCTGGATGTGTTTGTTTAAGAAGTTAAATTAACAAGAACAAGTTTTAAAGAAACTCGCTCTTACATAAATTCACCATGTTACACTTACTCTGCTCAATTTCCATCAGAATTTATACATAGGCCAAAATGTATGACTTACATCAAGATTTTTTTTTTTATCATTGTCATTTTGTATTGAAAAAGGAAGCACGGAGCAGGGAGTGAAGCCAGGGGTAGGCAGGCTCCTGCTGGGTTTTTACACAGTGGGTAATTAAGCGCTTTGATTGACAGCAGAGTGCCAAAAGGCGCAGACGCGCTCTGATTGGCCGGAGAGCCCTTCTTGTTTCCAAGCTCCGCGCATGCAGAGCGCTGTTACCCCCTCCAAGTTTCAGTGCCAGACGCTGAGCAGCAGAGGAGCGCGGCGCAGGCACAGCGCGTAAACCTGTGAGCACCCCGCCGTCTCTCCGCGTCGCTGCGCCTTTGGGCTCCTTCATGAAGTGAGCGTTTGAGGCGCACTGTGTTCTGCGTTCACTCTGAAAAAAACAAACAAACAAACAAACAAAAAAGAAAAGAAAAAAGACATGAGTTGTGGTTCAGAGCTGCTCTGGAGGATGTTCCGGCTGGCCGTGACCGTGGCGCTGATGTCCGCGTGCAGCGCATCAGAGTACGAGTACCTGGGCTGGAAGACGGACGCGTACAACGGCGGCCGCAGCTACGGCAAGCCCCCGCAGTGCGTGGAGATCCCGGACGACCTGCGGCTCTGTCACACTGTGGGCTACAACCAGATGCTGCTGCCCAACCTGCTGGAGCACGAGACCATGGCAGAGGTGAAGCAGCAGGCCAGCAGCTGGGTTCCGCTGGTGCACAAGAACTGCCACCCGGGCACGCAGGTCTTCCTCTGCTCGCTCTTTGCGCCCGTGTGCTTGGAGCGGCCGATCTACCCGTGCCGCTGGCTGTGCGAGGCGGTGCGGGACAGCTGCACCCCCATCATGGAGGCTTTCGGCTTCCCCTGGCCAGAGATGCTCACCTGTGACAAGTTTCCCCAAGATGATGTGTGCATTGCCATGACGCAGCCCAACTCCACGGAGTCCACCATGCCAACAGGTAAATCCCATTTAAGAGTAGTACTGGCTGGCTGTCCCCAGTTAGGTGACCAGCGCAGCTCAGAATATGGCTAAAGACAGCGCATGTGATCAAGCAATAGTGGATTTAGTGGTCATTTCCTTTCTTGATACCTCCGCAAATTAGTGTCTTTTCATTGGGGGGGTATATTTAGTTTTACTTTCATCGTTGCTTAGTCTGCTGGTTATATAGTCAATGAGATTTTCAGTTAGTACACACAAAACATTTGCTTGACAGAATGCCACAAAAATGGCAGACATGACCGTTAAAATTTGGATAAAGTCTAGAAAAAAAAAACCAAAAAACAAAACTGAGGTCAAAAGCTTAAATAGACCCCCACCTCTACAAAGCCCCCTTTTTTTCAAAGAAGAAGAAAGAAAAACAAAACTTGCCAATGTGAAGTTTAGATTCAAACATTTAGAAACTTTCTGTGGTGAAAAAATGGAGGCATTTAAATTTAATTATGTAAAATCTAAAATAACTCCCATGTGCAGCCTCTTATGTCAGGAACAGCAGTCTCAAACAGCTCACGCTGGATTTTTGCCTCAGCGAATGTATTAAAACAACTTTCATTCAAGTTTTAAAATCATTATTTGTTGGGTCATTCATGATGAAGAAATCCAAGTATTAAAAAGTTAATTCAGACTAAGCACCCGACTGAGAAGACAAACAGAGCACTTTTGTCACTGTGTAAAAGACGACACCCATGTGGTTAAATGAGCTTGAGAATGTTTTTTCAGGAGTAAAGGTATGTTTGCAGATGCAAATCCCAGCACAAACAAACCAAATACAACCTTTTGTGGGGAAAAAAAAAATCAGCCATGAAACAAGACTGAATCTGATCCCGCTTTAACACCACCGGTACTCCTTACGGGCTCATGTCTTATTTTCTGTCTATAATCTGCTGTATAAATGCTTTAATGTGAACGTGAGGTTGCTTGCTGTTGACGCGGAGTGATGTTGTAATTCTGGAAAAGCACTTAACAGATGGTAGTCATTTATTTCAAGGTGTTTGCTGAGTTGGAGGATAATGCTGGGAGGAAGTCCAGCTGCGAAGAAGCAAATACCTGCATCTATTAATTCCTATTCTCTGACAAATGCTTTAAATCGGATGAAAGATAAAGATGTGAAGAAGCACACCGTTGGCGTAATGTGGACTGCAGTGTAGTCTTAAAGGCAGTTTCCGAGCAGAGGTCTTTAACCTTATCTGCAGATTCCCTGAACACAACGGACACCTCGCGAAGCATCGGTGAAACTGACGCGTTAACTCGCTCCAGATAAATGGTCCTCCAGTTCTGTTCCCGTAAACCGAGTTGGACAAAATAATACCACAAGAGACCTCTTGAAATACAAAAAAAAAAAAAAAAAAGAACAGTAAAATATGTAAGCTGGTTCGTAAGAGTTCAGCTGCTATGTTACTATCCTCACTGGTCAAGGGGAGAGTACACCCACCTTCATTCACTTTAACGCTGAAACTGAGGAAAATTCCCATCTGAACCTTTAAATGCACATCTAATAAACGTTCAAGCAACATGTTGGGTACAAACGCCTAACTGTGGCTTATACTATGGGGGCATATTCCATGTAATCCCATGGAGAAGGTGGGTGTTACCGACTGTCATGGCGTTATGGACTGTCTGGCGTTTTTCTTAAAAAGATTTCCTTTTCACGCTAAGGGAGGGACCACACAGAGATCTGTGCTCTCCAGATGTCACCTGCTATCATTTGTCAGCGCCAGTGATAAATAGTCAGTGTTTTCCCACAGGCCTAATGGAGCTGAACTACTTGGAGGGAGGTTCGGGTTTCTGCTATCACTATTAACCTGGAAAGACTCATTATCCAATCTTGAGGTTGACAAAGACAAACAAAAGCAGGCTAATCTTCTCGGCCATTAATGAATGTTAATAGAGGTCAACTTCCAGCTCTCACCGCGCCGCCGCTGACCACAAGCTGCTGATAATAGAGTTAAAGGAGAACAAGGCTCAAAAGGACCAAGTGACTCTGTAAACAGTGTCTGTTATCACAAACCCTTCACACTTGAGCGTTACTTTCACAAGTTTATGTTAAACATGTGTAATGGACAACTGGCAACTGAGAGAGAGCTATCAGGGTTTCTTTTCTGTCTGCTTCAGCTCAGTCGATCCAGATCCACTCTGAAGCATTAAAATGAGCTTTGTTTGAATTAAATGCTGCTGGACTCTGCACTCATACTTATGTCCAAGTTTGTTTGGAAAACTAAGCTCAGCTTTTTGGCATGACGTGATCATTTGCTGTATTAGGAGAAACTGAAAAATCTCGTCTGAAAATCATTTGCAGATATGTCTCTCGACTGGGTTACTTCATAGCAAAAGCACATTTCGGCCCTCTCGGTTTTCCTCTTTGAGCGAGCATCGCCTGGAATGTCAGAACATTCCTATAAACTTGAGCATCAGCAACGTCTCCCCCTTATACGTGAAGAAAATCTGTATTACTTCCCTTTATTGGTGTACGGATACGTTGTTATTGAGCTGATCCCTTTTGAAAACGGTTGTAATATAGACGAAAGTGAGGAAGAGTGTTTACTGCTGCTGTTAGTTACAGCTGGCTATAAAAGCCGAAGACATTCCTCTCTGAGGTCAGGTCACCTAAACATGTGAAAACCAAGAGACCAGAGCTGCATTCGGACCAAACCATTTAAAGTGCTCTCTGAGGGTTATGGGGGACTGATCAGATCACCAAACCTTTCATGGGCTTTTTCTCTAGTTGCAACTGCAAACAGGGATGCTAAACTGAGGCTAGCGGCTATACGTTGAGTGGTAGATCAGTAGAAACCCGTCTGCCATGCGTTTGGCAAACAAGTCCTGGGGTTTACGGTTGCTCTGTTCCTCTGTATGTATAGGAAGAACTATTGTTTGTTTAAAATAAACAACATTTTAACTTACATTTTTTGTACTGGCTTGTTCTGGTGTTATACCTTCAACCAATCATCAAACCTATCATTGAATAATTACAGTATTTATCACAACCAATCACCAAGTAGTTGTGTCATTGATGGTTTCCCTCAAGCTAACAAAGGTGCCGCTCTGCATTATTAGCTTAAAAAGGCCACGTAAAAGTAGTTATATTAATAACTTTTGGCCACAGTTTCTGCGATGCGGACTGAAAAGAAAAAAAAGAAGGAACTTCCATCGGTTATGACTAAGAGAAGGTTTCTGGAGTGTTACTTGTGAGGAGACCGGAGATGTGGAGCCTCGGAGCACATGTTTCCATTACCGTCCTCGGGTCTTCCTCAAACGTGTGGTGATAATTTGTGACTAATCCACTGCAGCATTTGATATTTTACATAATTTTCCATGCTATAATATTGTTTTGTTCTCCACAGATTATCCTCCCATCTGTCCTCCATGTGACAACGAGATGAAAGCCGACACCATGCTCGAGAACATGTGTGCCAGCGAGTTTGGTAAGCATCCTTTCTGCACCCAAAGAGCGCAGGCAGCAGGCGGTTGCGTGCACCTTGACGTGCATCAGAGGGACCCTCGGGTGCAGTTAACAGCACAGTTTCGATCTGATTTTAGATTTGGTCAGGTTTTTGGTTTTTTTTTTCACATCCACAAGCAGCACATGGTGATATTTTGAAATTCATGCTAATGTCAGTTCTTTCTCTTGGTCAGATGAAATCAGCCTGTCTCGTTTGGTAGAGGATGGTGTTATGTGACTAATGAATTGGGGTAATTGAAGTCTTTATGTGGCAGTAATAAAGTGGGATGTTTGTACTTCTGTCTGGGCTGACTGTTGCCACAGAGTACCATCTGCAGATGGGGCCTGCTTTAAGTAAAACGGCAATCCCCAAAAGCCTTGGATATATTTTTAATAACATTTTCAAAGGTTCACTGTGGGTGACTTAGTTCTGTACAAAGTAAAATCTATAATACTTTCAAACAATAAAAATCCATGTGGATGGGCTAAAACTAAAGTATAACAGTATTAAATCTGCCATAAGACAAAATAACAAGGAAATCACTCAGGTTTGCTTTCAAACCTGATTCCCCATGACCTTTTTCTGTTAGCTAGCTGGCTAGGCTTTGCTAACGTAGCAGAGTGAAAGCTACTGAGCTGTTCTCAACAAATAATCACAACAACCAACAATGTGAGACGTAATCTGTGGAAGTGTTTACATACGGTACAACAGATGAAAAAAAAAAAAAGGGTGAAGCGATTTGTAAATGTTAGCATGAAGTGAGGCAGTGGTCACAAACGACTGTTTACACTCAGGCTTTTACATGCTTACCTTAGAGGGAAAATTAATGAGAGATTTTTAAACCGTCAGTGCTTCTTTGGAGCTGCTAGTTTATCAGCCGGGGTGTTCAGTCCAGCTGGACAGAAAACAACAATGTTAACAGTTCAGGAAGGAACGTCTTGAGCTCACAGGGGCCCTTATCAGAGCTGAAAATATGGGAATCACACTTAAAGAGCCCTGCTGGATTCAGGATTTTAGATTCATGAGTCACAAGCAAAGAAATATCAATGGCACCGCGCACGTTGTAGAGTATTGAAATACCTGTGGTGAGGCACAGATATGTAAGAAATGAGTACAAGCGGAATGCGGTTGTATAGTATGAGCCTTACGCACTTATAAAGGACAGCGAGAGCCTTGAGCTCAATTAAAAACACAAACATCATTTGGACTGCAGCTATGGCAACTTCAGGAATAATATGCGCATGATGCGAACAAGATGCAAGATGTGAGCTTTCATGTTTTATTTGCTGGCTAAACCAAAACTTGTGGCTGCCTGAATCCCAGGTGCCACGCCGAACAAACATAGACTGGATGCACATTGGAAACAGACTTTCCATCAGTTCTCGGGAAAAGTTTAGAGTTACATTTGTTTAAGAAATTGCCTTGGTGTTTACGCTGTGGTGATGGGACCTGCCTTTGCCAAGAGGAGAGGGGCACATTATTGGCTTGTTTCATCTCGGATGTAGACAAATGTTGTTTTGCTTGCTTGTCATACAACCCATAACCAGCCGACAAGTGAGGACACACAGACAGATTTACTGTCGGGTTGAGGGGGAGACGCCGCGCTGCTTGCGCTGCAGGTTTGACCCCCCACAAGGGAATGACTGCCTCTGGAACGCATCAGGCTTCGGCTGTTATCTCTATTGTTGATTACAGCGCAGAAAGCAACTCCTGCACAGCCTGATGTTTCAGGCTGTCGTCACTGCTAATATCACTGGCAGAAATAAAGATTGTTTGTTGCTTTTTCCAGCAGAATTCTTTTGGTCTGAAGTAAAAACTACAACTGTAATTGCGTCTTACGGCAGCTGAGGCCAATCAGGAGTTAGTGTCTTGTCTTGAGGGGGGTGGGAAGAAAATACGCAGATTAAAACAAAAAAAATGCCTGGCTTTAATCATCATGTGTTTTATCCCGTCAACAAAAGATAAAGCCATCATCTTGATTGCATTCTGCTGGTTTTGACTTGACCGAAAGTGGATAGTGAGTAACGGTATGTCTTGGGAGCCTGTGTTTTTAAATCCAGACAAGCATCTGTTTTGTTTGGAGCAGACTGCAAAAGTAGATGATGATAGATAGATGTCTTGCTCATCTCTGTGGAACAGTTGGATGGAAAAGCACAAAGAGGGTTGAAGAATGAATCAGTGACTTGCACTGAAGCCTTTATTAATCTGCATGGACCGATCATATTCTTCATATTCTTACCCTGGCAGCGAATTAGCATTTTTGTCCACCATAAACGCCACGTACTGGAAGCTGTTAAGGTTCTCGGCCTCGATGAAAACTAAGTGTCATGCTGTTTTTGCACTTCCCAGCAGTTGCGCGTTTGACTTTTCCATGCAGTATGATACTGATAAAAGCAGGGAATGTGGTGGCAAGACAAATTTTTGCTTCAGGTTGTTGGATGAGGAGTCGCTCTGGCACAGAGCAGCAATTTTTTTCTAACAAGTAACAGGTTCTCGGCCCAGTGTGTCTGAGAGCAGGCACTCCCCTTTGTTTCTGTACGATCCGTCCTCCGGAGGAACGCATATGTGCGGCATTCACGGAGCTCAGCTGGTAACAGATTTACAGCTCATTCCACTCAACACTTTGTTCCCACAGCATTTTATCTATGTGCTTAAGGTTTTACGGTACCTCATTGTCCCAAAAACTCAAGCACCCCTTCAATTAGATCTCTTAGATGGCTCACTTTGCTGTCATTACCAAATTGCTCCTTGCCTTCTCTGAACAACGGGGCAGCTCTGAGCGGAGGAATGACCACTGCAGCCGATGGGATCAGCTGTGTTTCTATTATTCTTCTTGTCTGTGCATTTGAACCAGCAGAGGCAATCAGATCAGGGTCAGGGACCGCTACCAAAGAAGGTAGCAGTCTTCAGTATGCAGTCATGTTAATATTATACACCTTTTTGGATACTTTGGTCTGAAACTGAGGTATTCACATTGGGCAACAAAAGTAGATAGAATAAACTGTTACAAGAAGCTGGTTGCATAATGCTAGTTTTTTGTTCTTTTGTTAGTGTTTCTCAAATCTCTTGGACACTACTTTTTGTTACCATGTTCTGCCTCATTAAACATCTTGTGAGCGCTCGGGTTTATCTTGTGACCTCATATTAGCGTACTCAGTTATCAGCATCATCATCACACTGTCTGAGTGGGAAGAAAGAAAAGCAACGGAGAAAGTCTGGCGTTATCGGATTTGAAATGAACTTTTTACCTCCAACCATCCAGCGCTGTCTCTAAACACCTCTTTGGTGGATTCATCATGAATTTTTAAATACATTTAATCTCTAATAGAATAAGAATGCTCCTTCAGGACTTAACACTTACATCCATGCAGTTTAACAGGTCTTCATTATGGCTTTTTTTTTTTGCCTCAGAATTTTAGAACAAAATTTTAAAATGTTTCATACAAAGTCACTTTTTTTAAGCCACAGCAGAATTGTGCTATTTTCCCAGACTTTTTTTTTTTTTTAATTTAAAGGGTTGATTAATGTCATCTTATGTAATCTCTTGTTTACCGGTTTCTTTTAAGTTCATCGTATGTTTGTTTTGTTTTGTTTTGTGAGCAGTTGTAATGTGGTTACAAGTGTAATCAAATAAAAAAAAAAATACAGTAACAAGAGATTTGCATCAAATTGAAGGAGGCAAAAAAAAAAAAAAAACAGGGTCAGTTTCACCAGCTACAAGAAAAGCATTGTTGAAAATGTAATGATGTTCACTTCCCATTGTATGTCACTGTTGAAGAGATTAAAACCTCAAACAACGCGAGGTGCAAAGAAAGTTCAGAGCGTCACAGGATTATCAAGGATGGGGGATTTATCACCATGAGGTCCTTCCAGGAGTGGGCCAGGCCTTCTCTATCGTGACTCACAAATTATGAGCGCTGACCATTTTGATTCCTCAGGACGCTAAGCCTCCTCACAGAGAGCAGTTGACGGGGGATAAAAATCTTAATCCCTACCATGTGCACTCTTAATACGGGAAAAAAAAAACGGACGGCACTTTAATTAGCATGGAGGATACGAGCACAAAGGGAGAGGGAATAGCTCTGTTTTGTGCCTGTTCAGGTCATTAAGTTGAGCTTTATTCTGCTAAAAGCAAGTCAAAAGGGATCTGGTGGTTTTTTTTTTTTTTTTAACTTTTGGAAGTATTTTCAAATTAAAGTTTTTGATCAGCTCTTTGCTGAAGCATTTCTAGTACAATCCTGAAGGTCACAAGAATTATTTCATTTAAAAAAGGGGGGAAATGAGAAACATGGTGAGATTAAATAAAGATAAATCTTAAATTCAAAGCCCTTGTATATCACAACTGACACTTTTTGTTTGGTTAGTTTCTAATAGGGATTACAGTCAAGACAATTCATTGTTTTAGCCCAGCACGCGCTCTGTCTATACCATTATATAAACTGACTATGGAATCTGTAATTGCAGTGCGAAAAGAAGCCAGGCCTGCGATTGGTTTGAGTTAGTGAACTTGAACGTTGCTAAATTAGAGGGAAACAGGTCTGAGTCAAGTGGAAGAAATGCATGTTTAAAAAAGTTTTACATAAAGAGTTGGAAGAGCACATCGTAATGAAGAGGGAGTCACGCTGGCATTCTTTATCTTCCCCTGAGAGATGAGTCGAACGTGCCGCGACTTGATGCCGTATCATAGCTCTTGTGTAAGTGCCATACACACAGGGATCACTGCAGATCTTTTACTGCTAATTTAATATTAAATCGGGGGAGGGGGGGGGGCTTTTGGCAGCACTGTACTTTGATGGAACGTTTTATATAAAAAAGTATAAAAAGTCATTCACCGTTCAAGAGGTCATATTTTTCTCTTTCTGTGTTTCCACCACAGCTTTCAAAGCCAAGATCAAGGAGGTGAAACGAGAAAACCTCGACCGCAAGGTGGTCTTCCAGAAAAAGAAGAAGTTATTGAAACCAGGAAACCTGAAGAAAAAAGACCTGAAGAAGCTTGTGCTGTACTTGAAGAACGGCGCGGACTGTCCCTGCCAGCAGCTGGACAACCTTGGAAACCAGTACCTAATCATGGGCCGCAAGGTGGATAAGCAGTACCTTCTCACAGGCATCCACAAGTGGGACAAGTCCAACAAGGAGTTCAAAAATACCATCAAAAAACTAAAGACCTATAAATGTCCTGCATTTGAGAACGTCTTCAAATAAGACCCACGGCTTCAGTCCTCGTCACATCTCGTCCTACATATGAACTTGCACAAGCATTCCTAAGCATTGCTTTCTGTTGTGTTTATATTATCAATATATCTTTGTATATTTACAGATATACTTTGGAAAGTCCACTGTTCAGTTTGAATTGAACGTGGTGAGTGATGACATCACAATTTAAAGGGTTAAGTTTGCTTTTACTTCTCAAGTTTAAGAAAAGGACTTCGGATAAAAAGTCCCTTCCCAGCTCAACCGAGTTTCGCTAATCCGCATGTGTTGTAGATAGCCTACTTGTTACACGTTTCCTCTCACTGTGCATGCCTGAGGCCTGATGGAGCATTCTGGAAAAAAAAAAATCATTTCTGTCTCACTAAGAGATACATTTCCATGTATGTAAGGTAAATGTGAAACTACCATTAGCCTGCTGGCATAAAGATTATGAACAAGGAGGAAAAGAGCCAGTTTTCCTCTGTCTTCACCCTTTTTCTGTATGTAACTGAAATGTAACGTTATTTACATGACTTTTGGGAAATGGCCAAGCTAGCTTGTTTCCATTGCTTGCTTTATTTTTATTTTTTTTATCTTACTCTTTGCAAGAAAAATGTCCAACTATGTTTGAAAAATATTTCAAATCACTTAATTACTCATCACGTCAATGATTAGACGATTCAGGTTCTAGCTTTAAAAGCTACAAAATGCTACAGTACGACGATAATTACATACTGCAATACTGGCATTTCCAAATTGCTTTTTTCTTTTTGTCTTTTTTTTTTGTTATGTGAAGCCCCTGTCTGTATCATTAGACAGTGTGCAGGCCCGCATGGCAGTTTTTTATTTCGTTTTTTTTGTAGGGTGGGGGCTTGATTTTTTTACCAAACGTTTGTACCACTTTTCCGTTTCTGTGTGCCAGGGCTACAGAGATCAGTATTCATGGTACATGCTTTGTAGTCATACATATTTAAAGTGTATATCAACTTTGTGTTCTGGCCTGTTCTGCTTTAGTGTCACTGGGTTGTTTTAGCACTATTTTGTTTCAGATTTAAATGTCAGTGGTTCATTACTGCTTATTATGTGTACATATAAATTTTACATAAATATAGGGAAAAAAAACAAACCGTGTCTATTAATTATTGATTATACATTTATTACATGACCTTGGACTGAGAAGCAGTGAACTATTTCACAAGGGTGGCAGATTTTTCCTGGGGCACCCTAACCTTTCTGAGGTATCCTAACCTTCCTGGGGTATCCCAACTTTCCTGGGGTATCCTAACTTTCCTGGGTATCCTAAATTTCCTGGGGTATCCTAACCTTCCTGGGGTATCCCAACTTTCCTGGGGTATCCCAACTTTCCTGGGGTATCCCAACTTTCCTGAGGTATCCTAACCTTCCTGGGGTATCCCAACTTTCCTGGGGTATCCCAACTTTCCTGAGGTATCCTAACCTGCCTGGGGTATCCTAACCTGCCTGGGGTATCCCAACTTCCCTGGGGTATCCTAACCTTCCTGGGGTATCCCAACTTTCCTGGGGTATCCCAACTTTCCTGGGGTATCCTAACTTTCCTGAGGTATCCTAACCTTCCTGGGGTATCCTAACCTTCCTGGGGTATCCCTAACCTTCCCGGGGTATCCTAACTTTCCTGGGGTATCCTAACTTTCCTGGGGTATCCTAACCTGCCTGGGGTATCCTAACCTTACTGGGGTATCCTAACCTTCCTGGGGTATCCTAACCTTCCCAGGGTATCCTAACTTTCCAGGAGTATCCTAACCTTTCTGAGGTATCCTAACCTTCCCGGGGTATCCTAACTTTCCTGGGGTATCCTAACCTTCCTGGAGTATCCCAATTTCCCTGGGGTATCCTAACTTTCCTGAGGTATCCTAACCTTCCTGGGGTATCCCTAACCTTCCCGGGGTATCCTAACCTTACTGGGGTATCCCAACTTTCCTGGGGTATCCTAACTTTCCTGGGGTATCCTAACCTTCCTGAGGTATCCTAACCTTCCTGGGGTATCCTAATTTTCCTGGGGTATCCTAACCTTCCTGAGGTATCCTAACCTTCCTAGGGTATCCCTAACCTTCCCGGGGTATCCTAACCTTCCTGGGGTATCCTAACCTTCCTGAGGTATCCTAATTTTCCCGGGGTATTCTAACCTTCCTGGTGTATCCTAATTTTTCTGGGGTATCCTAACCTTTCTGGGGTATCCTAAGGCTCAGCTCAAATTTGGGATTTGAATGTAGTATCACAAGCATCGTGCTGCTTTCTTTCTCATAATGTGTACTGGGATTCAAAACCATAGAATCAAAAACTGAATTATGTTTAGAGCGTGATGCTAGAAGGATCCTGAGGCTGAGGGTCGTTAGTTAACAGGCACCACTAAAGAACAGTTGGAACTCATACACAAAGAGCCCTTCTTTTTTTAACCTAAAGTTTGGACTCATATTTTCAATCGCATAGCAACCAACACAAACTTAGACAGAGTACTCTGCCTCGATCATTATCTGATCTTCCAATTACAGCTAATGTTCATCCTGGCAGCTTTATTATGCATCTAATTACAATGGTGTGTCACATAATCCACTTTAATGAGGTGTGTAGAAAGGATCACGGTGTTCAGATAGGATCAGAGAAAACTGCCTCTTTCTAAAAAGTTCCCTGCCGGCATTTTTACGAAAAAGTTTGGTTATGCGTGAGTAGGAGCTGTCTGTCTTACCTGTACGCTGATAAATTTGGCGTCTCGAAACTATCTTGCCATCTCGCAAACCACCTTATCTCCCTGAACACCCACATTTTAGTTTTGGCATGTGATGTTTGACTCTGTTAAAACAAAGTGAGGTAGGCACTGCCCAGACCACCAACTTCGGACTTGACAGTTTTGTCAAACAGAGCTGCCTCCAACTATCAATTTTATGCTTTAAAAAAAAACAAAACAAAAACACATAATGTTGCAAGATCTCCACATCAGAAATGTTTCCCTTCCGTCTCTTGAGTGATATCTGGGTGGGGTCGGGTTCATGTTCCCTGTAGTTTCACAGACTGTTGGTGTCTTGGTATGTAGCATGGAAATGCTAATCCCGAGACAGAGACGCAATTAATCATCGGTCCATGCTGATAGTGAATTATTATGATTGCTTAACCAAAAGACAACACTGGTCTGATCAAATGTCAAATTTAAAAGAACTTTTTTTTTTTAAACCAAAGTTGATGCAGATTCAATGCTAAACGGGCGGGACTTTCCAAAGCCATTTTCTTTAGAATCACAGACTATAGTTTTGAAATGCCCACAGTATCCAAAACTCTTAACAAAGGCTGTCTGTATTTACTATCAACAGGAAACTTAGATTTTAGCGAGTTGATGATGGATGTTTTAATGTAATGAGTAGGAATCTGTCATGTCAGTACAAAATCCATAAACAAAAAACATGAAACCAGTCTGTCAATAAAAAGGCTTGTTAAAAACCAGGAAGTATCAAACAGACCCACATCTTGCCCATCTGGTTCCAGTAATGGCTTTGGTATTGGAAAATATATCTCAGATGTGGATTTTGCTTTCTAATCATTACTTCGACTGCCTTCAAAAGAGCCTCAGAAAACTCAGGGCCAGGATCCAGATTTGTTCTATTAAGAGGTGACCTGCTAGAAAACATCCTGTTGGATTCCCTGCAAAAAAGCAGTGATTCTCGTTCGCATTTCATCATTTCTCTAGTCAACCTCTAATTCACTTTTTAATATACATTGATTTTTGCATCGAAGGCCTGCAACACATTCAAAAAAAAAGTTGTTACAAGGTACAATTTAATGCTAGTAAAGAGGTGGAGGAAAAAAAGAGAGGATTCTTCAAACAGGTGATGTTAAAAGTGATTATTTGGTACACAAGCAGTTTCCATGAAAGGAGCAATGATCTCCAATTGATCAGCATATACAAGAGGAAAAATTGGTGATGAAATAAAAAGTTATTGCATATTTCTCAGTATACAGTGAAAATTAGAATGAATCTGGGGGAACCTCAGAGGATAAAAGGGAAGGGCACAAGCTGATCTCTGATTCGAAAGAGCTGTGGTGCATGATCAAACATTTCCTCTGGGAAACCTTCGTCAAGCAACTACAATACAGAGTTACATTCACAAAAGCCACATAATCCGTGACTGTTCAACAAGATCAGCTCTCCTCTGAGCTCTGAAACATATTTATGGTCAGAAAAACGGATATAGATTTTTAAGAAGAAATGAATACCATGAGTCTCAGACCAAAGATGAAGAGGACCATCAAGCCTGCTATCAGCAACATATCCAGCAGCCAGCCTCTGTGATGGTATGAGGTTGTATCAGGGCCATCTGAAAAAGTCCTTCTTCTGTGATGGCAGCAATTCATGCAGAAATGTACACTGGGTTTTAAGAGCAAATTATCCTGCCTTCAGCATGACATCTTTTCCAGGGACGATGCAAATCAAACCCACATCCACAGATACTGGTCTGGCCTGACCTGTTCCCAATAGAGAATATGTGGAGAACTCTGAAACCAAAAATGCTACAAAAGTAACCTCATATTGTCTCACAGTTTAAGACATGCTTGGAGGAAGAATTGGTCAAAATAAGAAGCGAAGCGTTTTATTGCTTGGTGTTCCCAGTAACAGAACATTTTTTAAGTGTGGAAATAATAAACGGTCCAACATGGTTCAGTGTTGTTAAAACGGCAATATGCTGAACAAAAACCTTTTATTATTATTTTGTGATATAAGAAACAAATTATAAGGAGAACACTACAGCCCATTTGTTTTTTAAATTAAATGAGGTGATGAACATTTAAAAAGTAAAGGAATCCCATTGAGAAAGCTGAAGATAGAGACTGGTAATATTACCATAGATGGTACAGATACTGTGGATGATAATGACTTTAAACTCAATTAATCATGTAAGACGAGGCTAAAGGTTCTGAGGAAACATTCTGGAGATGTTTAGAAACAACTGGCATGCTCAGATTGTGAAATGAATTAAAGATTTTCTTCAACCACGACATGTCCTGTTCATCAAATGCAGCCCAGATCGTTCACCCAGCCACACACAAACTGATCATAAGCCCCCAGAGACTGGTAGGTTTTCAGTTCATCCAAAATTTAGGCACTTTTGTCATGAAAAATATAATTGACCTTTCGGTAAGCGCCGTCCCCTTCCTAGTTACTGTTGCTAGGTCGGACATTCTGGCTGCTCCTCCATTAAGGACAATGTTATTTTGCCTTTTTTATGATGCCTATCAACCGTATTTACATTACACTAGAATAACGCCGTGGTAAAATATTGCTGCTGGAGACCTGCAACAGTGACTCGAGGTGTCCAGAATGTTTGGAGGGACATTTTTATTCCCTTTCCCAAAGCAAAAAACAAACGCTGGAGAATGGGTTAAGTTGAACAATCAACTGAACGTGGGGAAAGTTACAAAACACACCTACATTTACGTCAAGGTAAGTTTACTTTGTTTATTAGATGATTGATTTAACCACTGTTTACTAAAAGTAATGATATGATTTAGCGGCAAGGAGAGTGATGAGTTCTCTGTTAGCATTAGCTCTGGTCCATAGGTCTATCCCACACCAGAGCTATGTTAACATCAGACAGTCGCAGCATTGTATTAATATAAATAATAAAGTGACGTTAACATCATTAGCCTCACCTTATACCTAACAAAATAAATATCCAGGGCCATATATATTTGTAGACAACGAAGCAGGCTTCTAGGTGGCTAGCAAGCTAGCAGGAATGCTAACGGAGAGATGTTTTCACTCATCACCCTCCATGCTGCTAAATCATATTACTTTTACTAAACGGTGGTTAAATCAATCATCTAATAAACAAAGCTAACTTACCTTGGAGTCACAGCCTGCATTCTCCAGTGTTTGTTTTGGTTTGGGAAAGGGAATAAAAATGTCCCCTCCAAACGCTCTGGACACCTGAAGTCACTGTTGCAGGTCCCCAGCAGCAATATTTTACCACGGCGTTATTCTAGTGTAATGTAAATACAGTTGATAGGCATCGGAAAAATGGCAAAATAACATTGTCCTTAATGGAGGAGCAGCCAGAATGTCCGACCTAGCAACAGTAACTAGGAAGGGGGCAGTGCTCACAGAAAGGTTCAATTGTAGATGTCGAGTAAGTCCTTCGGATCGCATGTCTGGTAGATTCCACCGGTTGCAGCTATTTCTCACATAATGAGATTTAGACTCGACATTGAGCCTTTCAACATACTTCTACTTTTTTCTTTTTGCTTTTAGCTGCAGTTTGGGTGTTGTTCTCTGATGATTTTCGTCCATTCAACTACAAGTAACGTTAACTTGTAAGCACACAACTCTAGAGTGAATGAATGACCGGCACTGTACTGTGAAGCTTGACTTACAAAATGGTGACGTTGGGTCAAAGTACCTGGATGTGTGATGCCAGTGAGTGCTAGCTGTCTCCCAAGATACTTAAAACTCCTTCCTTTGGGGCAGGAAGTCACTCCCCTTCCTGACAGGACCATGGCTTCAGATGTGGAGATGCTGATTCTCCTCTAGCTTCTTCACACTTGGCCACACAAGTGACAGCCAGAGGTCTCCGCTCCACGAAGCTAACAGCATCACATCATCTGCAAAAAGTAAAGATGCAATGCTAAGATGTCAGAACTGGAAAGCCTCCACACTGATTGCTGCACCGAGAAATTCTACGTACAGTAAAGGTGAATCATCGACCAAGGGCAACCCTGCCTTGCAATGCAAACTATGCTCTCGCTCCAACTGCACAGGGACCCAATAGTCCAGAATGAAGAGGCTGATTCCCAGCACTACCAAAGAACTTCCCACAGAACGCGACGAGGGATAAGCTCAAAAGATGTCTCCAAAACACATGAAAACTGGTTGAGAAAACTCCCATGCGGTCTCCAGTATCCACATGAGGGTAAAGAGTTGGTCCAGTGTTACACAGCCATTTTAATAAATGCATTGTTCTTCCAAAATCAGAGCTTCATGAGTCACTTTGTGACCTACACACAGTCTGTCTTTAGTCCTGGGGGCTCACAATAAAGTCCACAGCTGCTCGCCACCTCTCACTGAGGGGTCTGCTTCGTGAGACTGATTCCAGATCCTCTGCTCCGTGTTGAGGCGAGCCCAGCTACATGTAGCCGGACGCTTCAAGCTCCCGCACCAGCTCAAGTGAAGTCAGTGTCAGCAACCAGAGATCGGTACGCCAAGACCTCCGCCGCACACCTCCGCCCAATCCAAAATCCACCCGTATGGCGCCTCCTGCAGGCGGGTGATTCACATGTTAGCCATCCATCTTTAATAAACTGTGTATGTTACTAATGGGATTTTTGACAGAAGGAAAAATAAACGTTTCACACTTTTAAAAAACTGCTTCACGAAGACTTTCCAACATCTGAGATCACTTTGACTATTAACTTCATACCAGACGAGGCACGAGTTACCTTTTCCTCCCTCTGTGTTTCAAAGACGCTGCTGGAGAACTTTTCTGACACCACCGTCAGTTTAAAATACACATAAACATGAGGAAACAGTTTTTTGTTTTTTGTTTTTTTTTTTTTTTTTTTAAGGCTTGCAGCAGAAACATTTGGCAGCAAATTAACTGATGTATTTTATTTAATTTTTTTTTTGTCTGGGCTGGATCCAAATGCTTTCTTTTATAGATCTCTGAACCATAGCTGAGCTTCGAGGTTTTTAAAAAAGCAAGATCTCTGTTCTCGATCCACGTATGTGTCTTCAAAGCTGCTTCCATTTCTCCCAACCGCTGTAAAACCACCTCTTGTATTTAACGGTATAGTTGTACACAGTTTTTATGGTGAACACCAGAAACCAGCAGTTTAACTGGGTCATTTCAGAGGACGTTGTGTTGGCAGCTCAGTAAACCATAATCCGCGCCATCGCAAATCTGGGAATATGAATATAAAATCACATTTGGAAGTAAGTGTAAAATAATATCCTCTGGCCTCAGATATGAAATATGCTTCCTTGAATGGACTGATGTTTGAAAGTTTCAAACATTTCCAGCATTACGAGAGTTTCCTCCATGTGTGTCGCTGCATAAATTTACATGTCTATCCGACTCCACTGTTGACCTGCCGCAGAAATAGCTGTTAATGTTTCTCACTTTCCTGCAGGAGGGTCCAGTCTGAGACGTGAGTCGCCACAGACCAGATTCCCCTGGAACCCTGGGATCACTGTCAGCGTGGCAGAACATTCATGCCAGTCTTCTCCTTCATCGATTACAATTGTCTTTTTTCCAGCCGCGCTTGCAGTCAACAGTTACGACGTACACCAGCTAGTGAAATGCCAAGAAAACTGGGAATAACCTGAAAATAAAATCAAACAAAGAGGCAATTGTTTTCATGTTCACACTCGTCTACAAGGGAGCAAGAAGAGGCGTGTGTGCGTGTGTGTGTGTGTGTGGATACGTGCGTGTTTTATGTGTGTGTATGCGCCAAGTGGGGGAAACTACACATGTGGCTGACAGCCATATGTTTTTGAATAATAGCCATTAGTTTTTAAAAGGGTGATGTCATTGTAGGTTTGCTGTTCCAGTAACTATATTCCTGCAGTCCTGGATCAGATCCCTAAAATAACTCCTGCGATGCATAATTCTTATTCCTCACTCGGTTAGGTGAGAAGATATTTGAAGTAAACATGCACTGATTGGTAAGTAAGAAGAAAATCTAAACTCAAATCAAGAAAACGCAGCATTAGAAATCTAGTAAACTAAACTCAGTGCAGCTGTGCTGGATATTTGATTCACTTTGACTTCATTTTATAGCTTTTCAGCAAGCCGTTAAAGCTCTTCCTCCTCAGAAACCTCTCACCGAGGCTTATCGTCTTCGACTCCGGACTTGAGTGAGGACTGCAGGTTTCTGGATTGCAACATGGTGCACGTCCTGTTTTGTGTGCTCTTCCATTAATCACAGGTGACCAGTCGCACACTGTAAAAACGTTTAGTGTAAAAGAAGGAAAAAAAAAAGGATTTACGACTGTCATTAAAAACCATGAGGGTTGTCAGAAACAACCAGAAAGGCTATTTTGAAGCTGTGCTGCAATGGAAGCAGCTGGATCAACTTTGGGAAATTGATCTTAAAATGTTTTAGATGATTGATTCCTATGGACAATTCTCTGTTGCTGCTATCAGTGTTCAAAAGGAACCAGAATAAAAAATATAAAGGAAATTACTCATTGATTTTCATTAGATTTCTGGTTATGTTGTTCATCAAATGCAAAATAAATCTTTTCTTCAACCCCTTCAAAAACGTAAAGTTACCTCTCAAGGAGGACATTTATCCAGCTGTTTTATTTCGGGGGAGGAAAAAAAAATAGAAATGACACAAATCTAACACATTGGTGTTTTGTAAAACACCTCATAAACTTAAATACAATTGTTGTAGAAACTGATTCCAGATCAGGAACAAAAAAAAAAAAAAAAAAAACTAGAATTACTACAACATGAGTTGAAAAGAAAAGACAGAAGAAAAGAATTGTGAACCAAAAAAAAAAAAAAATGACAATCAGCGCTTCATTGCACCTCATCTGGCTTTAATGACAGCTTGAATTCTTTCAGGCATGGATCATCAATCAGGTTCCAACTGTCTCATATATCAGCAGACAGATCAGCTTCTCAGGTCATGGACCACTTTTTCTTTTTCTTTTTTTTTTGAATCTCCATCATAATTTTTCAGTCGAACTGAGACTGGCCTCTTTGGTGGCCGTGATGTTGAAAGGATACGTCTTTCCTGAAGGAAAAGCTTTAACAATCTGGCAAGATGCATTTTCATCCCAGAAAACGTCCACACTCACCAAATCCACTTTTAGAAACATTTCAGTGCTCAGCTCCGTCTTAACCGTGGAGTTAATGACTGCCAGCTCCCCTGTTCCTCCACCTGAAACCAAACCCGCTTTAACTGGACCTCCACCAAACCGTCTTCATCTCCTCCTGCAGCTCACACTCATAATTCATCGCTGAATATCACTTTTGTCTAATGACTCCGTGACTGCTTCTTTTATCCCACTGTAACCTTGCTTTCTTCTGCTTTGTGTGTACATGTAGCTTTTCTGGATGTAAATACCATTTCCTTTATCCAATTTCACACAGTTTGGTTGCAAACTTTGATTCCTGTTTCTGTTTTCGTTTTTACTGGACACATTCTGTTTTCGGAGGAAAATCGCTTTCAGTTGTTCGTCTTCTCTGACATCTTCCATGTTCTGCTGGTGTTTTCCTTTTTCACTCTTCCCATATTGTTTTTATTTGCCTCGTATTTTAGACCCAGCTGACCGAGAACCATCAGTCTTTAGTCACACTCCATATTGAATAACTTTGTTGAAAGTGTTTCAGCTGACAGCTCTCCTGCTGGAACCCCGTCTCCTGTCGACAAGTCCTTTTAAACTCTACATTACTTTGTCTATCTATACTCTAAAATCTAATGTCTGCTCATAATAAAGAAATTTAATGTTTTATTTCTCTACATGAAAAAATACGTTTTTTCATTTAGATACATTTAACATCTCCGGTGATTGAATAAAACAGGTCTATGTTGTATCTGTAATTTTTATTCCGCAAATAAAACATCTAAATTAACGACCTAAACAACTTGCGCTTTCATAGTTTTTGGCAGTGTTTTTTTTTTTCTCTAAAGGATACCACTGCATTAGGCAAATAAAATTGCTGTGTTGGACATTTTTCTTTAATTGCAAACCACACTAGACACATTTACAGCGAATACTTGAGCTCTTTTGTGGGTGTATGAGGAGAGAGAGCCTCTGGCCGACAATCACTTAAATCCATCATGACAGAAAAGTTCACGTTGCTCAATAATGCCTCTTCAGTTTCCAACGCCAAAAATCTCAGGTGAATTTCATCAGATGTTCCCTCAATAAAGCATGAGCAGCACTTACCCAGAAAAGTTATGACCGGGATACGAGGGAGAAACCTGGCTTCCCAAACCGACTTTCACCACCACATAACCTCACAGAGAGTTTACTCAACTCTCTAATGTGCATCTCCACTGCCAAAGCAATGTCACCGTGTGTGATATAATTCCCTAATTGGTTTTATTTTATTTTATTTTTCTGCAAAATAATTTATTAGGAGGATGCATAGTGTGTAATGTGAGGGGAAAGTAATCCCATGACACGGGAGTCAGTACTCACAGTCTCTAGTGTGTCTAGTCAGTGAGCAGGGTCAGACAATTATAAATGAAATGAACAGATATGTAGATTTCATTTAAATGTCAACAGGGATGCAAGTTATTTCAGTTCTGACAGCTGACAGAGTCCAAGGAGAGCACAAATTCTTTCTTTTTGTTTTTGTTTATATCAGTTACATGAATCTAAATCAATTGCTCCCTCGTCTTCCAGGTTTTGTAACCTCATAAGAAATCATATAAACACTTCATATGAAGAATAGACTGGAGTATATACCTTCTCTTCTGCTCTACCATTCTGTCTTACCGTTCAGCCGTTGATCTACAGGATGAAGCTGGGAGGAGGTCAGACACAAGATTCAGCCATGTGACAGGAGGAGTTCATCCATCTTTTATTAGCAGAATGGCACGGAGAGAAAATGTGTCTGAATTGTTTTGGAGTGGACAGTGTTTACTGCATCATAATGTCTTTAAATGAGAAAATTACTGCATGATTCTGACGTGATCTCAAAACCTTGGGGACGTTCATCATCTCTAATTTGGAAGCTTCTGCCCTCAATTTTGAGATCTGGCACTGGAGTCTGCCAAAATACATGAACTGGATTTGGGTTTTTTTTAGCCTAAATGAGGGCAAAAATGAACAAAGCTGCTGCACAGGGTGAGATACAGGCCTCGTTTTGCTGAGGGGATTACCCAAACTCTTGTTAAAACTTACCTGTATCACGTTTAAGCAAGCATGCACGAAAACAGACATCTAGTGGTTACTATATAATTTTTTTTGTTTGTTTTTTTAGACACATCAAATGAGATCAAGCCAAACTCCAGCTCCATTAAACCACAGGTACCAACAACAATGCAACAGGTTTTAAATCGTTAAGTGACTATCTTGTGTTACAGGAGTTTAATATTGGGATATTGGTTGATTCTTTTATTTTAGTGCTTCCACTGTAATACACCCACCAAGTGTTGAACACACACACACACACACACACACACACGTGTGTGCGTTTCTAAATGGCAAACTCAAGCTTGGGATATTTTGTTATGACACTTAGGAATAAACTGCCATACGTTTGTTAAGAAAATGTGGTAAAAATACAACTGAAGTGTTGAGTAACAGCTCTGTTTCTCTAAGATTAGATCATCATGTTTTTGTGATTCCAGCATATAAAGGATTATTTTCTAGGTTGACTTATTTAACTTCTGAGGTGGCTTTTAACTCTGGCTGCCTTCTTATTATGCTCTCATGATGTTATTCATGAAAAGAGACAGCTTTATGGGGATTTTCCAACTGAAATTGCACATCTAGTTTTCCTGGCACGGTTCCATTCAGAATATCTTGGAGGTTCAGTTTGTCTCTGATTGAAATTTGTGTTTTATAACTGTAATTATAAATCTACTTTTTCCTCAGGTAACAATTGGCATAACTTAACGACACTAAAAAATGTCAATACAATGCTAGCTAAGGTTAACTCAGGTGCACCAGTCATTATCACATCTAATGTGGTCTCCACAGCTGAGATTAAAGAAGTTTTACTCTGACATGGTGATGTTCTTTGAAGAAATGAAATGAAAAGAAAGCATTTGAAATTCTTACAGCAAATAATTTCCTTTAAAATCTCAAAAGTGTTGGAAAGTAATGTGCACCGTAACTCATAGTAGTAGGTCAAGCACACGCCTCAGGTTAATTCAATACAGCTACATAATCCAGATGTTTGCACTACTGATCATGTTAAAAATACTGTAGTTGAAATTCTGAAAGAAATTTTGTTGGATCCAAAGTTGTTTGTGCTGGGCTTTCGTCCAGTAGATCCAGTGGAACATGAATTGAATCGAAATATTATTGGACTGAAAGATAAACAGAAATTATCTGTAAATGCGTAGGGACCCCTCATAACTTTGAGAAAAGGTTTGGATTCAGGAAATATCAGTCATGATAACAGTTAGCTGTCAACCCTGAACAACTGGGTTTCTTGGACATCTGGACAAAAAAGCAAGACAAACTTTTTTTTTTTTTTTTATGCCAGACAGGAGAAAAAAGTAGGAGCCGAGCAGAGAGAGATTTCTGGATGTGTGTGCAGTTGGTTGGTGTGACAGAGGAGAACGTAGAGGACAGGGTGAGACGGAAACCAGTGATCCAGTGTGGTCACGGCTAAAGGGAAAAGATGAACGGATTTAAGATTTTAGGTGATGTAGATGAATAATTGAGTAATCAAGAGCAGTGTGGTACCGTTCATTTTCTTCTTTCTGTAATTTTTCTAAAATATTTTAGCAGGTTTTTTTTTTCCATTAATCATCTATATAGACATTTGTGTTTGGTAGATTATTTATTTGTTGTAACAATGCTTCTTGGCAATAAATCTTTTACCATTGGAAACCTGATTATTTCCCTTTAAAATGGTGACAAATTTGTTTAAAAAAAAAACATGAATTTGTAGGATGAGCAGTAGAGGTGAGTATGAGGGTTACGTCCATGAAAGATTGCCAAATCTTCGCTGCCAGTGACAAACAGCTGCGCCAAATGGATCATCTTTTGGTAGAGGCAGTGTGATGGTGTGAACCGGCATCTCCTTCAGTGGAGAAACAAGGTTTGTCATCACCAGATTCGATCTCAGATATCCAGATGTGACCAGGCTGGTGACCAGTACAAGGAGGAGTTCCCAGACTGTTGTAGCTGCGTGTGGTTGCTCCACACACTGCTGAGGCTCCTGGTTGTTACATAAATACATTCAAACAGTTACGGTTGCCAATATGTCTTATTTCTTCAGACGTCGATCATCTAATCCAAGAAACAACTCCAAACAAAAGTCAACAGCAAATAAAGATGTTTGGCATTTGCAGAGAAGATTTGGCAAATCATTTATGGGTGTAACCGACATACTCAGCTCTGCTGCTCATCCCACTAATACAGGTTCAAATGTTATAAATGTGGCACCATATAAGAGAAATAACCAGGCTTTCCACTGGTCTAAGATGAATAACAAAAAGCATTGTTAAAACAAAGAAATAATCTAACAGAAATGTTCTTTGTATGTATGTATATATATATATATATATATACATATATATAATCTGTGTGTGGTCACAGTTATGTAAAAAGTTCATATAATTCAAATTCAAATTCAAAAATACTTTATTAATCCCCCAAGGGGGAAATTCAAGTTTCAGTACACCAGGAAAAATCTGGTGTACTAGGGGAGCTGCTAGCGTCCAGCGCTCCTTTTCATGCCAGGTCCCGTGGTCCGAGTGCTAACTCCAGTTAACAGCCGTTAAAACAAGTAACAGCCGTTAGAACCAGTATATCTCCATAACGATGACAAGTGAGATATCTCCAGGTCAGAGGAGGAAACACCGCTGAACCAAACCGTCTCCCCTGGGAAGACTGAGCTCCGTTCAGTCCAGTGAGCTGTGTGATCTTCAGATTATCTCAGTGTGGTTGTGTCTGCGGTTATTTTGCTCTTCTTCTGGGACTGTTTCTCATGTATCTGTGTGAATGCCATTTTATTACAGTTCAACTGTGTTTCGATGGGAACTTTTTGACCCTGTGCACTAAATTTTAAATACTAAAAGCAACACTTTCAAGGTAAGTTACCAGTGTTGTGGAAAGTATAAGCTGTTGCCAAAAAAAAAAGGATTTATAGCAAATACAAAATATTGTGGTAGTTTTTCCAACTGACACTAAACAAAAAATGATTTCATACATGGAACTGTTTTTATGGGATTCATAGAGAAATATTACTGTTATCTTACAACTGTAAATTGTAAAAAAAAAAGGGAGGGGGTCCAAATAAACGTGTAAATCTTGTATGAAGGAGAATACTTCAAATGTTAGTTATTTGACAATCACTCCAAAATTATGTCCAATGAAACTCATGCTGGATTCATTAAAGAAAATGAAAAATGTGTCCAAATGGTTTATTATCAATAATGGTCTGCTTGTGAAAAAAAATTCAGTTGTTCTGTGTTTTTTTCCTCCCAATGAGTCGTACTTCCGAGATTTTTGCTCAAAGAGCCTGTTTTTAATAGAAAGAGCTTTGTTTGAAAGTTCACCTTCAGTTCCATGAAAATCTTTTGGAGCACATTCAAAGGGTGTAGCAGGGCTCAGCGGGGTAGCCGGGGTTCAGGGCACGCAAGGCTCCAAGATCTTCTGGCTCCTGACCTACGTACAGTACTAAACGAAGGTCTGAGCCTCCCCTAGTCGTGCTGATTTATCGAAGTTTTAATTTCCCCGGCCTCTCATAGTGCTGGTCTCAAGCCGACGTGAAAGGGCGGGCTTGTGTCAGGAGCATCCCACGTAAAAGCTATGCTAAATTTATTTGCACAACATGACGATCCACTGTGGTGACCCTTACAAAGAGGAAAAAGCCTTTCTTGTAGAGTCATTTTGTTTGACCAACAGCTGGTCAGTCAGCAGAACCGTCTCACTATAAATATTCAACTAGCGCCACATTTACAGCCTGATATCAGTCCGGCCCAAGTGTTCTTCCGAGTGGGTTCCAGTCAGTCTTAACACACTTCACATTACAAGTAAATCTGATGGGACAGTCTGAATGGTCAATAAAATTGGGACTTAAACTTGGGCAGTCAGAGGGAGTGGGACCACTGACCAATGACTACAGTGATCCCTTTTTTTTTCGCGTTAATGGGGACCGGCGCCACCTCGTGACAATCAAAATCTGCGAACTGGAGCCGGAGCCCCCGAGCCTCAATAATGTGTTTAAAATGTGATTAAAAAACCCAAAAAAGTAGCGAGGCACTGCAGCGAAACAAGACAAAGGCTCAGCTGTGGTCTTTCTGTTACCTTCACAGCCTCTGGTCTCTGAACCGTAGTAAAGAAACCGCTGGTATTGTGCTATTTTTGGCTCATAATTAGCGGCTAACACGCTAACAACAACAAAACAAAAAGCCCGGTTTTCTCTGCATGGAACGAGCACTTTATTCTTGGCACTGCAGGAACTTGTAACATCACACAGGTTGTATTGTTCGGGCTCCTGTCGGTTAGCAGAGAATGTAAATCCATACACGCTGGGCTGCTGTTTGTGCTCACTCCACTTTTCATATAACCCCGTTTTCTTCTGCCGTCCCATGACAGACACACTCCATTACCCATAAGGCCACATCATTACCCATAAGGCCACCTTCTTAAAGGGGCCAGGCTGGCTCACAGCATTTCTTCACTGTGAGAGAATGCGCACAACATCCTGTGTTGTTTCCACGATTTTTTAATTTTTTTTTAAAATTATATTATATATTTCTGAAATAAATCCGCGAATAACTAAAATCACGGAACTTAAACCGGGAAGTGGCAAGGGATCACTGTATGTAGATGTCATTATGTGTCATTATCTATACAGTCTACACACATGTTCTGTGCATGACACCATTTATTAAGATGTTTGAATTTGCTACATAAAATAAAAAAAACTCAACAAAGTCCTATCATTTTCCTTTTGGTTGCGTGGGTCTGATTCCTCATTTATTGAGCTGTTTTTTTTTTTTTTTATTATTATTTCCAGGGTTCTGTGAAATCACAGACCCAGATCAGAGTAGACGTATCCAGTTAGGGTTAGGGTCATCTTTACATCCACCCAGATTCCCTCACGCTGCATTTGCTGTATCTCGAAAGTGAGTAGCACAAAGCTGTAACACCAATCCCAAAAGAGGCAGATGCTCAAACAAGAGTGGTGAAGTGGACTCAAGAGTCTGACTATGTCCTCTGAAGCTGGCTGCTGTGAAGAGTGATAAAGATATGGTTGAAAAACCAGCAGTTGTACTGTATTTCTGTGGTATTTTTTATTTCATTAAGACCTCAGGAAGTTGTGCCAACTTGTAAAAAAGGTTTATAATAGGTCTCTGTTAAGATGGAAGGTTTTCTTTAGTTAAAAATGGTTTAACTTGAGGTGTTTACCCTTTATTGATAATAATAATAATAATCATAATGATGATGATGATGCATGATAGAGCCAAAGCAGATGTGTCTGTCACTAAGTGAGGCAGCAGCGGTTTGTTCGGAGCGACGTAAGCGCTGTATTAAACGTCAATTTATGTTGTTTTCTTTCCCGTCCCACAACCTTCCACTTTTCCCACTCATCCTTCCACACTTCCCTAAAGATCACGCCTTTCGTAGCAGTCAGTGCAAAATGTATACAAGCAGCCCCTGGGATGACGGGAGCCAGCTGAAGAAGTGGTGGACAGAATGGGTGGGCTCGTACACGATGGTGAAAGCTCCACTCCAGCACCAGACCTCACAGACGTTTTCAGGTTTGATAATGTTGATAATGATGCATCAGGCAGGAGATGATAATTAAATAAACTCGTTGCTCTGCTCTGAACATATGCTTCTTTGTTTAAAAATGGTACAGAACAGTATGATTTTTTATCTTTTGTACCGATACTTGACAGTAACAGCTGCAATATACAGTAGATTGAGTATATGTACTTAAATATTACAATGGGCTACCACATTAAAAAAAAGAAAAGCTGAGTTACAACTAAAGACAATTTGGACGACTAGAAAAGACAACGTGAGTCCTTTCCTTCCCAGAGGCTGAGATCTCCGTATTCTGAAAGTCATTTGAGAGCCAGTCTAAACATTTTTTTACCCTTTTTTTTTTTTATCTAGTCTGTGTTTGCTCACTCCCACAGTTAACACTTCAAAACTGCTGCCAAGTCAGAGCCCTTGAAAAAGAACCGGAGGCTGTTGGACCCTGTGATGAGCCTGTCAAGCCTGGGCACAGCTTTCAACTGCGGTTTGTTCACAACATGTCTGATGATTTGCTTTGATTAAATAAACTTGAAATCACAAGCTGCTAGGAAAGCGCACTCGTAAATTCAATGTCAGAATTATATTCCAGCAGGAGGTTTTTTTTCCAACTCTATCTGTTTATATAGCTCACTTAAGGGAAACGAAAAGAAGATTCCCCGGGGGGCCTCTGCTTCACGTGCGAGGGTGTGTGCGCACGTTGACACAAAAAACCGCGTAGAACCCGTGCCTCATCTAGACATTTTTCTTCACTTATCTCTCAGCGTGCAACGTGGTCCAACGGTCACGGTGTACGGGGCTTCGAAACCTGCTCTCATCGTTCCAGTAACCAAAAACAGAGATGCAGCCTCATACATCAGTCTTCAAATTTCCATGTCTTGGCTGCAAGCATGAAAAACTCCCATTTCATAACTCGATCGACAGTTTCTTGTTACAAGAGGTCAACCTGGAAGTCTGAAAACTCTCCTCGACTCCGGACTCTGGATTTCATCATTCTGTTCATTTGTCCAGTTCACTTCATTTGTCTCGTTTGGCTCGTTGCCTGTGAATGCAGCCCGTTAGCGAGAGTAGCTTCTATCCTCGCATGTCGCACACGTCGGAGGTTCCCGCTCAAAATTGAGATTATTTCTTGGATTCTTGGGAACTAATGAAACCTTCAGGCTGGATCATGTTAACAATGCTCTTGCGATGAGTGTGTCTAAATGACTCACATAGGCGGTATTCACGAGTGTGTAGGTGCAAATTATCCATCCCTTCAACCATCCATCTCCCACCACTAATCTGGGTCCAGCTCCACCAGGGGGACACCGAGGCATTCCTGAGCTGATCAAAAGATGTAATCTCTCCAGGTGCAGGCTCTTTCCTGCAGCGCTGTAGCTCGCAGCGCCGAGCTCCCTTCATGTAGCTCCAAAGGAAGCGACAACTTACCTGCCTTGAAATTGATGAAGTAGTTCTTGGCGGGAAATACACTGACGGAGATACCATGCTATCAAGCAGACCGACAACATGTTTATTGCGTTCTGCTCCAGCCCTCAGGCAGGGGTTATGGCGAGGGCTCCACTGCCACGGCAGACGCGCGGCGTCGGTTCAACTTACAAACATAAATCGCGCGTAAGTGTTAGCGATGCCAGCCTTCTGGTAAATCGTATTTCTGAATTTTGTGTTCCTAATCTCATTTCTTTTGGTCTCTACCCACAGCTTATGACCGCAGGTGAGGGTTGCACCGGTAGATTGAGACCGTCGTCTTTACGCTTTCTTTTCACCACAATGGAACAGTGCAGCGACCTGAAGCTCCGCTAATCCACCTGTCCTTCTTCTGCTTCCTTTTACACTTTTGAACAAGGTCCTAGGATACTTCTACTCCCCACTTGAGTCAAGCTATGGACCGTGGCTTCAGACTTGGAGGTGCTGATTCTCATCAAGCCTATTTCATACTAGCTAGCCAACAAGACCACCTAGAAGCAGACGAGATGCTTCAATCGGAACTGAGTTGATACTTATACACAGTTCTTGAGACAAAAGAGGCTAGTGTTAGAAGCAGAGGCCATGAACTCTCCTGTTTTTGTGTATATTGACGGTAGTTTGTGCTAAATTAGCCTGTCGGGACTCAGTATCATACC